>JAKWJA010002498.1:6922702-7522702 GCA_027704765.1 Solanum habrochaites | reverse complement strand
AGCACGATAAAAAGTAGAAGAAGGGAAGATTCCTAACATTACTAAGTCTCTAAGTTATGGTTGTGGTGAACTTCATAACCATAATCTAGAAATTACACAAAGTATTTGTTTTGATCCTTAGTTCCTAGGTAATTTAACCTCATGCTGTGATACAAAGTTTATCACACCCTGAATCTAGACCCCAGATGAGATCGGCGTGGTTATCCTCTTAGAGGTCACATACAAGCCTCTTCTTAGCTTTCATCACATCCATATAGTTAAATTTCCAAAAAGTTTAAAACTTTTTAATACTTATTGAAGTGTACTTAGATTTCATATAATTACTACATAAGAATATACTAACAATCTCAAACTAAACAACCATCTATCAATTGATCAAACAATTGAAATATGGAATCATAATATTAATAATAGTTTGTCAAATTGGCCTTAATACAAACATTTTAAATGAAATGCTAGGGAAAACATCCACTAGCTATGAATAATGTTCTAAAACTAACATAATAAACGTGGGCATCTTCGAACTCAAGATTACCTACAAAAGTCTAGAGATCGCTAATCCTAACCGTTTCAATGAATCTTCGATTTTTCTCGGACCTGTGCCTATAAAAAACACTAACAGTATATGGGGTAGTACACACTTGTACTTAGTATGGTTGTATGCACATAAACACATAAGGACTATGTATGATCAGGGAAAGCTCTTCCTATAGAAACATGTCGTTTCTGGAAAGTGAAGTCACTATAATTTCCTAATTCGTTATTTGTGATTCATGGTATGAATATGAATTTTTTTCATGCATTTAAAGCACACAACTCATTTATTATATGAACATAAGGCTTTGTAATAATTAACATAATTTTACAACAACTCAAACGAAAATTGATAATTTTGCTCCCTTAGTTCGAGATCTCACCTTTCAAGTCTTTAGTTTATTTTTCGGTCTTTTGTTCTTTCTGTTGTGCAGTTCAATGATATCCTTCTATCCTATGTTTTACTTACAAGTGGAATGATTCAATGTAGTCTCATACCTACAATGAATCAAGTAAGTTATTTTAAGGACTAAGGAAATGATTTGGCTACCCTTATCACAAGTTATTCTTTCAATTCTTGTTAAATTGGGCATGAAGTCTTTATAAGCCATTGTTTATTGGCTATGCCCTTTATTTGATCATTTGCATAATATAAAGATGTTTGGGCATATATTCACACTCAAAATGATTGAGTCATTATGTTTTTCTCTCTTTATTGGCATATATTTATTGGCTATTCCCATTATATGAACATTTGCATAACATAATGATTATTTGACATTGATTAGCCATTATATTTTGCTCCCTTTATTGGAATAAGCCAACAACTGTTAAAACGTCATTCTTATCATAAACTCCTGATTTGATTTACTGATGCTTTTTCTTACATAGTTCACTTAGAATTTACATATGTTCTTCTTTGATCTTATGTCAACTTTGAACAAACTTTCTTTATTTCTTTCATTCTTACTTTCGTTAATAAATCTTTAGAATTAAACTCAATTAGATCATGTGATCTAACATGAAATCCAGTGTCTTCCCCTCATTTAAAAGAGGTGGTTCATCGTTTAAAGTGACGTAGATCATGTGGGTTAACATGAAATCCAGTGTCTTCCCCACACATAAAAGGGATGGTTCACCGACAAAAGTGAAAATGAATTTCGAACATTTAAACGACATAGATCATGTGAGCTAAACATGAAATCTAGTGTCTTCTCCACACTAAAAAAGAGGTGGTTCACCGGAAAATATGAAACCAAATACAACCTAGCACTCTTAGGTGGAATCCACTGGCTAGTACCTATGCTGGCAACATAGTTCAATGACTAGAACATACTGGAAACTCTTATCCACCTTGATGGTAGTGTCATCTCATGAGGCTTAGATGTTCTTGCACATGCTCATTGCTAGTCTATAAGTGTTTTGTTTCTAGTATGAGGTATACTTATCTCAATGGATGACTGGTCACCCATTCTTTTATACTTGATGAATGTGAATTTAATATTACATTATCATCATGGTGCGAGTGAGACTTGGCTCATGGTTTCTTGCACCCTCTTATGTGAGTATCTTTGACAAAATCATTTAGGTGTTAATGAGACATGTCTCACTACCTTTTAAACACCCTGTGTTAGGTCAATTTCCTAACTCATAAGCTTTTAGTTATTTCATTACTCACCTTATCTTGTTCAACATTAATATACATTCTTATACCATTATTTCTGGAAGTTATAAGGACTTATTGAAAATTCTATTATGTTGACAAGTTCGTGCGGATAGGATATAATGGGACTTGTCCCAATTATTGGCAAACCCTATGTGATGCGTTTATTGAGTTACCTCTCGAGTCAATCTTTAACATATATTTGGCCTCACAAAAGATATGATAATTTACATTGGTCATGTAAGATTGGTATGATTTAGTCATTAGCCAACTTTATATCATATTTTAGAAATAATATTGTTGGCCAATTTATTGGCATAAGCCAAATTTTTACATATTATAGTAATCTAAACCTTCATTTTAAGAAAGGCAAGTTTTAACATTCAATTAGCTTATAAGAAAAATTCCTAGTTAGATTGGTCAAGCTATAAAATTAATTTTGCATTAAAGATTCACTAGTTAGCTTTGATTCACATCTTGTTTATTCTTCGGAACATTGCATTCCAAATACTTAAAACATATATACTGTAAACACAAAAAGTAAAGTTGAAAACTTCATTCTTTTCAACACTAAACTGAATTTCATATACGACTTGTACAAATTTTATCTTTTCAAACACAATTAGGCATTAATAATACGAATCTAACCTATATGTCTCAATCGACATTATCAAATCATAGAAAACTACACATAACAATTTGTTAGTACAACATAAAAAAAACATGCATTAGATTTGCATTATACATACTAGTAGAAGCCGAAAATAGGGAGAACTAGGGAGATGAACATTCAAAAATTTCATTTGGAACAACCTTTGTTTCAGATCTCTTGAATTCAAAATGTTTGAAAAGCCTCTCGGAAATAGGAAAATCACACCTTATTGTAGAATTTAATCTACGAAGATCGCCTAGTACTTTGCATGAAAACCTTGAAGATTCACCTTGAAATTTCCTAAGGAGAGTTGAGAGAAACTTTTTGTTTTTCTAACGTTTTGTTTACTATTTTCAGTCGAGGGTTTCTATAGATAAAAGTGAGTCTAGGTCTTAGGAACTTAATATTGACGAATTAAAGTAAGGATAATTAAATTTATTAAATAAACCAATTACCTAATTACAAAAACGTCCCTCCTAAATTAACTAAAAATACGAGAGCATTTGACTTAGCCAAATCTGAAATTTTTTTAAGGTCTCGACCTTGAATTTGATTTTAGATTAATTAATTAAGTTTTGAATTTGATTATTTAAGTGACCTAGGATAAATACTAAAGTACCCCTAAGTCACTAGGACCATAACCAACCTCTTTCGACCATCCTAGGTTAGGTACTAGGATATTTCTTTAGTTAGTTACCCGGCCAGTGTCACCCGGTTAGGTCTTAGGATCTTGGATATACTAGTTAGTTAATTTCAGTTAGTCCTAGGTTAGTTAGTTAATTAGGTAAGTTAGTAAGAGCCTAGAGTTTTTTTAGGAATCTAGGCCCCACATGGATTTACCCATGCGTGCGCCTGTCCCCTAACCCCCCTAACCGAATTTGGTTGGGCTTGGTTGCTTATCTCTTGGCCGGTTAGCACTTCTACATGCACATGTGTTGCTGCGCAATTCTTGTCCAAGAACTCTCACTATGTCCTTGGGCACTGCTTAATCAACATGATCATTTTAAATGATCATGTGCAATGGTACTTGACACTTCGATGTCTCGTACCTAATATGTTTGTTAAGGAATTAAGAATTTTAGCTTAGGGTCTTCATTCAAGGTACAATTACTAAACAAGCTTGGATTTGAGAATTTTAACATCAAAGTATTTCTTAATACACAGAAAATTGGCTAACATCCTCAAGCCAATATTCTTCAAAATTCCCAATATTGCTCAATATTGGGCATTGGGATGCCTATGTACCCAAATACATATTCTTAAAACCTAATAGGCTCTTCACTAGACAAGAACATTTTCTAGAATGTTATAGGTTATAAGTATCTCATTTACAGTTAGATTCTATCGCATAAACAAGGTTATTCTTTAAATTCAATTTTTTGTTTAGCAAGTTTTAAAATTGTTCATTGCAATCACTTATTTTATATTCGATATTTCCTATTTATTATCATACTTGTATCAAATTATTGCTCTGTTACATTCTTTGGTATAGTTATGATTATTTTTTTTAGATTAATTTTATTACGCATGCTCAGTAACATTCAAGTACTAACGTATACTCTGACTACATCATCTCGTAATGTAAATTAAGCTTTACATCTTCCAGATCACCCATAGATCGGTTCCCGATCTTCAACTTACAAGTATTTGTGGTGAGTCCTCACAGTTTTAGAACGACAGATATGTTTCTATTTTATGTTTTAGTTTTAGTTTTCTAAATTTTGATGGGGGCATGTACCGACAATTGTAGTAAGAGAGAGGCTATTTTCAGACAAAGTTAGAATCAACTTTAGTATTTTAATTCGAGTTTTCAGTTGTTGTTGAAATCTCTATAGTTATATTTACAGTTACTATGGGTATTCCCCCATCATTTCAGATTATTTAATGACTAGGTTCCTCACAATATTCATTGATTCAGTTTATTATTAAGTACACTTATGATATACCAACAGGGTTAGCTTTTGGTCACTAGTAATCATATGTCCCGTCATTACATCTTGGGGTAGTTTCGGGGTTTGACAAATAGTTAGAATAATAAAATATTCTTTAATTTTATTCTTAAATGTTATAGAACAAGTTTAGTGTTGTATGTCAATAATTAACTTAATATAGATAAAAGAGAGGTAGAGAGTATCATTCATTTCCCCAATACATGGACAAAAATGTTGAATTAATTTATGATTAATTTGACAAAATATTTAATTAATGATATTCAAAGGGTAATATTATTATTTCTTGTTAAGGTATGTGCCACGTGTATACCAACTCAGACATGAAGGGAGTATAAAAGTACTTAAATACTAAAAACAATTCTTATTACAACCTTCATTTAATAAGGTCTTAGGGTTTTAAATTCCCTTTTTCTTTTGCTTTTGAATTTTTTTCCCTATCTTTATTTTGGATTATCAACACACCAAGTGTATTCAACCCCTTAATCTTGTCAAGTATATTCCCATATTCAGTCAGAGCTTCCCTGTAAATTGATATACTTATACCACTATATATGATAATTTTTTATATTAAAAATAATATTTTAAAAGTAAATAATAACTCATTTGTGTTAGAAGCTTTTTATGGTCTTTTTTACTCTTTATTAATTCATGATTCACGGAGACACATAGGCAACAAATTCAAAATTGGCTATATAGGGAAAAGATACCTATTTGTGGTGCAGTGGAAGCTACCAAGTGCGGAGACTCTCCCAAATTAATAGCCAACATTTGGGGTGTGGTTGAATGGACTTAAAGTTTTCAAACTTGTTTTAAAAAAGTATTGTCTATTATATGGTCTTGTACAATTGATAACTTTTGAGTCGAGTTAGGCACAAATGTTCATTTCTTTGTAGAATAAAATGTAAGATTAAAGCAGAATGTATAAAGTTTTGGTTTCCATTTATAAAAAAATAATCTGGAGTTGGCACATTACTCAATTAAGAATCTCGTACTCAATTACAACAATTGCCGAAGGAGGATTAGGAAATAATTTTTTAGATTAATACTAGAATGTACAGAGTGTTAACTGCTAACTATCATTTCTAAACATAAATATAACTAAACTAATTGTTTTCTACTAAAATTAGGGGTGAAGTAAATTCAAAACATAACACTAATGGATTGAAACCAAAAATGTGTTGTATGATTTTTGACAGTGTCTCAAATGATAATGTACGATGCTAATATTAGGTAACCTTTTTTCCTTCTACGAATTTCATTTTCGTAGAAATGGTTTCGAAAGATGAATATAAGTACACGAGATTGTGATTTGTTGTGCTTCTACATACTATCATTTCATAAAGGAGATTTGTTTTTTATCCTGGTTTCTAAACTCCTTAGATTCTTAAATTTGTACCTAACAAAAGAATTTGAAACCATATTAGGATTTGCCTTTTGTAGGATCTATTTAAAAAGAACCCTTCAAGGTCACAATTTATCTAATGCTATGGGTAAGTATAGGGGTTTTTAAAACGTGTCAATGAAAAATAAGGAGTTGTGACTTTTAACAAGATTTTTGACATTTCAGAAGTGTTGCGACTTTTATGAAAAATTGTGAGTTTTATAAAGAGTTGTGACATTACTCAAGAGTTGCAAATTTTATGAAAATTTGTGACTTTTCAGTAAGGCTGTGACTTTTATAAAGGGTTGTGACTTCTACAAAGGGGTGTGACCTTTTTGATTAGATACAATAACAATTTGTTCACACCACCCTCTGTTGTTTATAAATAGAGGTATTTCCTTTTATTTTTAAATAACGATAACGAATTTTCTTAACTTCTTCTTTAGCTACTAAATCTAGTATTCTAAGTGTATTTACTGTTGTTGAGTGGTTTGTTGACACCGTGGTTTTGGGTACCGATACACATGTGAGTATGAATGTTTTATCTTGAGAAAATATATTCAATGAACCTACGGTATTTGAGGGGAATAATTTTCTTAAGTAGACAATATGCATATAATTGACTCAAATTTCTTCGTTGAGGAAAGACTCGGTTTTTTATTTCGAATCTTTTCAGATTCAATTTTATTTATTGCTTTTATGTTTCTAGTTTTGAAAATAGTTCTTGAGTATCTTAGTTCTACATGTTAAAAATTGTAATATAATTTCATGCCAAAGGTGGCTTGGAACTTTAGGTGTTTATATTAAGCGTTTTGCAATGGTGCATTATACACAAACAATCTGCAGGTCAGCATTGATGTTTGTTTTCTTGGGAGGAGAGTGTTTTTGTAGTTGT
Organism: Solanum habrochaites; assembly: GCA_027704765.1. Taxonomy (NCBI): domain Eukaryota; kingdom Viridiplantae; phylum Streptophyta; class Magnoliopsida; order Solanales; family Solanaceae; genus Solanum; species Solanum habrochaites. The sequence continues at coordinate 7,515,625 of JAKWJA010002498.1, read as the reverse complement.
TACATCTATCTTCATTTGAAGTGTGGAGTAGGCCCAACCTTTTGATTTTCTCCTTTAGCTAATTATTTCTTCAATAGTAATTTATAGCGGAAAATGATTTGGTTTTCTGATGTGTACTTTAGTGCTTCTTTATTTCACTTGATACCCAATTAATTTTCTTTGTATTTGGATATAGATTTTGACTCAGATATGAAAGACAAGACAACATCTTTAGGGACAGAATGCAACCTTTATTGTCTGATTCTCCAATAAGAGCAATTACCTGTATGGATGGTCACATAATTCGTCAAAATTTGATAATCACTGAAGATGAGTTTGGTAAACGTGAAGTTGCAGCTGACACTGCTCCTACATTCCTTCGGCAATCTTGGATTTTTTGCTAATACGGACTATGTTTTTTTATTCTTCCTCTTTCTTTTGCTCTTGCAGAAACTTTTTTCTCGTCTTGACGAAAGCTAATAATTATCACGACCACGAATTAAACCCGAGAAGATAGGCCTCCTAATAGTGGAGACATGGCTTACTCGACCTCTCGAAGGTCTTGTACAAGAAATTTCACATTATTCATTGCATAAATGTACGAAAAGTATTACTAGTTAAAACTTTTTACACAATCGAATATTACTTAAAAATATCTTTCATAGAAAAACATACAAAATGGCTAAGTCTTAAAGTCGCCATCTTAGAGACATGAATTTTGGGCCACGGCCCATACATCAACAATATATAGATATTTAAGTCTATTACAATGTCTTTAACGAAGAAAACAAAACATGACTATGTCCTCGAAACAATCGAGGACATACCCCAACTTCACTTGAATGGATACTAATGTCCAAGTAATACTTCAATTATTCCTCTAAATTTCCACTTACACCTTTAGAGATAAGACCAAAATTATGGAATTAGAACATGAGAAAGCACAAAGTATGGTGACATGCAATCAAAATCATGCTAAAAGGAAATTTATATAAAACATGCTCTTTTTTAAGAAAACCTCATAACATAAGCACAAGAGTCACTTACAAACCAACATACTCACATATAGTCATATTCCAAGTAAATCCAAAATATAGCATAAACATCTTTTCCCATAAGACCCTCTTACCAAAGGTTATTCTAAGGCTCACTTGAGTGAGATGTGAAGCTACCGCCCATAAAACCCTTTCACCCACACCTAAGTGTTCCTTAAGACTACCTAAGATAAGATTATTCACATTATATCAATTTAAATACCTACCGAGAATTACTTTAAGACTCACCTAAGTACGAGATGAAGACACCGTCCATACACCCTCTTCAAGCCTACCTAAGAAACCCTCAAAGCTACTCTGGATAAGTACATTTTAATTCACATGCACTTCACCTAATTTACTACATTCATGAAACCATTTAAGACAAATTCAACAATTAAGGACTTCACATAATTGTCTTCGAGAAGAACTACGGAACCTACATACTAACATCTTTAAAGCCTAGTAGTGCAATGTCTAGATAGCATCCCATTCAACTACCTTAACATTATAGAACTTAACCTACAATTTATCCCACATGATAAGAATAGGCAATAATCGACATAGACCATACTATATAGGCATGGAATCCGGAGTCAACCTTACTCCGATGGAGGTTATTCTGCTTGCCAAGGGTAACATTTTATGTAGGCATATGGTTAAGGAATATCAAGGGTTTCTTTGTACTCAAGTCTCAACTTAAGTAGATTCACTCCCAAAGCATACTTTCTCGGTGCTAGCCTTTGTTCTCATAGAGTTATTCAATCTAAGGGCATATGAAGATGTATCATATAGAAGTCATAAACAAATCATATTACACCTTACCAAAAGGGGTCCTATAGGTATGTCACACAATGGTTACTAGGATATTTTCATGACTTACCTAAGGTTGACGTTCCAACCAACAAACCTCTAAGTCCACCATTCATACAAGAAGGATACTGGTTCAGATTATAACTTCAAGGATATCATTGCCTTCTATATAGTTTGAATGTTCCACATTAATGATCCTCTTAACTATGTTCAAGATCATATTTCGATCAATACATACACATACATGACAAAGGTGTGTTAGCCTACTAAGTCAAAAGTCATATTCACATTCTTTATGTATCAAGTAGAAGGACATAGGTCTACCACAACAAGACACACTCATCATCACCTTATCGCATGTACCATCACATTCAGGTCATACATAGGAAGAACAAGTAAACTACAAGTCACCCTATTCATTCCTATAGAATAATCATCATCATAAACCATAATAAGACTCGTAGTAAATTAGAAAGAATAATTCTTCAACATCAAGTAACACACATTAAGAAATCACCATAGTACATTATAGACACCTAACATCAACTAGAAAAAAACTCATGATTTGACTTCACATATACACATAAGTCATACAGATCTTTACAATGATCACATGTACAAGTTATTAAATGATAACATTATTATTCATAAAGTAATGGCGATGGGTCCATATTCATCAAAATTATATCACATAAGTACCGCCACCATAAGTGGCCCATACCCATACCAATCAAAACAATTCAACACCTATACTATACAATATATAAGAGGTTAGGTCATCTTACCACCCTTTCAACATCATTACCTCCAATCCATAGCCAATTCAACCAATTTAATCCACAAATACTTTTATCAATAGTCATAATCACCAATTCTATTCAATAATCAAACTATAAAATCATCCAAGATAATACAATATGAAATTCATCAAATTAGGATAACCTATATACAATTCGAAAATTTTTCTTACATAATTCAATAACCCAAAGTAATCTACACAAGAAATCAATACAATAGATACATGATCAAATTACCCATAAAATAGTCAAAATAAGGATTTCATGATTTAGATGGGTTCATAGGAATTTGATCTAAAATTAGTCAGTCCACCTAATTCAATCATAAATCATTGATTCAAAATATTTTATGCAAGAACTCATGGCTATATATCAAAATAGAAGAATTCAACTTGTGAGAAGTCTTGGAAAAGACTTTGATGTTTGGATCCTAGAATAAAGAAAGTTAAAGGATGAAACATCATACCTTAATAGAAGAAAACCATGAAATTTTGAGAAGAAATCAATTTCTAGCTTGAGCTTTAGTTTAGCCTCACATGGAGGTTTGAGAGAATTTAGAAGAGAAGATTGTTTGGATTTTTGATTTATTAATTGGTATTGGGGTTTTAACTTGGGAAAGGGGTAAAATATGACTTAAAATGGTTTCTAACCTATTCTAAAATACCCAAAATACCCCACATCAATTTGAACTTTATAAACATGTCAAACTTATCTTATATTTTCAAAATTATCGTTGAAAAATAAGTCTGCGACAGGGAGATATTCCCACATAATTTTTGAAAATAAATTTTGAGACAGTGGAGTCTTTTTTGTGGAAAAATTTAGTCCTTTATGAACTAAGCCCGAGACGTAGATTGGTTCCCTCTATGTGTATTTCGCTGCTGCCTTGGGCAGCTTGGTTGCCCAAGGTTGGATCCTTCTCAAAGACCACTAGGGCGGTCCTTGGGAGTTGTGCCCGGATATTTAAACCATAAACATGATTTTCTAGATGTTAGGAACCTCTCTTATCAATTTGAACTCTAAACACATAAAACATGCAAAGAAATACTAGAACAAGCAAGCATGTCTCAAGGTTACTTTCCGACCGTCTTGGACGTTTTACCTCCAAACACTTCCAAAATTTCAATACTTCCTCAAAACACTATTATAAACCATTTTATAACTTTAAATCCTAATGACACACATGTTAGGATCTCGTTTCACCTAGCTTGTTTTAGAGGTGTTACAATAACTCTAAAGGAGTTGGATTGGCTAAAGCAAGCGGTGTTAGTATACATGTCATTCCGTGATAAACATTCCTCGGCTCGTAGGACATGGAAAGAATCAAATGGAAGAGATATGGTGTTTATTCTTATGTATTTTGAAACAATACCTCTATCTTTTGGTGCTTCTAAAACCCTCTATATGGAGGGATTTCCTCGGCACAACTCTAGAAGAGAAGTAACTTCAATCCTTTTAGATGTCATTTGCTGAATTATTCATTTATGAATATATATCTCTTAAAAGATTTTTCTCGTTTTGTTTGCTACTTAGAAGTCAAACTTGTTAGAAAGGAATCGAAACATGTAAATTGATGTTTATGTTTTTTCTATCAGTACAGTATTTATCTACAAGGCGATGTGTTGATAAAAGCTTCATTTTTTAATGTGGTAGAGATACTTCTATCCTTGGTTCTGTGGATTTCGTAGATCCAACATATGCATCTACTGCTTTGAGTGCATTGCAAGGTGTATTTCTCAATAAAAATAATCCATTGTCCTACTTCTGTTACTGAGTTTTATAGAATATTTTCATGGTGTTATAAAGAAAGTTTTATTTTTGATTATTATATTGAGAAAAAAATTACCTTGCATTGTACTCAAAAAAAAAATTGCATTGACTGCATTTTTGAAAACCACAATGCCAAGGATAAGAGTATATCACCACTGTGCTGCAAAATGATGTTTTTATCAAAACATCACCAGGTGGATTAATACTATACTTATATAAATAACATAAACAACAAATTACATGCTTTTATTCCTTTCTAACTAGTATGACTTCTGTGTAGCCCATAAAATGATGAAAAATATTATTTAGGTGTAGTTAGGGAACAAGCAATCGATATATTCCGAAATTAAGAATGATTCAATAAATTACATCTCAAATGATAAGAGTTACTTCTCTTATTGAGCTATCAAGAGGATTTACCTCTATGTAGAGAGAGCTAGAAGTACCAGGAGAGAGAGTTAGTGTTTCACAAGGCCTCGGGATAGTTACCCTAGCTCTGCCATTTGATGCTAGCTCTGGCCCACGAGATGATGGAAGTGGATCACGAATAGGAAGGCAGATACACCGCCATCACATTCTCTAGATAATCCAAATCTGTTGTAGTTATCAAGTTTTATATCTAGAAGATACGAAAGTAGATACAAGAGGAAAAAGAAGAATAATAAAAATAGAACCGAATTAGCACGAAATTAAAGGATGCTTGAGAAATGTAGGGCAATGTCAACTTTCTTGGAGACCATGATTTGTGATGTTTGTTTCACTTGGCCATGTTTTTTACGAGACTACTACTATATCATTCACTAAGAACTTTTGAACAGGGACGATAATGAGTTCCACTCAATGTGAAGCGAAAATATATGGATACATATGTGGGGTGTTTCTCATCTAGATTGTGCTCTACGAGCTTACATGGATGGGATAGTCGGAGGAACAACAATTCGGATCCTGAGTATTTCTATCAATACTCTGGTTCAAGGTCGGATTTAGTTTCACATGTTGTGAAGATTTTAAGTATCTATAATTCTCTTTCTTTTCGTGCTGGAATCAAGATTGTGAATATTGACATTTGTATTTTTTGTGGCTAAGAAAAAAAAAGTGGCAAAAGTTTTTGCACTGTATTAAATCAATCAAGGAAAATGTATATCTAATTAATGAATTGTACTTTGTTTCCTTATGATTCAATATATTTCCAATTTGAGGTTTACAATTCCAGAATGACAAATTTGATAGTCATTTCAGCTTGTGAAAGAAGTATGCATTCAAAAAGAAAAGTTTTGTGGATAACATTCGTAACTTCTCTACCTTATCATCATCTTATTTGTGTTGATATGTAACTTTGACATGAATATTTGTATCTGAGAATGATATTTAAGTATGTGCAAATTTTGTTATATATTGTTAAGTATTGTCTATTTTAGGATACAAATGTATACATTTGTGCATTGTAAGTTTTGTCTATTCAGTGCTTCCTATTGTCCACAAATACCAAAAACACTTGTTGCAACTAAACAAATCATTCTATGTTGATTCTTGTAGGGAGGGATTTCCTTGAGGTATGTTGCTTGACTATCTTTATTTCTATATTTACGCGAGTGAATCTCTTGATTCAGATAGTTTGTGATTACCTTGTTTAGATTTATGTCTTTTTTCACAGATTTTGGATGTGACGTCTTATTGTAATTTTGCAGACATTAGTTAAGATTTGTGTTATCATTAAAAAATAATTTAGAACATAGGTTAATGAAGCAAAGTGTGCATGTCATTAGTTCTCTACCTTAGGGGAGATGGTTTGAATACTTTAAGGATTATGATATGAGTGTGCATTATTATCCAGATAAGGCAAATGTAGTAATAGATACTCTTATCAGATTATCTATGGGTAGTGTAGCCCACGTTGATGTAGAAAGGAGGGAACTAGTGAAGGATGTTCACAGGATTGTTCGGTTGGGAGTTCTCCTTATGACCATATTAGACAGTGGTGTAATATTCCAGAATGGGGCAAAATCTTATTAGGTAGTGGAGGTTAAGTAAAAGAAAGAAAATGATCCAATCTTGCTTGAACTTAAGGGTGCAGTGCACAATCAGAGAGAGAAGGTTTTCTCCTAAGGGGGAGATGGTGTAATTCTTTACCAAGGTATATTGTGTGTTCCTTATGTGGGTGAGTTGAGAAAACATATCATTATCGAATCCCATTCCAAATATTGTATACATTTAGGTGCCACTAAGATGTACAATGATCTGCGCGAAGTCTATTGATGGAATGGCATGAAGAGATATAACAGATTTTATGAGTAAGTGCTTTAACTGCTAGCAAGTCAAGGTAGAACATCATAAACTAGGAGGTATGACCTTAGAGATCGACATTCCTACTTGAATGTGGGAAGTGATTGATATGGATTTCATCATAGGGTTACCTTGTACTCGCAAACAATATGACTTAATTTGGGTGATAGTTGACAGGATGACTAAGTCTTCTCGGGTTTCGGTTGTCAAGTCCACAGATTCGGTAGAGGACGAGGTCAAGCTATACGTTAATGAGATAGTCCATGTCACGACCCGCAAGTACACCCTAGAACTTAGAGCATCCTTGTGTTGTAACACGGCAAATGACACTTCAAAAAATCTCATATAAGCCTCTCGTATCATTCATTGCACAATAAACATACTAAAATAGGTAAGAATTTAAAACTTTCATTACAAACGAATAAATATTTCATAAAAAATACACAAGGGAAAGACTTATCATTTAAAACATTAAATCTTTACAATATATACTTGAACCATGTAAACTTTAGAGTATACATCATTTGGGACTAATCCCATACAAAACAATGAAATGAAGTCTATGACATAAGGGACATGTGTATATTGTCCTCTAATCGAAGAGGACTCACCAATACTTCATCTTCAAGCCATAGAAACCTATCCATCATCCATGGCACATCATGACTTCCAATTCCCTACAATTTAATCAAAAAAGGGAAAAGAAGGGATTAGCACATTAGATATACTAAGTATAGAAGCCATGCAAAAACCATGAAAAAGGGACATTTGGTAAACAACATGCTTTTGATGAATTTCGATTAAAACATCATACTATAAGCATAAGAACAACATTTAACTACTTAGAAATACATAAGAAATCACTTAAGCCAATAATCACATTTTTACAAACTTTATAGTGAAATCACTTTATTGTACAATGAACTTAATTCAGTGTTAAAGTGAAGTTCCTTCACTTCACTTTAAATACCCTTTAGCATGTTATCTTCTCACTCAAAGCTATGCTAAGATTAAATTAAGTCACACAAAGAGATACCACCAATACACCCTCTCTAGATGTTCCTAAACGACCCTCATGATTACTTATACTGAGTCACATACACACTTAAGAGATATTAATATAAAACATGACATTTTCCTACCAAGGTGACTCTAATGCTAGCTTGAGTGAGTTGTGAGGCGACCGCCCATACAATACCTTACACACACACTTAAGAGATCCTATTGACTACCTAAGATAGAATTATTCTCATTAACACATTAACATATATGTGATATGACATTCTCCTTCCAAAGGTTATCGAAAGACTTACTTAAGTAAATGAAGAATATAACGTCCATAGTGACCTCTTCAGGATTACCTATGTAATCCTTATGACTACCTAAGGCTTAGATCATGCCTACATAATCCATCAACTTCCCTTACTAGAGTCATTCATAAGACTTATCTAGCTAAGATAAGAAGTAACCATTCCTATGCTCCCTTCACACCTTAACTAGACAACCCTTAATTACTCTAGATAAGTACTAATTCATTTAACATACTTTTATAACTTGTCATTATATTCATTAGTTTTTTTAAGACTCATTCACCACATAAAGAACATTCAAGTAATTGTCTTAGACAAGACCTACGGAGTCTCACTAGCACCTTCAAAGTCTATTGTGCAATGTCTATATAGCGTCCCATACCACTACCTAAACATTATAGAACTTCTCTAATGCTAGTAAGTATCCCACAATATGAGAATAGGAAATAACCTATATATACCATGGTAGCAAGACATGGAATCCAGAGTTCTAACCTACTCCGCTGAGGGTGTTCTACTTGCCAAGGGTAGAACTATGACACATCCCATGTAGGCACATGGTTAAGGAATATAAAGGGCGTGCTTTATATTCTAGTCTCATACATAACTAGAACTACTTCCCTTACCATACTCACTTGGTGCTAGCCTTCCTTCTCATAGAGTAATTAACATTAAAGGTTCACATAAGAGGGTTCCATAACAAGTTCATAACCCAATCAAATTTACCCTACCAAGGAGGTCCTCTTAGGGATACCTTCCAATGGCGACAAGGAGCTCATTATGTCTTTTCTAAGGATTAATATGATGTTGTTCCAGCCATTAAACCTTAATCCCATCATCCCTTAACTTGAAGGATACCATTACAGCATTCGACTTCAACATACATAACCTTACCACTAGGTTAAAGATTTCAAATAAAAGACCCTCTTAAAATCATTCAAGTTCACATATCTTTCATACATTCAAGACTAAGACACTATAGAATCCTAAGTGAACACATCACATATTCAAATTCATACAAGCATCAAGTAAGGGACACAAGTCAACCAAGACAAGACACTACATACTTTACCTTAATACATATTACTAATGATTCTACAAACACATAGGAATAACCATTATCATCTTTAAGTCATCCTAAACACTACAATATCATCATTAATATAACTATTATAGACTCATATAGTAAAGTAGGAATAACCATGCATCAATACTAAGACTACACATAGAAGCACATAGTCATAGTTTACATGATTTTCTAACATACATAGAAAAGAACATATTACTTCACATATTGATAGATATACTCATACTTAACATAAATCAACTAAGAAAATCATCATAATACTTCAAGAAGTACCGACAAGGACATGATTATCATATTGCATAAAGTAACACCGACAAGGCCACATTGATTCACATAGCACCGCCACCATAAGTGGACCATACAAATCACAACATAATTGAAATGTAATTAACATAAAATAAAATAAATTAGGGCAGCATATCCCTCTCCATTTGACCACTTCGATTTAAATGCTAAAATATCTAATTTGATATCATAAAGCGCTTACCCAAGGCCATAACCAACAATTCAAAACAATTATATTAATAATCAATGAAACTAGGTCAATTCATTACATACTTATCAATCTAATACAACCTAGATATTAATTGAATATAATTATTTCATCATTAAATAGCCCATAAAAAAATTACATTAGGAATTATAAACCTTAAGTCAATATCAATTCAGTAAGTCTAATATTCAATAGATCGAAGAACATTAAATTCTCAATTGATCAAATTGAAACAGCCTATAAACCAATCAATCATAATCTATACGTGAATCAAAAGCCCATAACAATCTACACATGAATTCGTGAATATCAAAGCATAATCAATTCACTCATATTTTAGTGAAATTTAGATATTTGAGAAGACCAAGGGTTCAAGGAGAATTTCAGTGGAAAACATCAATTATACATCAATTTCATCATATATAAACGTTTGGAAACCATTTATGAAAGAACCTAAAACTTACAGTAGAAATTGGACTTTTTCATCTTTTCTCATCTTTAAAAATTATTTTTTGAAATTGGCTCTGAGGTGATAGATAGCCTTAGATTAAGAACTACCATACCTTATTTAAATAATTCAAAGCTAATTGAATAAGACACTCCATTGAAGACACATCTTTAAGATCCATCTTGAATTTGAACACACATCGAGGTTTTTGGAGGAACTTTTGGAGGGAATGTGTTTTTATTTAGGTGTTAGGGTTATAATGAGAGTTTAATGACTTATATACTCTTAAAATACCCATAAAACTCAAAACAACCATCGAAAGAATTATAGGGGCTTGGGGTGAATTTACAATTTCACCCCTCAACTTAATAAAAAGTTGGCAGAAAACACATACCCATTGACGGATGCATTGACGGTCCGTGGTCTCACCCACGTCCCGTCGATGGGTGTCTTGTGGGTTTCTTAAGAGACTCCTCAACCTGCAGGCAACTTGTCTCCATCGACGAGACCCATCGACGGGTCGTTGCCTGGTCGACAGGCCGTCCATTGGGCCATTGTTTGGCCACTGCCTAGCAGTGTTGGAGCTCAAATGTTGGGGTCCTCCTTTAGAGCCTTTTGCGGGTCCTACATGGAGTCGTACCCGGACTTTTCCACCCCAAATGTGTTCGTATATGATTCTATGATCTTACAAATAAGTTTTATCAAAAACGAACACGTAAAGATGAAACATACATAGAATCACAAGGTCGTTTGAAGGAAAACCTTTCAAACGTCATGGACGTTCTGGGACGTTTGCCTCCAAACTTCACGAAACTTGACACACTGCCTATATACACTATAATAAATCATTTAAGGACAATTTAATATCATGCATCACACATAAACACATACAACCAAATATGAGGCACATAGATCACTTAGTCGTCGAACTTCTTGGTTGTCCCATAACGTTTGACTTCCAGTGCACCTAAATTATTATACAATGCTTCAAACCCACATTATAATCCATTTTAGGACCTTATATCACTACGACAACAATTTTAGTCACTAGATTCACCTAAATCATTTTCGGGGTACATTTTCCCCCACTTGGACAACATTAGTCCTCGAATGACACTTGCCACTCTCCGTACACTCCCAAGTATAGAGACTCAATTATCAACTCATGACCATAACATATAACACATAACAAAGAAGAAAACATCAATTTCACATAGTCTAGAGATTCACAACACAACAAGAAACTAGAAGACAATTCTATAACTCATTATGCTATAAAACTCACACGCTTCATTCCAAATAGCAAAAACTCATATTATATTCAATATCATGATTATATACATTAGTTATAACAACTCTACAACAATTTTAGAACAAAGCATAAACTAGTCAAATTTCCAAAAATATTACAATGAACCAGCAGTACTACAGTGAATTGAGCAAATTTTTAAAATGCCACTTTTAGGCAATTCATGATAGAAATAAGCTAATATGCAAGGTAACATCATATAGGCATCTTTTTCAACATGATCAATCTCATAAAATCACATAGATATGCTCAACATTCACTATCTAAAACAATTATCAACCTACATTAGATGCACATGAATCATGAGGAAGATACCATACATGAAAACTTATTTTCTCATTCAACAAAACTTCAATCAAACATGCATATATATCATAAGGAGAATACTTTGAACTCATTTTCCACAAAATACTCCTACAAAAACTCAAGTTAATAAGAACTCTTTGTCTTAGACTTGAATAAACACATAAAGAAAGGTTAAGGGAACCTCATTCCAACAATCATTACTCTTCACCATACTGCCCTACTTAGAAGAAACCCCTTCTAAGGTATACATAATATCCACTACAAGGAACTCCCTCAAAGAACCATTAAATCATACTAAAACTTTCTTACCAAGGTCTTGTTCATGTCTAAAGACTCTCAAAGGTCTCATCATCTAACCCTTACACCCCCCTCTTACTAGGCGAACTGACCTTTACTCTTTTAAATATCATCACCTCACTTCCTATGGTTGGGATCTTAAACAACTTCAAACTATATAAACAACCATTCCTTCACATTCTTGCATTGTACCTTACCATTCTTCCCAACTTAACTACCCTTCACAAGGTAACCAAACCAATCTAAGATCAAAACCACCATCTATAACACCTCATCTCACAAATCACCTCTCATCATTTTTCTCCCTTAACCCAAACTTCATAAAGTCACCCTCAAAGGACAAACACCTAAGGGAAACAAGGGAAAGACACTTTATACACAGCTCTTAGGCACGATTGGATGAATGAAGAAGTGAAACTTTCCTAAAACCCAATAACCTCCTATTTATAATGTGGCGCGCTACACATTATAAACAAGACTCTACTAGATGCGCTTCAAAAGACAACTAAGACACTCCCTAAACCTTATTCTCTGATATAAACTCTGTTACAATTCACAAGTACACCCTTCAAGTTAGAGCATCCTTGTGTCATAACAGAGCAAATAACACCTCAAGAAGTCTCACGTAAGCCTTGTCGTACCATTCATTGCATAATAAACATTCTAAAATAGGTAAGAATTTAAAACTTTCTTCAAACACGAAGAACTCTTTCATAAACATTACACAAGCGAAATACTTATTGTTTAAAACATTAAATCTTTACAACATCTACTCAAACCATCTAAACATTAGAGTATACAACACTTGGGACTAATCCCATATAAGACAATAAAATAATGTCTATGACAATAGGGGACATGTGGATATTGTCCTCGAATCGATAAGGACTCACCAATACTTCATCTTCAAGCCTTAGAAATCTATCCATCCTCCATGACACATCAATACTTACAATTACCTACACTTTAGTCAAAAAAGGAAAAGAAGGGGTTAGAACATTAGATATACTAAGTATAGAAGCCATGCAAAAACCATGAAAAAGGGACATTTAGTAAACAACATGCTTTTCACGAATTTTGATTAAAACATCAAACTATAAGCATAAGAACAACATTTAACAACTTAGAAATACATAAGAAATCACTTAAGACAATAATCACATTTTTAGAAACTTTTAAGTGGATTGACTTCACTGTACAGTTAACTTAATTCACTGTTACAGTGATGTTCCTCACGTCACTTTAAACACCCTTTAGCATGTAATTTTCTCACTCAAAGCTATCCAAATATTAACTTAAGTCACACAAAGAGAGACCGTTCATACACACCCTCTAGATGTGCCTTAAAGACCCTCTATATTACTTATAATGAATCACATTTACACTGAAGAGACATTATTATAAGAACATGAGATTTTCCTACCATGGTGACTCTAAGGTTCACTTGAGTGAGTTGTGAAGCTATCAACCATACAATCCCTTACACACACACTTAAGATATCCCATAGAGCACCTATGATAGAATCATTTGTATTTAACACATTAACATATAGGTGATATGACATTCTCCTTCTAAAGGCTATCGAAAGACTTGCTTAAGTAAATCAAGAATATAACGTCCAAAGTGACCTCTTCAAGATTACCTAAGTAATGCATTAGACTACCTAAGGCTTAGATAATGTCTACATAATCAACAAACTTCCCTAACTAGAGTCACTCTTATGACTTATCCAGGTAAGATAAGAAGTGATCATTCATATGCCCTTTTAACACCTTAACTAGACAACCCTTAATTACTCTACATAAGTACTAATTCATTTAACATACTTTCATAACTTAAGTCATTATATTAATTAGTTCATTTAAGACTCATTCACCACATAAAGGACATTCAAGTAATGGCCTTAGACAAGACCTAGGAGCCTCACTAACACCTTCAAAGCGTATTGTGCAATGTCTAGATAATGTCCCATACTACTACCTAAACTTTATAGAACTTCTCTAATGCTAGTAAGTATCCGACAAGATTAAAATAGCAATAAACGACGTAGACCATGGTAGAAAGACATGGAATTTTGAGTTCTAACCTACTCCGATAAGGGTGTTATACTTTCCAAGGGTAGAACTAGGACACATCCTATGAAGGCACATGGTTAAGGAATGTGAAGGGCGCGCTTTGTATTCTCGTCACATACATAACTAGAACTATTTCCCTTACCATACTCACTCGATGCTAGCCATCGTTCTCACAGATTAATTCACATTAAAGGTTCCCATAAGAGGGTTCCATGACTAATTCATAACCCAATCACATTTGCCCTACAAAAGAAGTCCTCTTAGGGATACCTTCCAATGTCGACACAAAGATCATTTTGACTTTTCTAAGGATTAATATGATGCCGCTCTATCCAATAAACCTTAAGCCCGTCATTCCTTTACTTGAAGGATAACATTACGACTTTCGACTTCAACATACATAACCTTACCACTAAATTTAAGATTTCACATAAAAGACTCTCTTAATATCATTCAAGTTCACGCAACTTTCATAAATTCAATACTGAGAGACTATAGAATCCTAAGTCAAGACATCACATATTCATATTCATACAAGCATCAAGTAAGGGACACAAGTCAACCAAGACAAAACACCACATACTTTACCTTGATACATATTACTAAATATTATACAAGCATATAGATATAACAATTATCATATTTAAGTCATTATGCACACTACCATATCATCATCAATATAACTATTATAGACTCATTTAGTCAAGTAAGGACAACATGCATCAATTCAAGACTACACATAGAAGCACATAGTCATAGTTTACATGATTTCCTAACATACATAGAAAGAACACATTATTTCACATATAGATACATATACTCATCCTTCACATAAATAAACTAAGAAAATTATCATAATACTTCAAGTAGTAACGACAAGGCCATAATCATCATATTGCATAAAGTAACGCCGACAAGGCCACATCAATTCACATACCACTGCCACCAAAAGTGGACAATACCAATCGCAACATAATTGAAGTATAATTAACATAAAATAAAAGGAATTAAGGCATTATACCCCACTCCATTTGACCACTTTGATTACAATGCTAAAACACCTAATTCGATATCATAAGGCACATAACCTAGTCCATAAACAACAATTCAAAAAAATTATATCGATAATCAATAAAAGTAGGTCAATTCATTACATACTTATCAATCTAATACAACCTAGATATAAAATGAATATAATTATTGCATCATTAGATAGCCTATAGAAAATTACATTCGGAATCAGAAACTCTTAGACACAGCCTCAAACCCGCACTATATTCAATTTTAGGACCTTATACCACTAGGACAACCATGTTAGGCTATAGCTTCACCTAAGTTATTTTTGGGGTATTACAGTCAGGTTGCAATGAGGTTCATTTGCCTATCATATTAGATAAAGTTCCTCAATTTACCTTTCATTTTTGTAGGTTATTTAAGAAGCGTCTTGGTACTTATGTTAACCTTAGCATAACATTTCATTAGTAGACAGATTGAGAGGCGGAGCTTACCATTCACAACCTAGAGGATATGTTGAGAGCATGTGTGATAGATTTCAAGGGTAGTTAGAATGATCACCTTCCTTCTATTGAGTTCGCCAACAACAATGGCTACTATTCCAACATTCGGATTACCCCTTATGAGGCACTTTATGGGCGTAAATGTAGATATACTATTTGTTGGTTTGAAATAGGTGAAGAAGCTTTGATAGGACAAGATTCAGTACCTTATGCTATGGATAAAATGCAACTCATTAGATATAGACTTAAGAGAACCCAAAGTCATCAGAAATCTTAGGAAGATGTAAGATGAAGGGAACTAGAGTTCCAAGTATGATTAAGTTTTCCTGAAAATGTCACTTATGAAGGGGTGATGAGATTTGTCAAGAAATGGAAGCCCAGTCCTAGATAGGTAGGCCTTTACAAGATCTTAAAAAGGGTTCGCAAAGTGGCATATGAGTTATAGTTGCCAGCAGAATTAGCATCAGTGCATCCAATTTTTGACATCTCACTATTGAAGAAGTGTATGGGTGGTCCAGCACCCGTAGTTCCACTAGAGAGTGTGGTTATGAACGATAGCCTTTCTTGTGAGGATGTACCATTTGAGACTCTAAATCATCAGGATAGAAGATTGAGGAACAAAGATTTTGCTACACTCATGATTTTGTGAAGGAGTAATACCGTAGGGGGAGATACTTGGGAAGCGGAAGCAGCCATGAAAGTGAAGTGTCATCACCTCTTTCTTTCCGATCTCACTCCATCTTAAGGTAATAGTTCCTCTTTAGATTTTTAGTCATTCATGCGTGAATCCAGCCTTAGAATCATGTCCCATCAGGTTGTACTTGCATTTCAGCGTAATTCCATATTCTTGGAACTCAATTCATTCAGAAAATTCTCAGTGTTTAATGGTAGGGATTGCATCTCTTTATCTCTATTTCATCTAATTTAGCCATCATTAGAGGATGAATGTTCCCAAGGGAGAGATAATGTAACACCTGTATCCAAAATAGGCTAAAAAATCAGTTTTTCAGAAATTGCAGGTGCAATCTACCATTACCATCTACGGACCGTAGTCTTATCTACGGATCGTACAATGGGTCCCTAGTTAACCACTGTAGACCCCCCAAAACTCATCTTAGAAGATCAACAAAGACTCGACCCATAGACAGACCTACGGTCCGAAAGTCAGACAATGGTTTATGGTCTGTGTCCATGGATTGAGACTCCTTTTACCCAGCCTTTGACACGAACTACGGACAACCAGCACAGACTTTCGTTCGATCTACAATCCATAGGTGTTACTGTAGGTGAAGGTTAGCAGTTAGTTAGGGGGATATTGTTGTTTGAGTCAACTTCAAATGCTATTAAATATTAACACAAAATGAATTAGGTGTTCTATGACCTATGATATGATATATAATTGAATCCTCTTTCTAACGCCTCTAAGTTTGCTAAAATCCAACCTCCAAGTAAAATTTTTTACCCATTTTAGTGAAGGTCTGTCGAGAAGACTCAAACCACAGGCCTAATAATGTACCGTTGATTAAACAACTAATTCAGGGGTCTTTTGGTCTTTTCCTATTTCATTTAAACCCTAAGATACGTCATTCAAACCTTAAATCATGAGATTTTAGTCATTTTAAGATAGAATCATTATTAAAACTTACCTAAGTCAAATCATTAATCAAAACATAGAAATTTAGAAGTAAGGGAGGAGAAAAAGGTCAAGAACCCTAGTTTTAGAATGCAGCAGGTTCCATCAGTTCTAGCCCCGTAATCTAAAGATTTCTTTGTGGAATTCATCAGTAGGTGTGTGAGATTACATTAGCAGGTTCCTTTAACCCATTAGTTCCCTAGTTTTTGATCAGTCTCTTGATTCCCATATCATGACTAGACTTAGTGTTTCTTGAATGTTAAAATTATTGACTTCTTAGATATTATAATGATAAAATTCGATTCTTGCATTAATATTCTATTTATCGCATGAATTTTAGAAACCTAGCTATGTATATCTTTAGTTCTTAAATTACACATGCTAGGTCAGATATTTTATTCAGTTATACATGCCTCATTGTTAATGCATCATTATGATATTAATTGTTGCATTCTGATTTTGCATGTTCATTTTGAGATATCCAGTATTTACAGAAACTCAGTCATAATTATTTAACTAATTAATTCATTAGGATTACCATAATACCGAGCTTGATTAGGGATTAGAGTACCCAAATAGTCCCAGAACAACTATCCAAGTAGTTTCTAATTCACCGCTGCAGGCATCAGTTTAGTTATCATGCAAGCATGTATTTATACCTTTGGAAGGGAACATTAGGTCCTCTCGATGAGGCGTATACATTGGACACCACATTTCTCTTATGTGGTTTTATCACAATTCACTCATACTCTATTGCATCGACCATATTTACACTTCAGTTAGTATTCAGTCTCAGTATGTTACAAATGAGGTCATTGCATCCAGTTAGCTCAACATTCAGTATATCATGTTTAGAATATTATACTTGATTATATGCTTGTTTAGTTATGTATTATCTCAGCTATACTCTATCCTACATTCTTAGTACCTTTAAATTACTAAGACATATGATTGCTACATCTTCTCGTGATGTAGACTTAGGTTCTCAACATCAAGATCACGCTAAGATTGGTTCCCAATCTCAAATTCAGCAGAATCAGTGGTCAGTCGTCATTCTCCGAGAACAACAGTCATGAGTTTGTTTTAAATTTTTAGTCCTTTAGTTATAGTTTTTCTAGAATTAGCTGGGTCCTGGACCATCATCTATAGTCAGTTAGAGGCTTATTTCAGACATAATTAGTTTCAGCTTAGTATTGAGTTGGTATCTTGTTTGTATAAAACTCATCAGTTTTCATATATCTAAGTTATAGCATACGGGTATTTCCCCATCTTTTCATTTTATTTATGATTTAGATTCCGCACCAGTTAATTATATTTAGTATGCTCATGATCATGCCAGTACGATTACATTGGGATCACTGGTGGTCCTAGGTCCCGTGCCCGCATGTTGGGAGTAGCTCGGGTGTGACAATAATAGAACCCAACAAAGGATTGAAGAAGGCATCGTCACCTACAATCCCTCCCGCATTAGGGACAGTGATAGCAATATGAGGATTGGCGGTAGGTTGAGTTTCTTGAACAGGGGGAAGCACTCCAAGACCAACCAACCCTTTCAAGAATGACATGATCCGTTGAACTAACACTGGGTTAATGAAAGGTATGCATGTTTTCTCTTACTGTACCTCTTCCTCTTGTCGAACCTCCTCAACATTTTTAACCTCAATATTCTTCTCCATCTCTTAATTATCAATGGGAGGGGTCTCATTTTGGCTAGAATTTTCTATCGGTAACCCATCTCTAGTAGGCGCCACTCGTCCTCAGCCTCTATCCCTAGCTCTTCCTCTACCCTTTCCTTGATTGCGACATCCCGCTGAAGATTTCTTAGCTGGATTATTGACTGGAGATACGTTCCTAACGTCGTTTAATCTAGTGTTAACCATATGTTGATAGAAGTGTGAAAAAAGTAAGATATTATTTTAAATCGACAGATACCAATTGAAATCAAATTATAACACGAATGAGACAAGAGAAAATGAAGATATTTCATGAAGTCCTATAGCCTCTCAAAGAAAAGTACAGACATCTCCATATCATTTTCCAAGACTCTACTCGACTCATTTTGGTACATCGATATCAATAAATTTAGACGTTAATACCAACTTTGTCACAACCCAGACCATCGTGATTGGACCTCACACTAACTCTCCGGTGGGAGAACAATTAATACTAATTAGCTAACCAACTTTTAGTCAAAAAACTAAGGCATTTAAATTACAGAAGCAAGTTAAATGCTAAGAAAAGGAAATAGGGGATTCTTTAAACTCCAAAGAAAAGTCTAACAAAAAAACAAGATGTGGAAGATACGCCTAGAAAATGAAAGTCAATGTACCAAAACTCTAACAAGATACAAAATCAAAACAAGAAGGGTTACAACCGCAAACTAATTTACTAACAACTAACTAGAAAATCTATGTACGAAATATGGACATAGAAAAAAGGAAAACTCATGGACCCCTGGATGAACTAGCTCACTGTTGAATTCGATTGACAATCACTAATCATGTAAGAGAGGTATGTCAATAGCCTTCTGAAGATGCTTTGTCTTCATACACAACCATAATTTATTTATAGGATCACACGACTATCCTAGTAAGTGCAACATACATAAGTCAATACGATATAATAATACCATGCATACATCCAATATATACAATACCATCATTATATATACACAACGAATAGGTTGACATTTTTTTGAACCCAAACCCAATTTGTTAGTATACCAGTATGTGGTATCTGATCCAATATTTATGTCAGAACGTGGTAACCAATACAAGGTAGTGTGTCAGAATGGAACATCCTATCCATTCAACATGGCACAATCACAATAATAAGTATATTCTAAAGATGATATAATAAAGTTATTATTCATGGCATTCATCATTAATCTATATCATTTACGAAAAGTGTGATCAAGAATGCAACATTCTCATACATACATATATCGTAATGAAGCAAGAACAAACATACATCAAACAATCGTAGAATAACAATCATCATGTACCTCGAAACAAGCTTGAAACCCTAAGAAACTTGATCTGTACCTTTCAAGATTCATTCCGCTTGTTCTTGGTCTAAAAAATCATAATAACGCAACAATGAATATACAATCACTAGTTACCTAAATTACTAACGTTTATATGACCCTTAGTTCGAATCCATGGTCTAAATATCCCAATTAGGGTTGTTTCCATAATCAATTCCAGATTAAAATGCCCTCCCCCCCCCCCATAAATAAATACCTATTAGACTACGTTCTACAAGTCAAAAAATAGATTGAGCAAGGTAAAATGTTACATTTAGCCTTTAAATGGTGGAAAATGTAAAGAAGAGACATGGGTTCATTCTTTATCTCTCAAATTCAAAAATTGCAGAATAAAAAATTTTTGTTGATTATTTACGACTTTAAGTTGAGTCTAGCCCGCTACAGCAGTCGTCACCCCGCTACATCGGCTCTGCCCTGGCGGAAGAAATACCTCATTAAAGGCTTGCATGGAAATAGTGAACTATTATAAGAATTTCAAACCCGAATTTCACAACACACCTTCAACCAAAAAAACTCACGAATACAGGTTCACGCTAAGATCAATGCCGGAATTTCTACTCCCCCGAATTCAATTCCATAAAGTCGTACGAGTTTCTTAAAGACTTATCTATCTACTCTGTAATAAAATTCATGATTAAATCCCTGATTGTTACATTATTTACCTACACCTTAATGACTCCAATTTCATCTAAATCAGGACTAAGTTTGGAAATTGCAAGTTAGTACGAAAAAAATTTCTGACCCAAATTTTTTTCTTATTTTATTTTCTATAAACACAGAACCGAGTAACAACGGTATATTCAATGCCTTGCCACATACCATTTATTTTACCATAGAATTGGAAGCATATGAATTCTTCTTCACTGGTCACTAAGGCACAACAATAAAATATAGAACATCTTATGTTCCTATCACTCCGATTCTCTTGTTCTCTCTTCATTTTAAAAATAGATTCATTAACTTTCAACTAAACTATATTCTTATGATATTTGAGAGAATCCTAAAAGGAAAGTAACCCATTAACCCACAATGACATATCAATTAAACCATATTATTATGTATCGTTAGTATGTTATCCTTTACCTCAACTCTATCTTGACCAACATTGTATACTTATCGAACAAAAGAAAAATGGCCCACATGAGTAGAAAACAATGAAATAAAAGTATTTCCCAATGTCATCAGTATTCACAATTTCTAATTCCTTACTACAATTCTCATAAATGGATTTCTTTGATTTGGTGTTCTTTAATAAATGCTTGATTTTCCACTAATTACGTTACCTGTTCCCAATCTTCATATAAAAAAAGTCAATTATCTGAAAATCGGTTAACATATTCATATATAGGTTTGTTCAAGGAACTAACCAACCTTCCAACAAAACTCTAACTCATAAATATTGTTTGATAATAAGTAGGGATCACATCTAGTTAATCAAAAAATCTAGAGTCATATGTCAATTCAATACATTATTTGGAACAAACTTCTTAAAATCCATAAGAAGTTACACATTTTAAAATGTCAAGAGAGAAATTATTCATAAATAACTTAGTAAATCATCTTAAGTTGTTGGTTTTCCCTATGAGTATTTTGAATAGTACCATATTATACCATGTATTTTGTCATGTTCACCATCTAAACGTTGCCACAACTGCAGTACTCTTGTTAGAACATGCTAGAGCTCATATGGGCTTAAGTAATTTACCCATGAATCTATACCAAAAAGCTCTTTCGGATTTGAGTTGTTAGAACCTACGAATCTTGGACGTTCATCTTTAGAAACTCCTAAGCATACTTATTTCCTAAAGTCTAAATCATTATAGGTCTTGGACCTATGACTCTATTCATTATGTTCATTAATATCTAAAACTCATTGCACGAACATGTGTGTGTTAACACTTCATTTACATATTGCTTAAGTGATAGAGTAGTGCTTTTTCTCGAAAGAGATATATTACATTTCATAGATGTGCACAAAAATGCCTCAAAGTGTCATAATGATGTGCTTCATGGTGTTTTCAACTATTTTAGTAAGCTCCCCTTAATTAAAAAAGACAAAGGTTTACACGGTGACCATTGATGACTCCAAACATTAGACTATTATTGTTATGGGTGACTACGTTCAAGACATGCGTTGGGAAGACAAACATTGTTAGATTCATCTAGTAGAACCTATTAGTCACACACATAAAGATGAATGAAAAAGAAATATAGACACATCGTATCATGTCCTAAATGAATCACGATAATAGAAATGGCTGGAAACATAACCATAATTATGATTCTACTACATAACTTTTGCTCCATAAGTCACAAGAATATCCAGCAGAGTTGTTCTTTATTTTTAGGCATGTCCTAAATTTTCGTATATCTGAAATTCAAACACAAATAATAGAAACTATAAACCATAAGATAATATTCATCAATTATCTAATTGTCACTCAATAAAATCAATTAATCTCCAATTATGAAAAAAGTTCTAAACTAGTTACTTGACTACAATTTGAAGGACTAATCTTGACTCAAATGAAAGGAATGAAAAATAGAGCGACTCTAATAGTTTTTGAATGAAACTAAATAAACATAGCAAATAAACAGTTCTCTCACTAGTTAATGAAATCCTCTTCAATACCACTTGAGTTCCCATTACAAAATTACCAAGAAGTGAGATGCTAGCTCGCTGAGTAATAATACATAACCACAACAATTTTAATGAGGTACAAGTCAGAAAACATGCTAGTATAATAATCATAATGATGAAATAGTGCTCTTTCAAAAACTATAACAATATTAAATCTTATGTCTCTCATATAAGCAAAACAATGTAAATACTTACTAGTAAACTCCAAAGAACATTTACATATCATATCTTATATATGACAGGTTTTTCTAAGGATGAATCATTTAATCAACTTGGCCTTCTCTTTAAGATGTAACCAATAACAGTGAACACCTCATAAAGGAGTTAAGTATTCATATCAGTAGATCCTTACTCGAGGGGTATGAATAATAGTATATTTGTTCTTTATGTTGATTTGGCTTAGAGGTGTTCCACCCTATGCCCCACTTGGGGTTATGCTTAAACTCCCTAGAGTTCAAGACATCCCACCAAATGATGATATGAGTAGACTTGTTTGTATATGAGACCCACCATGTTTTTCCTTTATTAGCGAAGATATTCAGAAGATCTAGTTTGAGCATATAATTTCTGAGCTAACCGAAATGGTTGTGGAGAAATATAAAGAAAGAGTGGTACATGTGTACCCATTATGGTTTTGTAATCCAGTAACATTTGGTGGGACTCCCAAAGGATCTAGCAAAAAAAGAAAAGACTTGCACATGAAAGACAATTGGAAAAAGAGTTGGAGAAGGCTAAAGCCACCATTGCCCGATAAGAAGTTCAAGCCCAAGGAGGAAGAAATCACCTGAAGTATAATTTATTTGGCCCGACAGATAAAAAAGAGAAGATCTTTGAGAAATCTCATTGTAAAGGGACTTAATGGCATTTGAAGAGGCCGTGCACTGCCAAAAGGGAGAACTTTAGTGGTAGATGGAGAAATTTGATAAAGAAAGGTCATGTTGGATGCATTTGCATGATCAACATAAAGCAACAGTTAGAAGAAGATAATGGGAAAATCAATCATTGTGTCGATATCGTAGTGGGGCAAAGACAAATAATCATCAAGAAAGCAACACTTCGCTATCAACTTGAAGCATCAAAAAAGAAAGAGGTCTTCATAAGGAACAATCTTAGTGATTCTCAGGTTTTGTTGAATAATTTTCATGAAATATAGGAAAGTCTAGGTGTGAAGTTCATTAGCAGGCGGAACAAACCTCCTATGTTGTTAAAAATTATCATTTTATGGATAACCAAGAAGTGTTGAGCACGCACGTGCCATTGTTTCCCATCTACTAAAGGTGTAATTGAATATGTATGAGACCCTTGGAGGACACGAAAGCTCCAGAAAGATGATAAAGATTGAAGAAGAGTTGAGTTTGTTTTTTGTTTCATCTTGTTTTGTTTAAGACTCAATTTTTAGTTTAAAGTTTTGTTTTCAAAGAGATCATGTTGTCCATAGTTGTGTTTAAATCCCTTGGTTTGGTCATTTTGCTTAAAGTATTTCAAAATGAATGAAAGTGTCTTCTTTTTCTTTTCTAAATTAATGTTGTTGAACTGTCTAAATTCTGAACTATGTAATTATATAATTCATACGGTGACATGATACGTACGCAACCCCAAGTGGTTAGATCATATAATTTTTAAAAATCTAAGCTGGGATGAGGCAATGACCTTCTAAATTAATGTTATTATGTGATTAAAAATGTATGATGTGTAAAATTGTCTAAGTTTGTTCACTTCTCCTTTCTTTAATAAGTTTTCGATTGTTGGTTTGTGGTAAACTAGCAGAACACTTACTAGGTCTATAGTAAGAGTGTCAATGACAACTAATAGTGAAACTGTGGTGAACTTGGTGGATATTCTATTCAATTAAACGTAAAGAGAGTCAGCCACCGTTGAAGAAAATTAGACATTAAGGCATATTATGGAACAATTGTCGTAATCCTGGGCCAATGGACAAGAACCACCAATGTCTATTCCTGGTTTTCCTGAGATCACTCGTATCCAATCTTCATCTTATCATGTCCCGATATTAAATTTTCTTTTACCTCTAGGGTATGATTCATTGGATAATTGTGGGGTCGGACCATCAACAACACGCCATCAAGGAATGTGATATAGGAATAATCCCATTGTCACGACAGTTGCACAGATTTATACTCTCATGTAACCAACTGTGGTGCACAGTTCACTGCCCATCCAAATCACTACTATACTCATGGGATAGCAATCAGCGTCTCTAACTTTGTACA
The DNA here is from genome assembly GCA_027704765.1 of Solanum habrochaites. Classification (NCBI taxonomy): domain Eukaryota; kingdom Viridiplantae; phylum Streptophyta; class Magnoliopsida; order Solanales; family Solanaceae; genus Solanum; species Solanum habrochaites. The sequence continues at coordinate 7,490,555 of JAKWJA010002498.1, read as the reverse complement.
ATTTGGATCCCCTATTGATGTTGAGAGGCACACTTGAGGCTTGCAGCAAGAGGAAATGTTGAAAAAAATGAAAAACATCTACCAACACATGAGAAGTATGTAAGGTCTAAGAGGACACAAAACTGTCGCGTTCAAGGACTTGTATATGTTCCCAAATATCATCTTGCCACCATGCCTAAATCCTCTAAGTTTGATAATTATGACGCGCACAATGATCTCTTATCTCATCTCTAGAGATACAACAATCAACTTAGGGGTGCAGGGGTTAAATAGGAATTACTCATGGCTTATTTTTGTGAGAGACTGACTACTGTTACCTCATAATGGTTTATAGACAAAGAGATCTCTCACTGGCACATCTGTGATGATATCACTCAAGATTTTTTTAGACAATTTTATTAATATGTTGACACTATGACATATCTCAATACACTCTCCAATATGAGAAAGAACCCAAACAAAAGATTCAGAGAATATTGTATCACAGTGAGGGAACAAGAAGCTCGGGTAAAACAACCATTACATGAACAAGAATTGGTTGAAATCTTCATAGAGGCTCAAGATCAAGATTACTTCCACCACCTAAAAGCCACAATAGAAAGTGCATTTCACACAACAATTAAAATTAGATAAATGGTCGAAAGTGGTCTCAAAACGGGGGAAGGATTGTGATCCAGACAGCAATCAAAGCTAGCACACAGGCCATTCAGAATGACTAAGGAATTTATGGAAGTCATAAAAAGAAAGATGATGTTTCTACGCTAGCGTCACGGTAAAGGGGTGCTCAAAGGAATTCTAACTGTCGTTACCCACCAATTGAGTGACAATCTAGATATACTCAACATTACTACGTTTATGTCCCTCAATATACATTATCTTCATCTCCATATGTGGTATTTAATTCTCAATCATATGTGCATTCTCCCATTCGCCCACATTTTTAGGCCCCAACAAAAGGAAACCTTCGCCCACAATGTCCACCCTAGTCCCTTACAGCTCTCGTCCTACGCAAAACTATGCTCAAGAGCAGGGATGGACTAGGAAATTCACTCCATTAGGAAAGTCATACTCTAGATTATTTCAAAAGATAAGAAAATACGAGGGATTGATTGTATACCACCACATAATCTTAATAAAAATGCTCAATTCTCTAGGCATACAGTACATATAAATTATAGGACCTTGAAACAATTGATGGAGAAGCTAATCAATCATGTAGTGTTTGTTGTGCCATATGATAAAATCACTCCCATAGTGGGTATGATGTGTGATATCAAGGAGTACAAACTTCTTTGAAAATGGGAAAGTTGTTTAGGAAGATCACAGAGGTAGATATGTCGTCAAAGAGTTCAGAACCAATTATATCTGTAAGTGTGGAAGGTATCAATATTTATACCAAAGTTTTGTGCGTCCAAAGGGTTTCGAAGCGTATTGAATTTTGAGCGGGTATGCTGAATTTTTATGTATCAAAAACAATTCTTTAACATGATAGACAAAACTTTCTATGAAAAGTTGAAAGAACCTACCTTTGTTAAGCACGTCAAGTTGCTTCCGGTTCAAAGAATGTTCCTTGGAACTATAACAAAATTGTTGTGCTTTACCGAGGAAAGGAGATTGTTGAAGAGGTTGATGAAGAAGGAAGGTTGACGTACTTTGGAAGATATTATTGTTGAGAGTATTTAATATAAAGTAAAATGGATCAAATTATACAAGTTCTACTAAAGAAAGAAGTTACTGAGAAAGAAGCAGAAGAATTTCTAAAAAAGATTAAGGTTCCAGATTACTCTGTTGTGGAACAATTGAACAAACCCCTGCGTATATTTTAGTGTTGTCTCTACTCTTGAACTCAAAAGTACATCATCATGTTTTTACGAAGATTCTAAATGAAGAATATGTATCGAAGGAGACCACGGAAAATCAGTTAGAGAAAATGGCCAAGTTCATTTTTGAGTCGAACACCATAACTTTCACTAATAATGAGTTGCCCACGGAAGGAGATAGACACAACAGAGCTTTTCTTCTTACAGTGGAATGTGAAGGGTACTATGTAAAGAGGGTCACGATAGGTAGGGGATCAGGGACAAACATATTCCTCTCTCTACGCTGAAAAGCTTGAAAATTAACCTTGACAGAATTTGCCCCAACAATGTATTTGTTTGAGCATATAACGACTCAAGGTAGGGTACCATTGGTGAAATTAAGCTAAACATGAAAATTGGACTGGTGGACTTTATAACTTTGTTCCAAGTAATGGACATGGACACATATTATAATTTTCTATTCGAATGGCAATGGATCCACATGGCTCGAGTAGTCCATAAGTTCTAAATTGGGTTGTTAAGTTTGAATACGATCATCTGGAACTTAATGTGCATGGGAGGATGATGTTTCTATTTACAGATTTCCATCCATTCCATACATTAAGGCAAAAGATGAATGAGATTTTATTTTTTACTAGTCTTTTGAAGCCATATCAGTCGATTGCTTTAAAGAAGGAGACCACATCATCCAACCACGACTCTCTTCTTTCTCTTCAATGGTAGCAATTAAAATGCTCAAATATGGTTATTAACCTGGTAAAGATTTTGGACTATGTTAGCAAGGAATCATAGATCCCATTACTCTTTTAGGAAACCAAGGCACCCTTGGCCCCAGATACAAACGAAGTAAGAGAAATGGATAAGGAAAAGAACCACAAAAGTACTGATTTGTCATTGCCACAACTTATTCCCATATTTCTCATTCCTTTATCAAGCCTCAGGGTCAATAAATGGAATATTCCTTTACTCACAAAGACATTGAAGAAATTATTCAGGATCTCAATAATTTATTTTATGAAATGGAAATGGTTTAAGGTTGTAAAGGTACAATTCATGTCGATGTGCAACTCATAGACTCAAGTGTTGAGATAAACAACGAGGAAGCCACTATTTTCCCCATAAGGAAGGAGTCTTGGTAGTTTACTTTGCTAATCTTTTGTATTTCGTTGTTGTCAAGGTTGTGGTCCGAATATTTGAAAGTATTTTTTATCAGTGTCAACCCTTCTATCCTTTTTTCAATTTCAATTTCATGAAATTCCATTTAATAGTAAATATTTGCATTTTCCTATCCCTTAATTCTTATTCTCCATTTTTTAGGTTTTTATATGCTGTCCTTGATAACATGACATGCATACAAAATTCACTCTTAGATCTCAAATAGTTGTTTATTCTTGAATCATGGAGTCAATAGGTTGAATAAGATAAAGAAGAGGCTTATAGGGAAATTAATAGGTAATTCAAACAGTTTGAGCATAAACTTAAGCCTAATCTTAGTGAAAAGCGATAGTTAATTTAGTAAGTACTGAGGAAGTCAAAAAAAATATGTCTTCAAGTCAAGAAGGGAATTAAGAATGCCATAAGATAAATTTTGTTTGAATACAAATATGTGTTTGCTTGGTGTTATGATGACATGCCAGGTTTGAGTGTTGATTTAGTGGACCATAAGTTGCCCACTTATACTGATTTTCGATGAGTCCAATAGAAAAGAAAAAATTTAAACCGGACATGAGTAAAATATCAAGGAAGAAATCATGAAACAACTAAGTGAAAATGTGATCCAAGCCATTAGTTATTTTACTTTATTGGGAAATGTTTGCCGGAAAAAGATTGAAAGACAAGAGTTTGTATTGACTATTGATATGTGAACAAGGCTAGTCCAAAGGAAAAGTTACCCTTTCCCAATATCCACATTCTAGTTGATTAATGTGCCAAACACAAAATTTTAATATTTTGTGGACTGTTATGCAAGGTATCATCAAATCTTGATGGAAGAAGAAAACGTTGAGAGAATTGTTTTCACAACTCTATAGGGAACCTATTGCTAAAGGGTCATCCCATTCAGTCTTAAAACTTTCAGGCAACTTACATGAGGGTTATGACCACCATGCTTTATGGCATGATGCACAAATAAATTGAAGTATATGTTAATGACGTAATAATCAAGTCTAAAACACAAGCTAACCATGTGGAAGATGAGAGAAAATTCTTTAAAAGGTGTGAAGATATGATCTCAAGCTTAATCTAGTAAAATTTGCATTTGGAATTACATCTGGAAAACTTCTAGGTTTTATTGTCAGTAGAAGGGGATTCGAATTGGATCCTTCAAAAATAAAAGATATTGGAGAGTTTCAACTTCCAAAAAATAAGACTGAAGTCATGAATCTACTAGGGAGGTTGAACTGCATTAGCAGGTTTATTGCTCAACTCACAACCACTTGTGAGCCTATTTTAAGAATTTTGAAAAAGGTTGTTTTTGTCAGATGGATGGAGTATTTTCAACAATCTTAATAAAAAATCATGGAGTATTTGTCCAACCCTTCCATATTGGTCCCACCTAAACCTAATATGCCTCTCTTTTTATATCTTTTAGTATCAAATAATTCCTTTAGGGTTGTTCTCGGTTAACACAATTCCATTAGCATAAAGGAGCAAGCTATCTACTGCTTGAGCAAGAAATTTACTAGTTATGTGGTCAAGTACACAGTCTTGGAAAGGACATGTTGTTCCTTCACTTAGGTAGCTCAAACTTAAGGCATTACCTTTTATCTTACACAACTTACCTCATATCAAAGATGGATCCTTTGAAGTTTATATTTCAAAAGCCAATGCAACTGGAAGACTCAAAAAATGGAAAATCTTTCTCACTAAATGTGACATTATATGTGTTACTTGAACTAAAATGAACGCTCAAACTTTTGTAGACCACTTGGAAGAAAATCCAGTCGATGGTAACTATGAACCATTTTATTCATATTTTTCAAATGAAGAGAATAACTCCGTTGAAGAACTGGATCCATATTAAAATTAGGTCTAGCAATTATACTTGGATGGATCAATCAATGCAAAAGGCACATGGATTGGGGTAATTCTCATATCACTTACTGAGAAGCATTACCCAACAACAACTCGACTTCGTTTCTTTTGTAAAATAACATAACAAAGTGTGAATCTTGCATCATGGTTCTAAATATGGCAATATATTTGGGTGTGCAAGAATTGATTGTATTGGTAGATTGTGTGTGATTTGCTTATTTGCCAAGCTCAAGGCAAATGAAAAACTCAAGACCTCATGCTTCTTCCATACAGACTATGCATTGAAGATCTTAGGAAAAGGTTCAGATCCATCGAGTAGAGATACATCTCTAGATTTTATAATGAATTGGCAGATGCATAGGCTACTTTGTCCTCAATGATTCCATATCATGGAAACACTTACATCACTCCCTTAAAGATTAAAGGTCAGGACAAACATGGTTATTGTAACATAGTGGAAACAGAACCATATGGTGAGCCTTTGTACCTAGTCATAATGCAATTTCTCAAGACATGGAGATATCCCGAGCATTCTAATAGAAGCCAAAAAATAACTATTAGACGCCTGACTAGTGGTTTCTTTTGAGCGGGGAAAGTTATATTAAGGAACCCGGGATTTAAACCTGTTAAGATGTGTGGATGTTGAAGAAGATGAGAAGATTATGAATGAAGTTCATGTTGGGGTGTGTGGTCCATGCATGAATAGATATATCCTTACGAAAAATATACTTAGACCAGGATATTATTTTCTTACCATCAAACAGGATTACTTTCACTTTGTGACAAAATATCATCAGTTCCAAATTCCAGGTGATCTAATTCAGTCAGCTCCTTTAGAGTTGCACTCAATGATTGATCCTTGTCATTTTCTTTCATAGGGAATGGATGTCATCGAAAAAATTGAGCCAAAATATTCTAATGGACATCTATTCATTTTGGTCTCAATCGATTACTTTACCAAATGGGTGGAAGTTATCACTTTCAAAGTGTTGACTAAGAGACATAATAACAAATAATGTTGAAAACCTTAATAGTAATTTGATGAAAAAAGTATGTGAGTAGTTTAACATTGTGCATCACAATTCTAATCCATGCCAGCCAAAAGCCAATGGTGCTTTGACGGCTGCCAACAAAATTATCAAAAAGATTCTCAAGAGGATGGTTCGATGCACTAGACAATGTCATGAGAAGCTGCCTTTTGTACTTTTGCGATATCGCACAATAATGCACACTCTATTGGTGAAACTCCTTATTTGTTGTTGTATGAGACCGAGGTTGTGATACCATACGAAGTCGAAATTCCATCTCTTCAAATCATTATCGACGTTGAAATTGGAGACACTAAATGGGTCAAGACCAACAAAAGCGGCTCACATTAATAGATGATAAATGATTCATGACCATCCATATTGGTAATCTTTAGAGCAAAGGATGGCTCGTTCATACAAAAAAAGGTGCACCTAAAATACTTTGAAGTAGGTCAACTGGTCTTAAGTGCATTCTCCCTCACCAAGAAGAATCCAAGGGATAGTTTCCCCAAATTGGAAAGGTTCATATCTTAGAAAATAAGTGATGTCCAAATAATCCTTGTACTTTACTGGTGTGGAAAGAAAAAACCTTTCTTTGGAAATTTGAATTACGTTTGACCTACTTCTGTAAGCAACCCTTTGGTGTTAGGTCATAACCAAAAAAATCAATATTCCACGATTTATAGAAAATTGGGGCATTATTTTTTTTAATTTTATTTTGATAGTATAGTGTCAAATTTTAATTCAATTTATGATTCAATTCTAGCAACTAACATCATGACCAACTCTAAGAACGATAGATTTAGTGTGTCTTTCACAGACAATTGATCATCAGAGACAACATTGTTTATTTAAAAATAAAACTTATAAGTGAAAACCCTTATGGGCACCATCAATAAAGAAAAAAAATATAAATGAGAAAGTCTCCTCGATTAAAACCTTTGTAGAAACCATAAGACGACAAGAGGGAAGATCTTATCGGTGAAGATCCTTGAGGACACCTTAATATTAAAGAAGAGAACATCATGAAAAAATACTAATTCAGAGAAACTTGCAAATACAACCATGTCTCGACACCTCTGCATAAAGGATACATAGATCAATTTTTAATTGATAATTATTCAGATTTTGAGAACTAGGCAACTCAAACGGATTAGGGTCAAGTCCAAAGTTCATGTCATTATTCACTCAAGTCAACATATGCCTCCTGATAACTTCTCTTTCTGATTTTTCTTCAGAAAGGAATGCACATTCTTATGTTTGTAGTCATTATTGATCCAATCTTTTACACTCTTAAGTTTATATTTTCTAGTCTTTTCGGTATAATCTCTTTACATGCCTAAGGTTGCAAAGCTAACAGTTGTTTCCCAAAAGTAAAGCTCAGTACCCGAGTTGGCATGCCATAAAGAAAGGACTAAAAATGCCTCAAAGGTACACTTAAAACTCGTAAAGGAACAAGACATATTCTCTTAAGTCATGACAAAAAGTTCAAAAGAAAAATGCATTCATTGGGACATTAATCACACCATGATATTTGGTAGTACGAAAGATCAAGACCCCTGAAATTGACAAAGCGGAAGCTTCAAAGGTTGTTCAACCAAGGATTTGGAGTAGAGTTGGAGAAATCAGTAAGCAGTATGGTCCAGTCATTAGAGCATCAAGGCCACACACAAAAAAACCACTTTAAACTAGCTTTTTTTCTCAACACCGGAACAAAAGAAAATGCGGGATTACAAGTCAAAAATCAAATATCACGTAAAGAAATATCTCATAAATCTTCACTCATTTATTGTTTTATCTCATTCTATTCAAATTCTTGCCACTTAACGTCAGTCTATATTTTGTGTAATACGCACTCGACCTTTATTCATGTGCATTACACACTATTCGGAATTTATGTACAAAATGCACCAGTCTTAGTTATGTGCAATAAGCATCCATTCTTTATTCTTGTGAAATACGCACCAGTCTTACTTATCTGCAATATACATCATTCTGAATTTTGTGCAATACGCATCAATCTGAATTCCGTGCAAATATGCACTTGTCCGTTATTCAGGTAAAAAACACACCAATATTTCTTTCATGAGCAAGACACACATATAAAATTCACATGCAATACACATAAATATTGCATTTATGTTCAATACATACTAGTATTTCTTTCATGTGCGATGCGCACAAGTCCTTATTCACATGCAATACACATTGATTTTCCATTCATTGACAATACACACCATATGCATATCTTGGAAAATACTCACCAACATTCATGGGTTATACACGCCATATTCACATTTTGGGGTAATAAACCAGTCTTAGGTCAACCCACAGAGACAATACATCTTATTAGAAACTCTCAGGGCAATACGCCTAATTTCTCCTTTTATTTCTTAGAGTATACATCCTAGTTCAAGATTCTCATCTCTTTTTTTATGAAAGAAACGCATCCTCTTCAAGTTTTTAATTTTGTTGAGTTTTGAGTATTAACATCAAACTCAAGTCACAACATGCACCTGAGAATGATCAACAAGTCGCCAAGAGAGAATCAAGATCAATCTCAGAGATAACACAGTAAGAAAGTAGAAGATCACTACAAAACTCCAAGAAACACATCAAGGAGGGATCTTGTAACTCCTTTATTGTAAGAAACAAAGTTCTCTATCTTTTTTTTATGTAAATATAGATAATAGATGATGATAAACAATAAGAAGCACTTTTTTTACCACAATATCTGATAGCATTGACTATCAAATTTTCTTGAACTACATTAACGTGCTTTTCTTTTAATGAAGCATGTGCAGATAACCTCTGAAGAAAGGTTTGGTCATCTTTCTCAAAACTTCTTCAACGAATTTTGTAAGAGTCAAAATTAGCCAATTCTTTCACTTGAAAGATCTTCATGTTTCCAACAAAAGAGGGGCATGTTGTGAACACCTAATTCTTGACGTGTTTATTTTACTCCTACAATACATACTTTGGTCTTTTATATTATAAAATATTATAGTGTGTATGTCCATTACGCCAAGAGGTTACTCTCACCCATTATCTCCATTACTTTCCTCTATTTTAAAGATAATAATAACCTCAGTAACCTCTAACTTTTTAACCATTATTTTTGTAACCTCTCTTCCATAACCTCCTCCATTATATTCATGTAAATGTCATATTTATGACTAACCTATTGTATGCCTATATGTTACACTATAAATAGAGGCATAAGAGTGCATATTGTATACACTTGAAGACTTTTAGTAATAAGAAAAGCTCTAATTTCTTGTCTCCCCCTATTTCTAGTTCTTTCATCTTCTATATTTCTTGTCTTGTTTTGATTTTATTTTACAATATTTTCGTATGTTTTTGTTTTGTATTTTTATTCTAGGTTGTTTGTCTTTGATTGTGTGGAAAAAATACCTATATATACACCTATATTTTCCATAATTTCCCTTATTACCTACCATTATAAAGTATTGCAAAATCCCTTTTTCTATACAATTCTCAAGTCAACCGATACATTACTCCTAACACAAAAAAAACACATTTCCCCTCCTATTTTTGCTGTCACGGCCAAAATCTAGACCCCAAACGGGACCAGCGTCACTAAACTCTTAGAGGTCGCAGACAAGTCTACATACGTCATTCTTACTTCATCTAGGTTAATTTTAGTGGAAAATTTGAAACTTTTTGTTTCCTAACATGCTTACTAAACATTCTATTACATATATAATTTTTCGCCATCAACCATCTAATATTAAGATCATCAAATGAAAGAAGCAATTTATTATAACGATAAACATGTACTTGCCAAAATGGCAGCACTACAATGTTTGAACAAAAATGGGAAAGAAATGCTAGTGTAACATATTCCACTAGCTCAATCCTACCACTAAGCTAGAATGTAAATGGGCAAGCATCCTCAAAAGCATGAGGGCCTACCAAGTCCGGATGAATGCTCGATGTCCAGATAGCTGCAGAGTTGATCCTGTAGCTCTAGCGTCCACCTGTGCCTGCACCTAAAAGTTTAGAGTTGTATACGATTACACACTTGTACTAAGTTGGGTATATGCAAACATACACCAAGGACATGCATGAGTAAGAATAGATCTTTCGTAGCAACATAATTATAGCAGGGCAAGTCAGTGGACTTGCCGAATTAAGATTAGGAAAGTGAGTGAACTTTCCAAATTTGGATTAGGAAAGTTTATGAGCTTTACATATTTGGATTAGGAAAGTTATGCCATGAATGTAACATGCACCATCATACTTAAAATTTTGCACACAACACACAACAGCGTACACATTGCACATATCATAATTCATATAACACATAACGTTGTTTATACCATTTATTTGTATGCCATGATACCTTGGAATCATGGACTTGACATTAGGACTTCCCAAAATGAGGTCTCAACATGTGGGGACCTCAACAAGGGAGTCTGCTTTAGCAAACACAGATTTTGCTTTGTTCATTCATACATACTTCATTTCATTTCATTTATTGGACAGTGTAAACACCAGTTATACCTAGGATTTAGTTTAAGGCTTCCATCGGGTTTGTTGTGCAATGACCAAGAATGACCTAATTTCATTACTTGAGTCTAACTCACCTCTTGATTATTATATCCTAACACCTTTGGTATTATTCATTTCATTATGTGCATCATTTGAGGCTAGCCTCATTCATTCATTGGGAACTTTAACTTTAACCGGCATAGATCATGTGAGCATCATGAAATCCAGTTTCATGAAACCCCACACCGAAAAGAGGTGAAATCAGCGACCAAAATCACCAAAAACATGCTAGTGTACGTGGGAATTAAACCCCGCCTGATCCTTATATTGGCGGTATAGGTTCGAAGCCTAGGAGATATAAGGAGAGTCATACCAGGCATGCTGAAAAGCCTCATCTCATGAGAGTTATGTGAAACTCAACCCTTCCCGAAAGAAGGCATCACCGCTCATAGTTAGTCTATCGGTGCTCTATATAAAGTTCCATTAAATTAAACTCATACATCATGGAAGTTGGCTTCTAGTATGAGGACATCATACCTCAATAGATGATTTCTCATGTCATCATTAGTATTGAGTGTGTTAATCTCAATACTTTCATTAGAGTGTTAATAGAGACTAGTGTCTTCATTAACTTTACACTCTCATAGGTGAGTACATTTTGGTAACATTTACTTAGTCTCATTTGAGATTGCTCTCATCTTTTACATTAGCCTCATATCATGTTGTCACCACATTCATTAACATTAGCACATTTTCTCTTAATAATTACTCACCCCTTTATACGTGAAAGTTCATTTCATTATATGCCAATGCGCTTGTCCATTTGGTGTGTTTCACACTCTTACTTAACCCCTTCTAGGGTTTCATAATTTCACTGTTCATTTCATCACTTCATTGTTCATATCATAATTTCATTGTTTATTTCATCATATGTCAATGCACTTGGCCATTTGGTGTGTTTCACACTCTTACTTAACTCTTCTAGGGTTGCATCATTTCATTGTTCATTTCATCATATGCCAATGCACTTGGCCATTTAGTGTATTTTACACTCCAAGATCGATCCCCCTTGACTCCATTTCCCTCTTAACATTTTAGTGCTTTTCAAGGGTGAGGTTGCGACTTTTATTCCTAATGACCTCACCTAATTTATACCTATTTAAATTTCAAGATTTATACATCTGTGTTTAGCCGAAAACAACTTATAATTTGCTCGAAATTTTGTCTCATTTTCCAGCTCACTTCATTCAACATTTAAACTTGAATTCATAGGGTCATTAATAGATCATTTAATATGTTTTGGGGTGCATAGTTCATCGATTCGTTTAGCCAAAAGATTGATACTTAAATCATCCACACTTTTATTTTAATGAACATCATGATTTACAAAGGTTTATGCACGTAAAATAACAACAAAAACATTATCAATTTTGGAGCCTTAATCCGAGAACACATAGTCACTGCCACATTTTTGCACACACATGCACATAGTTTCAGAACACATAGTTATATTTTATATGATTTCAAGTACACAAACATATTCATATTCATCAAGAAAACACAATATAAACCTAAATCTACCAGCAATCATACCCAACCTACGATTCATTGTGAGCTAGTGACAGGGGCATGAAAAAGGGGAAACAATCCTAGTTTTTCCAACGAATAATATGAACCTTAAGGGGTCTCTTGGGAAAGGGCCCAAGAGAGAAGAAAATTCGTACCTTTTTTAAGATAAACTCTTGAGTTTCTGCAAAAAAAAACATCACCCAAGAACACGCCTAAGCCTCCTCAATATCAACTCCACTCGAATGACAACCTTTCTTAGCCTAGTGTGCGATTAACGTTTGTTTTCTTGTGATTTCGTGTGAGTTCTTCAAGTGTGAAGAACTTGCTTTATTTTTATGCTTTGAAATTTTATTTTGGCATAGAAAATACTTGATAAATAATAGATATGAGAGTTAGAGTGGAGAGTCAAACGTGAGAGAGTGGGAGTTGTAGGAGGCTTAGGAGTCTAGTTTTAGGACTTAGTCAATAATGTTTTGTTTATTTAATAAAAATCTAATTTTTATTTTATTTTAAATCAGCTAATGAATATAATTATTCATTAATTGAATTAATTCAATAGCTTAAATAAAAATTACTTTGATTCATTGCTTCCACCTGGGTTTGAACCCCGGTGGAGCAAGACTTCACTTCAAGAGCCCAATTTTGGCCTTCTCTCCCCAAATATCCCCTCAATATTATTAATTAAATAATTAATTATGTATTTAGGGTAATTATGATACTACCCTTATCCAGGAAAAAGACTATTTTACCCCTAGACCGTTCAAACCTAAAATTTCCTCTTATTATGTTCGGCAAAGACTCCTTCGAGTAAATCTTCGTATTCGAGAGCCCTACATGATTGGATCCAACATTTACAATCTCAACTAATTCCCCAAGTTAGTAGGATAGGTTGTAGCAAGGGTTCTGAGGTCTGGTTCTACGTGCATCAATCCGTGTGAACCCTGGTCTAATCATATTAGTTATATCCTTCATCCCATTTTTAGGGTTGTTACATTTGATCCTTAAATCACTCCCTTTATTCACTCCATAATCTTATTAGTTATATCCTTCATCCCATTTTGAATTTCAAAAGTTTTTTTCTCTAGTACACTCAATTTAAAATCCCTAAATAGGTAGTTTTATCTTCTCCATTCTATTGTTCTTCATTTTTTTTTACAGTTTTTATCTTATTCATCAAACATTGATTGAATTAAACTCATATAAGATTAACAATACTAGTGCTTAGGAGAATGACATTGTTCCTAATTCCTCAGTCATTGCTTATTTCAGTCCCTAATATTAGTCTTATTTTCTGTCGAGGTGAATTTTTATGATTTATTTTTGGTTTGGATGTACTTGGATATTGTTCCAATGGTACATGAGAGACATAAATGATTAATGATGTATCCAAAATAAACAATATCAGTTCATCAAGTTGTAATGGATATTAGATATATGTTTTTGACATATGTTTGATATTGTCCTTGTGTTAGTTGTTTCAAAAATCTAATATATTGATGAAAAAATGGTTTTCTTGTATTATCATGCATCATAAGTTAGAATATTATATAGATACATAAAATTCTAATTTTATTTTCATTTTGTAAGATATTATAAATGTATCAAGTTATAAAGTTCACATTATAGATTGACCTGTAATAAGCAGAATCGGTGGCGCAGCCAGCCCTCTGTTAGGGGGTTCCCCTTGGTAAAATTTTTACTATTCATACATGTTTAAACTAAATTTTCATGTATATATAATAGATGTTGAATCCCCTTATATTAGTTCATGCGTTTAATTCTTCACATTAAAAATCCTACATCCGCCACTTTGCAGAATATTTTATCATATACAAGTTAGTTAAACCTGATACATAAATAATGAGTATATGAAGTGTAACTAGTATCAAATATAATTTTTGATATACTTGCACTATATCAAGTTGTAATGAGTATCCATATCAAATACACAGTTAAAATACTTTATATTTGCGATTACGTATCATATACGTAAATTTTAATAAGTATCAAATTCAAAATTTTCTTGAAATGTAACAGATTCACCCATAAGTTAAAATGCAAGTTACTAACTTCACTGTTTATCATCTCGTTTAGATTATCTGCATACAGGATTTGCAATCCTAATATGAAAAAATAGTACTGAAAAGGCTAAGGAAAGATAGGTAAGTTAAAGTGAGGACCCACAAAGGCCTAAGAGTTAATTCACAACACTAACTTTAGATGATTTGGTTAATATTGAATGGAAATTATCTGGTAGTTGTTAAACATTTTTTACAGTGTTATTGTTTTTGAGATACATTAACTCTAGTTTTAGAGTTTGTAGTTCATATTGTTTTACGATACTCGTACTCAAGTTTTAGAAGTTTTCTCTAAAAATTTATTTATTTTGACTTTATGTTTCATTATTTTAATTTTTTATTTGAAATATGAATTTTCGTACACATTTGTCTTATATAAATTAATACAAATTTGAATAAAATTAAGGATCAGATTCATTAATACATAAACGTACAATATTATTTGTTCTCATTACTTTTAGTTAATTGTTGATACATTTGACATCTAGCTAATGTAATGTAATTTATAAATTGATTGTTTATTCAATTATGTATTTACTTGATAATTTTGTTTTAGTTAGTTGCGTATTGACTTATGGTTATGAATTATTTATTCATGTATCTAATCGACAAATTAATTTTTACTTACTGTGATACATTTATGGATACACTTTATTTCATTTTACATACTACTTATTTCGCAACCTTAATGTATAATATACATTTTTAACAAGATTAAGATACAGATATAAAAATATATCTGAACCGTACTGAGTGGTACTATTGTAAGATTATTGAGACAGATCCAAACGTAAGTAAATTAAAGATATTCATGACCATCATCACATGATTTTATGGAATTAGAAATAGATGCAGAAATCCAAACATTTAAAAAGACAGCAAAAATAAATTGTTGAATTGAATGCAATCAACTTTACGATTAGAGACTCCCACTCTTTGTTTTCTCTAATTAGCTTGATTTCTTCTTCCTTCCCGATTCTCTCTTACTGATCAATATCATCCCGATGAAGAGCGATCCATACATGGATTTTTTCCATGGTTTACTAGAAAACAAAGGCTCCTGCAGACATAGGAAAGAACGTCGCAACTTTCACCATCTTTGCTAAATTTTTGAGTCCTCTCATGTTATGACCCAAAATGTCATTCTTAGATATTTTTATTTAATTACCATTTCATCCCCTTAGCTTTATGTTAGGAGGTTTACTTTCTGAGTATCATGTGGTTTGGTACTCATCCCTTGCTTTTATAATTTTTTGTAGTTTACTAACCCGGGACTTTGTGATGTATTCTCTTATTTTTCAAGTTTTTTTTGCAGATTTGTGAGATTTGTGAGTTAGTCGTTAGTCATGTAAGCAGACCCTCTTGCTCATGTATATGATATTATTCTATCCTTGAAACAATCGTATGAGACTCATATTTCTTTTAATTTAATTGTAATACTTTATAGCTTGTAACCATGTTTTGGGGGTACAGTTTAAGTTGATAGTAGAATTATTCATTTTAGTGTAACAGTTTTGAGTTTTAGGCTAACTTATCGTGGTAGGATAAGACGTGAGTCATCACGCTGATTTTTGAATTTTATAACTTGAGCTCGTGAAAAGACTGTGTTGTGATAAGAAAATCTCTATAAGATTTGGAATGGTGAGCATTCTGAGTATTTGGTGGTTGATTGAGATTTACTTCTGGTTGTAGCCGGTATCGCTTTTCAGAATGTTATCTTCTCTATCTAAGAAAAGATTCTTCATAATTTTTGTGTTATGGTCCAACGGGTTTCTGTTTAAATTTAGTTTATAGGTCGTGACTTGGTAATCTCTCTTGATTTATAAACCTTTCAAAGTTTTATTCGGAAGTTTAGTTCTTAGTAGTTGATCTTGATTAAACGGTTGTAAAGAGATACAGAGATGAAAACATAATTATAGGTCATAACTTAGACTTTTGGTAGCGTCTGTTATTCTTCCTTCTCCATCTTAATGTTCGAGGACGAACATGAATTGTAGTGCAGGATAGTAGTATAATTACCCGAAATTTCATTTTTATAATTTTTTATAGAATTACCATTTCATCCCCTTAGATTGTGTTTAGAGGTTTACTTGCTGAGTACCGTGTGGTTTGGTACTCACCCCTTGCTTCTAAAATTTTTTGTAGGTTACTATCCCAGACCTTTGTGATATATTCTCTTCTTTTTCGAGGATTTTTTGGAGATTTGTGAGGTAGATGTTCGTCACTCAGCATACCTTCTTACTCATATTTATGATTTTATTCTACTCTAGAAACAATGTCATATGAGACTTATGTTTTCTTTTGATTCAATTGTAATACTTTAGAGGCTTGTACATGTGACAACCAGGTTTTGGGGACATAATTTAAGTTGATAGTAAAATTTCCTTATTTTATTATAATGATTTTGAGTTTTAGGTTGACTTGTATTGGTGGGATAAGACGAGTGTCATCAAGTCTATTTTTGGGTTGTGAAATCTGAACTCAGGACACTACTGTAATATTTTTTCTTTAGATTCATAAATGAAAAAGATTGACCAACAACCTTCATAAATCACCTCACTCACCCAACCTCAAAAAAACCAATATATTCCTCTTTTACAACAACTTTTTTTTGAATTATTTGAATTTAAAACTTTTACGACAGTATTCCTCGATGGAGAACTTGCGATTTTGAAATTTGAAATTTGTGACTTTATTAGGTATTGGAGGGATTGTTTACAACTTGTTAGACATGAATTTTCAAATATGGTTGTTACATAATTACGTTAATTTTATCTTTTTAAGTGCAACAACACCATATTTGAGTGTATAAGAAATTATGTAACGATCGGGGAATACCCACTACAAGTTATCGGCATTCTCGATCTTTCGGAGGTCTTGGACAAGCCTTTTAGCATTCATTCATTGCATAGTCATAAAAATTTAGCAAAAAAATTAAAACTTTTCATATCACATCATATGCTAGAAGATCCCTTCATATATGAAAAATACCATAAGTATATAGCTAGACTCGAAGTCTGATTGCCATCCGACACTCAACATCAATAGAGTAAAATAGGGACATGACCCTTAACAACATAAAATAATAATCTAATTGTTACATAATCTTAAAAATCATCTTGACATAGGCAATCCTTGAATCATAAGGATCCTTTTCTTTGAACTTAGGATATCAATCCTAGCCCTTCACATAGGATACAACCTATAGTCATCACCACTTACATTTTATGTAAAAAGATGAAGAAGAATGGTATTAGTACAAAAATGCACCAAGTATGGAAACCAAGCAAAAACATGAGTTAAAAGAAGAAATTTAGTTAGAAATCATGCATCATGTCCTTAGTAAAACATCATGAACATTAGTATAATAGGCACAATATAGTTCACATATTTCATATAGACATGGATATCACTCGTAACCATACTTGAAGCCACTTCATCACATTGAAGACATAATCTAAACATAAGAACCATCACCTAAGGCAACCTCCCAATCTCACTAGTGGAATATACAAGTAGTATCACATACTAGTACTCACACCAACTTATACTAGGAAGTCACCCTAGACTTAGGCACATCACATTTGATAACATACCGCACATGCACTTAACCTTAGACAAAAGACCAACATAATTCATTCACACGAGAACTGTTTTATTCATTACATCTTATTCATAACTCATTTAGTTCATATCGTGTTAAACCACCCTCATAACCCCTTCACAAGCTTTCTTGTGCAACATATACATGGAGTCACATACACCCACATATACCAAACAAACACATTTAGAAACCACAAGTTTAATTCACATGCATAATCATAATTCATGTCTTGACATAAGTAAAAACAATTGTGACATGTATTCATGCTAATCAAACCTTAAACATAATAATTATTCTTAAAAGAACATCATCATATCTTCCCTTAGAGTTCACTTGTTGAATGTATAAGTAGGGTCCATAGTCCGACCTACACTGAGTAGTCTTTCAAGTAATCATGACAATTATTTATAATCTTATCTTAGTTCATTTATTAACTTTAGGGATGCTTAGCCATAACTGATATTGATCATATGAGCAACATAGAATACGATGTCGTATAACCCTACACCAAAAAGGGTGTATTCCTTGCCAAGGTAGAACCTACATATTCGATATCTAGGTGGATCCACTAGCTATATCCTACACGGACAAGTATTTAAGGGATAGTGAGATTGCTTTTAGAAACTCAACCTATTGCATTAGCGGAGAGGCTTCCATCTCATGAGTATCACTTGGATTACCCAAACTATTGCATTAGTAGAGGGGTATTTTCCTCAGTGTACATATCCACTCGGTGCTAAGCTTAAACTGCCTCTTTAATATATATAATCCTTTATTAATCATTAGTTCATAAAGAAGTCTTTTGGACCATGCTCCTTCATACATCATATAGCTAAAAGGTTTCTAAGATGAGAATGTCCTTTCATCATAGAACCTACTTTATGTGAGAATGTCCTTTCAAATAACTCTACCATTCATACAATCATGTGTGTGTTCATACATGGTTCTACTTGATGTGTTAATGTCCTTTTAAATAACTATATCATTCATACAATCATGTGTGTGTCCACACATATGTGAGATCTACCTTCACATAAAAACCTCTAGGCACACATGTTCATAACTTCATTAATCATATACTTACATGTATAGTAATTGGTAACAATGCATAGGAGAACTATACTTTACTTAGTCACCATGAATCTATCCTACTCATAGACGTGCATGAAGTGTGTGTGTACATTGGTCAACATAATCACATAATGTCTATAACATAAAATTGAGGAAGCCACCCTCTAAAGATCACAACACATGTACAACATTCCTCAAATCTTAAGTCATACATATCTAGAGTATTATGGACTATACACTACCCACACTCACATTACATCATAGGAGGAAAGAACATATTCAACATTAGAATAGAAGACTCCTAGCATACTTTGATCACATATTCATATAGGGATTTCATAGGTAGGTGTCATTATAGAAGTGTATTCATGATAACAAATTATATAGACCACACCTAACCCTAACATGATCATCCACACTCCCAAATAATGCAACTAGTGTGGAAGACTATACATATAACTTCACATAACATCAATTCACTTAGAACATGATACTATAATCAAGGGTTACACCCATAAAACTCATAACCACAAAATCATCATATCAATTAATCTTGTATCTAATACCTTTAAGGTGATGATCATCACATATAAGGATAAACAAGAATTTAAACACCACCATCATAAGTGGACCATACCACACAATGCAATTAAAGGTCAATTCCATACTAGATATAGAGATCTAGGTCAACTCACCAATTCTCCAAGTTTTTACACCTTAGATCAGTCCTCCACAATTCCTATTTCATTTACATTGATAACAATAGTAATAGGCAATTTAAGATAATCGAATCATAGTTCAATCAACATAGAATCAAGATTATAAGACCCACATTATAGGCCAATTTGAGAAATTAGGAAGATCATGGGTTTTTCATTCAACTGGATTAAAATTCATGATTAAAACAACATCTTATCATAAATTTGTCATTAGAATGCTTTTAAAATCAATTTGACAATGAACCCATGGCTAGATTAAAAATTGTGAATTTTGGTCTTTAAATAACTTTTGAAAATCTTTGATTGAACTCCTTAGATGAAAGATTAACAAAGGATCAACGATTACCATACCTTATTGATTGAAGAACCATGAAAAATTGTAGAAGAAACCATAAAAATTCAGCCCCTAGATTGAACTTGAGTTTTGGTCTCTAATGGAGGTTTGAGAGAATTATGAAGAGAATAAGGTTTTGGGATTTTTATTTCATATTGGGTGTTAGGGTTTTTCCTTGGAAAAGGTGTTAAATAGGTATTAATAACATATTATAACCGACACCCAAAGTTTCCAAAACACCCCCATACTTATTTGGACTTTTAGACATGTCAAACTTAACATTCATTTACAGAATTTTCATCTTGGGAACAAGTCTGTGTTGCGGAGATTTTCCCACATGATTTTTGGAATTAAATTGCGAGAAAGTAGAGTCCGCGACATGTCCTCAATACGAAGGTAGAATTTTCCCTTGGTAGGAACAAGTCCGCGACGCGGATATGTTCCTTTCGTGTACAAATTTTGCTGCCTTGGGCAGCTTGTTGGCCAATGGTTGGGTCCTCCTCAAGGTCCCTAGGTTGGTCCTTGGAGTGTCGTAACTGGATGTTTTGACCCTAAATATGTCCCTATTGTTGTTACGGCCATCCCCACTGACGTTATACTCCAAACAATAGAGAAAAACAACCCAAACATGCAAGGCCAAACTAGCACGTCAAAAGACTAACTTTTAAACGTCTAAGTCTTTCTTCGATGTTTGCTTCAAAACCACTCTAATAAGCTTCAAAATATTTAAAACACTTTATTAACATGCTATTAACCTTTTTAGGCACACGTGAGGCTCTAGCACCCTAGTAAATATTGAGGGTCTTGACAAATTATGTATCTAGCCATCACGTATGTATTCGAATCACTATTATTTTAAGGGATTTCTGTAAAATGAAAACTTATAGGGATAGGAGGTAATTTAGATCTCACACTATGTTATTCCTATAATTTATACTTTTTTTAATTGGCCCAAGTAACCCACTTTTGATAGAATTGGGCTGATTTAAACCAAATTCTAATAGTTGAATCAATTTTGACATATTCCAATAGAAATGGTCAAGATTTAATCTTAACAATTCATGACATTTTGATCCAAGGGCTTTTATAGGACCCTATGAAAAAATTAAAAAAAATCCAAAAATAATTTTTTTGTTGACTTTTTTTTCTTCTCCCCTTGCTTTAGTCTACCGCCCGCCAGCCACTATCAACGCTTCTGGAGGCCACCACCATTTCACCAGAAAATGTAATTACCCGAAAGGTCATTTTTAGAATTTTTGAATATTTATTTAATTAAGAATAAATTAATTGATGATTAATTATTAAATAACTAATTGTAATTAATAATTATGGTTAAGATTATAAAAAAATTACCATATACCAATTACCCTTATAGGAAATAAATTATTAGGGTTAGAGAGTTTTTAATTTAAAACTTTAAGAAAAGAAAAGAAGACATACCTGCTTATAGCGATGATTGGCGTGGAACTGAAATTCACGATCAGGTAATATTCATGAATTTTTCATTCATAATGCAATTGAAAATATTGAGGTCAAATGTAATACAAGTATAATTATCATTATAATAATGTGTGAAAATGAGTAAGGAATCAAATTGTTAACTTTATTAATTATATTATTATTTGTAAGTTATAGTGGATTAGAATTGAAATTGTGCCAACTAGAAAGTGATATATATATATATATATATATATATATATATATATATATATATATATATATATATATATATATATATATATATATATATATATATATATATATATATATATATATATATATATATCACTAGTGGTAATGTTAATGACGATCAAATTATTTGAGGGTAATTATCGATCAGTAATTGGATAATTAATTGTTGAGGGATAGTTTCTAAGAATATAACCTGTGTCAATTTGAGTTCTAAAAAGTTTTGGGTTTCCTTGTAAACTAAAATATTATGTCCATAATTTGGATTTTAGTGTTTCTTTAATTCTTTGTTAGAATTGTCACATATAATTTAAGTTTTGATATATTGAGAAAGGTAAAGAAATATAAAATATAATGTATTTTGTGAATAGCATTAGACTTGTGATATTTGAGGAATTAAGACTTAACCCTAAACTTGAATATTGGAGTAAAGTTAAAAGAGTTGACATGTCAAATGACCTCAAAATTTAAGAACTTGATTAAAAATTTGTGCTCTATGATTTTTGGTCTATGTTAGACACATAATGATATGGATGTTATTAGGTTTAAAATCTTATTGTGATCGTTAATAGGAATAGATTGTATTGGTTTTGAAGTACAACGAAAGGAAAAGGCTCAAGTTCAGCGTGATTGTTCGACTATTTGAGGCAAGTGGATTTCTAAACTCTTGTTAAGTGTATGAAATGCGTGTATTTCCTTGTGGTATATGTTTGGGAGTAACGGGATTGGTGATGGGTTGACTTGTCCACCTTGATTAATTCTAATGACGAAAAAAATAGGGATAACAAAAGGCAATGTGAGTAATTGTTTATGTGTGTTGTGTTTAGAAAGGGTTGAAGGCTTGTTGAATCATTGTTGATGTAACTTCATGTTTGCGAGGTTTTGAACTGTGCGATGTTATGAAAATGGTCATCTCCTTATTATTTGTGTGAACTTGTCATCTGCATTATTCTGAGGAATTGGTTATGACAAGTGTTATGTGCATTGAGAAAGAATGGGTACTTATACAAATGTACCATTTCGAGGGACATATCGCGCGCCGTGATGGATACTATATTTCAAGGGACGTATCGCGCACCGTGATGGTTACTATTATCGAGGGTCGTGTAGTACGCCGTGGTAGATGCATGGACAGATATGTCCCCCATGGGTCCCGGACTGAGAGACAGCGGGTGTGTATCACTAGGTCAGACATGCATCATTATACTTGACATTGCATTCCATTGCATTGCACATACTTATCATTAGTGAACTTGATATCGTGTTTTGCTGATTTTCTGATTGCCTTTCTGTGGAACTTGTGATTGATCAGTATTGAGCTTGTTATTGCGGATATGTAATTCGTTGAAGTATTGTTGTTGAGGATATGTACTTTGTTAAAGTGTTGTTGTTGAGCTACGTGCTATGTAAATTGTGAGCTGTTAGGTTGGGTTAATTTTAATGCAGGTTGTAGTTGTGGAGGTTCGGTCGGGGGTGTTAGGAATACCCGTATTTCATCCCCTTATCTTGTGTTTAGAGGTTTACTTGCTGAGTACCGTGAGGTTTGGTACTCACCCCTTGCTTCTACAAATTTTTGTAGGTTATGAGCCTTGATTTTTGCTGTACTTTTCATTCTCTTCTTTTCCGATGATTCTTGGAGATTTGTTAGGTAGCTGTTTCTATCTCAGCAAACTTTCTTTTCCATAATTGTGATCTTGTTCTATTATAGAAACAAGTTCATTTGAGACTTGAGTTTTTCTTTTGAATTAGTTGTAATACTTTAGAGGCTTAGTACACGTGACTACCAGGTTTTGGGGTTTTTTATTAAGTTACTTATATTTTATTTACGCACTTTATTGTAATGGTTGAGTTTTAGGCTGACTTGTCTTGGTGGGATAAGACTAGTGCCATCACGTTCATTTTTGGGTCGTGACAGAAAATCTCCTCAAATTTTTCCACGTCTTCCTTTCACCCACCTCTACATCTTTATCCATAGCCAAACATCCTAGATCCAATAAAAACCAAAAACTAACCTTCACTTTTTATTTAAATTTATGATGTTCCGGTCATCAATATTTTATACCCTTTACATAAATATGTAGAGACCTTTAAGGGCTCTCTTTTGGTATAAATTTTATGTCAAAATTCCATTAAAAAAATTGGCGAATTTTCTAGCGACCCCCATTCACTTGAAAATTTATTTCAATATTTTATGTATCTCATCCTCTATCCAAATACATCACCATCACATTCTTCTTTTAATCATAAAAGTCATTTTGGCGTTGGGTTTTGTATTATTTTGTTAGTGTTCTTTTATGTTTTATCATGTTATAGTTTTTGCTTGAATTTTATTTTTTATTTTTGTTTTTTTTTCTGTCTTATTTATTGTGTTTGATCTTTAAGATAGATTAGAAGTTTGAATTTTGTGTTAGTGGGCTGGTTTAGCTTTTGAATTTTGGGTCTTGGTCAAATTGGTTTACATTTTGGGCCTATTTTAAATTTTCAGATGACCTATATAGCTAATATTCAAGTATAACATACATAAATCGCATAGTATAAGGACCAAAATTACATTTTATCCCTACTAATTTTAAATTTAAAAAAGTTCTTCAAAATCAGTGTTATCCAGATACACAGCAAAATGATCCGATAAATTAAATTTGATACAATTTTAAAGGAAATAAAATATAAAATTGATTGTGAGTGCCCTGAATCACGATGATCTAATTGATATCAATCTCTCCCAAATCTCAATAGATTCGATCAAATCAAAATTTAAATTTTCTTCTCTCAATTTTGTTGTGATCATGCCAACCTGTATTAACCAAGGTTGCCAATTATATACCGTGGTTTCACGGTATTATTAATACTTTTTCCTTAAGTTTACTGTGTCCAAAAGCTTTTTTGTGCTAATTTTTATATATAAGTTTCTCTTTATTTTGCAGGAAATTTGTCCAAAGATGAATGCGGAGATTTTGAGCAAAGAAATGCAGAAGAGACCACCTACGAAGCTTATGACAGTCCATCGTACTTATGACGGTCCGTAGGTGGCAGCGTAGTGCAGCTGCTGAAGGAAGATGCGGATATCTGACCAAGTGTGGGGTTACGAAGCTTGTGACGGTCCGTCGCGTCTATGACGGTCCGTCCTGCAGGTTCGTCATGAAGTTCAGAGAAGTAATCCCAGTACCCATATTCGAAGAATTGAAGTGTTTTGGAATGAAGACTCTCGACGGACCGGTGTGCCTATGACGGTCCGTCATACTTGCCATCGAGGGTAATGAAGAGAGAAGCAGAAGACATTGCACAAGTATGGGAAGACGGAGTCAATGACGGTCCGTCGCGACCACGACGATCCGTCGCGAGTTCCGTCGACCCAACCACATTTTGACAGATTTCCAGCAAATAGAATCCTTGTTTAATTAGGTTTTTATTTTTTATAAATAGTTCGAAAAACCTCGTTTTTGAGGTTATACTTTTGATTGTTACACACTGGATCATTATTAGACTCTGTGTATTAGTGTTAGATTCTTGATTATCATTAGACTTTTTGTGAGATTATTGATTACTTTGAGATTCTTGCAAGTGATTATTGGTGATTAATCAAGAAAACTTTCGGATTTTACTCTTTCTCATTGAAGTAAGAACATGAATTCTTATATAATATATTTGAATATTGTGATTATGACTATGGGTAACTAAACTCCACAACTAGGGTTGTGGGAACCATAGGCAAATAATGAGATAAAACCTAACTAAAATAACAATTCTAGAATAGTGTCTTGCATGTATTAATAATTCTTTCGCTTAGAAGTCTTTTTAACGGATGACCAACGTTAGAACTCGCCTTAATGCTACTTGCCGGACCAAGGAGGTAGATAATAGGAAAAGAATTATCAACATCGATTTAGTGTATACTATCTAATAGGCTAGTATTGATTGGTACGAGGTAATAACTTAGTCAAATATCGAATACGATGTTTAATATGAGGTAAAGATAAGGGTTAGGAAAGCAACACACGTAGCCGGACCATGGTGCGGAGTGAGATTTTCTAGATGCCGGACCAAGGATTTAGAAATACATAACTTATCACTTTGCATGCAAGATACTAGGAAAGAATTGTTATAGTTAGAACTATCAAGTTATGAACCTGTGGGGAACATGTAAACCCTAGTTATTTTATTAATTGATTAAAATCCAACATTCAAAGTTGTTAACTTTCTCTTTCAATTTAGTTAGTTATTTTTATTCATTTAGAACTAGAAACCCCCCTTTTATTGTTTTTACTTTTCAAAAAAATAATTGAATAAACAAAAGTAATAATAGATTGAAGTTAAGTATAGACTAGTTTCCTCGTGGGAACGATCCCAACCTCACTATTTGGGTTATTTACTTGACACGACCACTTTACTTCTTATTTGAGAAGTAAGTTTGAGCGTATCAAATTTTGGTGCCGCTGCTGGGGATTATAGCTTTTAGATTAACTTGAACTTATTACTATAGTTTAGTTGATATTTTCTTAGTTTTACTTTGTTTTATTGTTTTTGACTTTTTTTAGAACTATCCTCCTTGTATGCCAAATACACAGAGAGGAAGAGAACCCTTGTTTCCCTACGATCACGAATTGGAGCATACACTACGCAATATGAATCGAAACTTGGGAATAAATGATGATGATCCAAACAAGAACATCCTAGCTCCGGTTGATGTTCATGGTCAGTTGTTACCCGATGCTCCGGGTGAACACCAACAGAGGGGACAAAATCCCGCTCCACGGCCCCAAGCATATTACAGAGGCTATCATAACATAGCAGAATCCGATGGGCCACTTGTTTTGCCTCCTCTACCCACAGGCCATACTTTTGTGGTAACTAGTAGCCTTATGCAAATGCTCACTGCCAGAGATATGTTTTCAGGGCTACCTTCTGAGGATCCACATGCCCATATAGCTAAGGTTAGGGCAGTGTGTAAAAACTGTGTAGGGAGGCCTGATTTGGACTTAGATGTAATAGGGCTCAGAATGTTTCCTCTCTCACTGACGGGAGAGGCTGCTATATGGTTCACTGAGCTCCCATACAACTCAATCTTTTATTGGAACAAACTAAGGGATGTTTTCTTAGCACGCTACTATACGGTCTCCAACAGAACCAACAAGAAGATAGTTGAAGTGAAATCAAAACAAAGAATGGTGATGGGCCATCTTCCAAAGATGGTGAATGAAACTCAAGTGGTTAACCTCGAAAGCTCGGAATTAAAGCTCATGAGATAGAAATCAGTATAGAAGGAAGCTGAGATATTGATCAAATTTGATCCACTCAAGGGGTTATCCATCTGATTGAACTTTCTGTTGCACAAATCTTCATGTTGGTTAGTATCGCTGCTATATTTGGGTTTTCAAGCTGCGGGAGTTTGATCTACACTCTTTTACCATTAGGGGTTTTCTTCAACAAAAAAGGATCTGACATTCAGGAATCTAAAAAAAATGAGTTTGAATTTATAATGTATAAAATAGATCAAAGCTTAATTTCATAGTAAATAGATCTTGCAAAAAGATGAATGAAATTACATATATTTTTGTTGTTAATTCAATTTTTGATTTGTTCTTTTGAGATGACTACAGCAATCGTAATGCATTAGTATTTATGTATTGTGTATAAATTGATAAGTACTATATTCGTATTAATTAGATACATGAAATAAGTAAATTTTACATGAAAGTATTTCCTTAGAATTTGACACATTATTGTGTGATACATGTTTTATGAATTTAACTTATTGTAACATGACCAAATATTTAGCAATTACATTTCTATTTATGAATCTTATTGTGTTTGTGAAATACTATACTTTAAAAAATAAGACATTATATATACATGTAATTTTTCGTACATGCATCAAAATGTGTTGAGAATCAAGGTATGTATCATATTATACTTATATTTTGTACTTGATATTAAGTATAAGTTAGTGGTTTGATTGTCTGTGATTAATACATAGAAATAATTATTTTCTGGAATGTACCCCTAATTTCTTTACTATTAACAGGTTATTGCATCACCTAGTATCTTTATTCAGTCTATGATTCTAAAAGAATATACATTGTTTGACTTGAAAGATAAATATGCATTTGTGGAAAATTTAAAGTCGATAAGATACATTTTTATATAATATATAATTTTGTAGTAGATAATAATGTATCTAATATGGTTTTGAAAGAAGGGTGTACGTAAGCTGAAATAATGTGTATCTATAAATGAATCATTTCATAGTTGATAATAATGTATTTTATACAGTAAGATTATCAACTTATATGTATTTATGTAAATGCTTATAAAATTGTGCATAATACATTACTATATATTACATTAACTCAAGGGTAAAAAGATATGATCATGAAAGATATGGAAAAACATGTATTGTGTTGTCTAGTCAAATTCTCAATTTATTATCTCGAGATGGATAGATTACTCATGATACATTACTATTTCTAATATTTAGTAGATTGATAAGTACTGTAATATTTAAAAACAATTATTCCCATTATTCGAACAAAATTCTTAATTTTTTTATCAAATTTGTCGACAAATTTACTAATACAACATGAATGAATCAATAACTAATCAACTACAATTAAGTTATCAAGTATATACATAAATGAATCAAGTTATCGAGTACATAAATGTTTTAGTAAATACACCGAGAATAACAGATTCAATAATTTCTAAGATAAAAAAATAAACAATAAAAAATTTAAAAAAAATTAAATTGAAGTGATGAAAAGAAATTTACATCTTAAATGACATGAAATCAATAACAAGAAAGAGAAAAGATTTGAAAATAAAAAATGGATTATTAAAGGTAATTGTGGAGAGATTTGTGACGTGAAAAAAGAAAATGAAAACATATATGACTATTAGATTTCAAATTAATGTATCCAAAAAAAAAAGGGAATGATGAGAGCAAAATAATGGTTTTTTGATCTTTTTTGAAATGGTTGCGAAAATAAGAAAATATGAAAATAAGTGATGTGTAATTATATAATTTATCCAATATTCAATTAATGAATAAACGAAATTGCTCATCTAAAAGGCTTTCTAATTAATCTTATCTTGAAGAAAGAAAAAGAAAAAGAAAGATATTATATTATCCATCTTGGGTGTCACATTCAATGCATGTGTTAGATGTAATGTTTTTTAAAAAGTGGTGTTAGTATTAATCATATATTAAAACTCCTTCTTCTTTCATCTCAAAGAGAGAAAAAATAGACGAGAAAAGGGAAAATTAGAAGAAGAAAAATCATAAGAAATAGAGAGTAGAAAGTCCTCTTCTAAAAAATAAAAAAAAATATTTCATCTTTGTGTGAATTCAAGGTTCAAACTAATTTGCTTTCACTTTTTGTTTGTCATCATGTTTAGATATTTCTTTTACACTTCACAATGTAATCTAAAATTAATGTTTCATGTTTTTTTATCAACTTATTTATATTAAGTTTGTTTTAAATTTTAAGTCTATTATGATTTTATATGACTACGTTTTATTATTATGTACATATATGTTTATTGCTAACGGTCACATCCCAAAATAAGGGTAGCAACTGGGACTCGATATCCTATAAGATCGAGTTACCCCATAAAACATACTAGCTAAACCAAAGTGTGAGACATTAATATTGGGCAGCACAACCTCTAAAAAGTGAAGTCTGGAACCTGAAGGTCATGACCTGAATGAGAATAAACCATACAAACAATGCTAGACAGGCCAAAAAAATTAAAGATATACTACCTCCGTCCCTAATTGTTTGTCCATTTTTACTTTTATAGTTGTCCCTAATACTTGTCCATTTTGACAAATCAAGAAAGGACAATTATTTTACCTATTATACCCACAATTAAATGACTAATTACTTTGAAAATGTAGAGCTTTTCACCCACTTCATAATTAATAAGGGTAAAATGGTAAACTCACTGTGTCATTATTTATTTTCTTAATAGGTGTGTCAATTAAAAAGTGGACAAGTAAAAAGGGACAGAGGGAGTCCTATCTAGCCGATGAGGCCACAACTGAAGACATTCTTATTTACACACACATATATACATACCACGGCAATTGGCTGGAGGTTGAAACATACAAAAGAAAATCCAAAATATTGTGTCCACAATAGCTTCTATGAGTGACATAAGAACTATCGGGACAAGGCCCAAACTATACCCAACTGTACCAGAACGGAAAACTTCCTCTGACAGCCCCAAGATAAAATGGAGATTACCATGAGTTAATAGAGCTTGTTCACACCCAATTTTAGACCTCCACATTATAGATTAATCATCGAGTTTCTTCATTTTCAAAAGGTTTGAAATAATAATTTTTATAAAATTTCAAAAATATCAAATAATATAATACAGTTTTCAAGTTACTTTAAAAAGTTGTATCACTATTATAACAATTAAATAATATATGTGTTTTATATGATTATGGATATAATTAGTATATTTAAGAATATTGAAAAATCATCTCAAAAAGAAATTTTCTTTTATTATGTATTTGTTTGATTATTTTAAGTTACATTTATATTTTTGAGTAACTTTGTTTACAATTAATTTAATTATTTTTATTTCGTTAAGATTAAAAAGATTGTCAATTAATTATATAATTCATCTAATTCAATTACTAGCCGAATTAACTGAAGGAAATCAATTTGCCTACATTCTAATTTCATTAGATAAACTTATAACTTATTTGATGATTTTTCCTTTTCTGAACCCAATTCTATGCTAAATTTGGGCCCTTCTGCTCACATTTCCTTCAACCAACTCCCAGCCCAACTCAATACGCAGCCCACCATAAAAACAAATCCAATTCCTCAATAAAACCCAATTCAAAAGAAGACACGATCTAATTTCCAACGTACAATACAATACAATACAACGTACAATATCCATACCTACGAGACCTATACATATTTTCTCCAATGATGCGCCCCCTCACCCGCAAGAGCCCAACAGTTCAAAGAAAAACCCAAAAATTGGTACCAAACGTGTACAAAATTATGTAAGATCTCTCGATTTGATTACTCAAAACAGCACAACAGTATACCCTCGCCATCCTCCTCGCCTGAAGACCCATCACCCTCATGTAAACCCCCCCCCCCTCCTGATATACCGTGGTTTGACGGTATAATTAATACTTTTTCCTTAAGTTTAGTGTGTCCGAAAGCCTTTTTGTGCTAATTTTGATATAAGTTTTTCTTTGTTTTGCAGGAAATCTGTCCAAAGCTGAATGTGGATATTTTGAGCGAAAAAAATGCAGAAGATACCACCTACGGAGCTTATGACGGACCGTCGTGCCTGTGACGGTCCGTAGGTGGCAGCGTAGTGCAGCTGCTGAAGGAAGATGGGGAAGTCTGACAAAGTGTGGGATTACGAAGCTTGTGACGGTCGGTCATGGCTATGACGGTCCGTTCTGCGGGTTCGTCGTAGAGTTCAGAGAAGTGATCCCAGTACCCAGATTCCGAGAGTTGAAGTATTTTGAAACGAAGACCCTCGACGGACCGTTGTGCCTAAAACGGTCCGTCATACTTGCCGTCGAGGGGAATGAAGAAAGCAGAAGAAGAATTTGCACAAGTATTGGACGACGGAGTCCATGACGGTCCGTTGTGACTACGACGGTCCGTCGCGTGGTCCGTCGACCCAGCCGCGTTTTGGCAGATTTCCAGCAATTAGAATTCTTGTGTAATTAGGTTATTGTTTTTATATAAATAGTTCGAAAAACCTCATTTTTGAGGTTAGACACCAGATAGTTAGACATCATATTATTAGATTCTTTGTATTAGTGTTAGACTTTTGGATTATCATTGATTGTTGGTGATTTGTGGTGATTAATCAAGCAACCTTTTGGATTTTATTCTTTGTCATTCAAGTAAGTACATGAATTCTTATTTGATATATTTGAATATTGTGTTTATGGCTATGAGTAACTAAACTCCATAACTAGGGTTGTGGGAACCATAGGCAAATAATGAGATAACCCCTAGCTAAAATAACAATTCTAGAATAGTGTCTTGCATGTATTAATAATTCTTTCGCTTAGAAGTCTTTTTAACGGCTGATCAACGTTAGAACTCGCCTTAATGCTACTTGCCGGACCAAGGAGGTAGATAATAGGAAAAGAATTATTAACATATATTTAGTGTATGCTATCTAATAGGCTAGTATTGATTGGTACGAGGTAATAACTTAGTCAAATATCGAATACGATGCTTAATATGAGGTAAAGCTAAGGGTTAGGAAAGCAACACACGTAGCCGGACCAAGGTGCGGAGTGAGATTTTCTAGATGCCGGACCAAGGATTTAGAAATACATAACTTATCACTTTGCATGCAAGATACTAGGAAAGAATTGTTATAGTAAGAATTATCAAGTTATGAACCTGTGGGGAACACGTAAACCCTAGTTACTATGATTAATTGGTTAAAATACAACTTTCAAAACTACTAAGTGTCTCTTTCAAATTCGTTAAGTTACTTTTACTCATTTAGAGATATAAACCCCCCTTTTTATGTTTTTACTTTCTAAGGAAGTCTTCAACCAAAACAATAGTAATAACAAGTTAAGTTAAGTCTAGACTATTTTCCTCGTGGGAACGATCCCAACCTCACTAGTTGGGTTATTTACTTGACACGACCGCTTTACTTCTTATTTAAGAAGTAAGTTTGAGCGTATCAAATTTTGGCGCCGCTGCCGGGGTATTTAGCTTTTAGATTAACTTGAACTTATTACTATAGTTTAGTTGATATTTTCTTGATTTTACTTTGTTTTATTGTTTTTGATTTCTTTTAAGAACTATCCTCCTTATATGCCAAATACACGGAGAGAAAGAGAACCGTTGTTTCCCTACGATCACGAGTTAGAGCGCATACTGCGCAATATGAATCGAAATTTGGGAATAAATGATGAGGATCCGAACCAAAACATCCCAGCTCCGGTTGATGTTTATGGTCAGATGTTACCCGATGCTCCGGGTGAACATCAACAGAGGGGACAGAATCCCGCTCCATGGCCCCAAGCATACTATAGAGGCTATGATAACATAGCAGATTCGGATGGGCCACTGGTTTTGCCTCCTCTACCCACAGGCCACACTTTTGTGGTAACTAGTAGTCTGATGCAAATGCTCACTGCCAGAGGTTTGTTTTCAGGGATACCTTCTGAGGATCCACATTCCCATATAGCTAAGGTAAGGGCAGTGTGTAAAAGTTGTGTGGGTAGGCCTGATTTGGATCTAGATGTAATAGGGCTCAGAGTGTTTCCTCTCTCACTGACGAGAGAGGCTGCTATTTGGTTCACTGAGCTCCCATACAACTCCATCTTTACTTGGAATAAACTAAGGGATGTCTTCTTAGCATGCTACTATCTGGTCTCCAAGAAACTAAACCACAAAGACAAAGTGAATAACTTTGTGGCACTACCAGGAGAGTCAGTTAGTAGTTCTTGGGATAGATTCACCTAATTCTTGAGAAGTGTTCCAAATCATCGTATAGATGATGAGTCACTGAAAGAATACTTCTATCGGGGACAGGATGATAATAACAAAGCGGTGTTGGACACTATTGCAGGTGGATCTTATGGAGAATGTCCTTATGCTGAGATCGCTGAAAAATTAGAAAAAATCTCCCGGAATAACAAAGCTTGGAGTACTAGGAAGTATGATACAGGGAGAAACACCTTCGCAGTACAGTCCACTCACAACCCAGCCACAGATGAGATTCGTGAAGAAATGGCTCAAATGAGAACTGAGCTTGGGTTGGTACTAAAACATGTCACTGGGGTGCAGAAAAGATTAATGCAGTCAACTACTTGGCTAAACCACCACCCCCTAACAGTGAATGTTACTATGAGGAGGATTCCTATGCAGTAAATGAACAAATGGGGGGTTTCGACCAAGCGCCCAAGGCTCAAATCAGGATAATTGGCGCCAAGGTCAAGGGAACCAAGGTCGGAACTATGGTAACTACAACTGTGAGGGTCATTATGTCCGAGATGGAAACTACAACCGCGACAAGAACTTTTACAGGGGTAACTACGCTAATAGAAACGACAGGAATGGGCCCTATATCCCTCCTCAAAATCGTGAAGTTACTCCTAGGGATGGTGGAGATAGTATGGCGCGAGTTGAGGATATGTTGCACAAAATGATGAGGAGGTTCGATGCTAGTGATGAGCACATTAAAGAGTTGAGGTGTGATTTAGCTAGTGTTTGGCAAAAAGTTGATACACATGCAATTTCGATTAAGCAGATCGAATTGCAAGTGGCCCAATTATCTACGACAGTGAACACACGGCAACCGGGCACTCTTCCTAGCAACACTGTCCAAAATCCAAAGAATGATGCGCACTGTATGGCAATCACTACTAAGGGTGGTAGGAAAACCATCGACCCACCTATGCCATCTACTGAGGAAAATGTGAGAAAGGATAATGATAATGTAGTAAAGGGTAGTGGGGAAGCAGAGGAAAGCAATGGAAAAGATACAGAGGTATCTATCAAGGTAATTCCCATTCCTAGGCCACCACCACCTTTCCCTAAGAGATTAGTGAAAAAGACCGAGGATGGTAAATACCGGCATTTTATAACAATGTTGATGCAGCTTTCTATCAACGTCCCTTTGGTAGAAGCTCTAGAAAAAATGCCCGGTTATGCTAAATTTATGAAAGATCTGGTCACCAAGAAAATATCGATCACTTTCGAGGATGATGATAGACTACAGCATTGTAGTGCTATTGCTACAAGATCCCTCGTACAAAAGAAAGAAGATCCGGGTGCGTTCACTATTCCTTGTACAGTTGGGTCATTACATTTTGCGAAAGCATTATGTGATCTGGGGGCAAGCATAAATCTCATGCCCCTCTCAATTTACAAGAAGTTGGGTTTGGGGGATCCAAAACCCACTTCGATGCGGCTACTGATGGCCGATCGGACAGTGAAAAGGCCTATAGGGATACTCCATGATGTGCTAGTAAAAGTGGAATCATTCATCTTTCCGGCTAATTTTGTTATTCTTGATTGTGAGGTCGATTTTGAAGTGCCTATTATTCTTGGGAGGTCATTCCTTGCTACAGGTAGACCCTTAGTTGATATGGAGAAGGGACAGATGACTTTTCGGTTGAATAATGAAGAAGCGACCTTCAACATTTGTAAGACCATGAGGCAGAGTGGTGAGCTCCAATTGGTATCTGGCATAGCCCACAAAGAAAATATGAAGAAGGAGACTGAACAGAAAAACGCAAAACAAGAGTTTATGGTTGGGGATTTGGTGCTTGTAGACAGTTCTGGGGTGCCTTGTCTTCCGGGCAAGCTCAAGTCCAAATGGACAGGCCCTTATTTGATTACTCAAGTATTCCCTCATGGAGCAATTGAGTTAAAATCCAAGGAGGGAGTGTGGTTTAAGAGGAAAAGAGATAGAATAAAACTCCATTTTGGGCATAAAGCATCGGGGAATAAAGTAATAGAGGCAAACCATCTTGATGAAGTCTCAGTAATCAAGTGTCCCCAGTCGTGCCGCGACATTAAATCAGGCGCTTGTTGGGACGCAACCCAATTCTTATCGGTTTTTTTTAGTAATGGTAGCATTTTTCTATTAATGGGTTTTGAATTTGCAGGCACATCACCAGGAAATTCTGCAGAAAATTACTCTGCAACAGTCACTGACGGACACATTTACGGACCGTTGCGCCTGCGACGGTCCGTCGTATTCATCCATCGCACCAGGTACGTTTTTCTGTAGTTTTGAAACTAGGGCACACACGACGGAACCAACAACGGGCCGTCACAGCTGCGACGGACCGTCGTCGGGGAACCGTCGCGTGATTAATGAATTATACCCGACCCGACCCGGCTGGACCCTTTTCCAAAATCTGACCATTTAAATACCCTAACCCCTCATTTTCACCCCATTCATTCATTATTCCTCTCATCTCCCCTCTCTTTTCAACTTCCACATTTCCCCCTCACTGATCATTTCCCCCAAAATCCTCCTAAGCCTTATAATTATCATCTACTAGTCGGTGCTGCTGCTATAAGTGTCTACCTTGCCAACTGAGTCATTATCCATTTGCTTTTTCTGCATTTCCAAGGTATGTGTCTCTAAATTTATACTCATTTATCTTGCATTTTTGTTTAGTAGTTAGTATTAGCTTAGTTCTTAGTCGCATATTATTTCCTTTATATGATTATGTCTAAACCTAAGCTCAAAATGTTTGAATATTCCATGTTGACAACCCTAGACATAGGTGATTTTGCATTGGTAGTTTCCTAGGTAGTTGGGATAGACACATATAGGTCCACAACACTACAAGACCATGTGGGTTCATCGAGGATGCATAGAGTACCCCCAGTTCTATCACTGCTATTCAGAACGAGACCCCGATGACAGACCGTCGCACACACGACGGACCGTCATAGGTTCCGTTCCAAAAGCCCTAGCACCCTGTCCCAACGACACATGTGACGGACCGTTGTCTTCATAACGGTCCGTCCTGCACAACCGTTCTAGTTGTCAGAGACCCTGTTTCTAAGGGTCTCTCACTTTTTCCAAGTGTCATTCCACGGAGACATGTGACAGACCGTCATACCCACGACGTTCTGTCCTGCACGACCGTCATGATGGTCAGAGACCCCTCTGCTAAGGGTCTCCCAACATTTTCTAAGTGTCCTACGACGGACACTTACGACGGACCGTCGTACCCACGATGGTCCGTCCTGCTCGACCGTCATGATGGTCAGAGACCCCTCCTTCAGGGTTCTTTATATATACATAGACTAAGTACAACACGACGGACCTCATGACGGTCCGTCATAGCCACGACGAGCCGTCATCTGGCCCGTCATGTGATACAGTTTCAATATCACTGACACACTATTTTCAATGTTTTATTTAGTATGGGCTTGCCTGTCTTGTTTGCCACTACTCATACTAATATTGATCCTTTACAGGTACTATCTACTATGGCACCCACGTAAGACCGCACCTAAGCACGCGGGCGATCTAAGTCTGTCGCTCCGTTTGCCCGCATGGTCATCGGCTCTGATGATGAGCGTGACCCTGAGTACGTTCCCCCAGGCACTTCCGCCCCTTCCCGTGCTGCACGGGCCCCTAGAGCTACACCCAAGATGGTGGCGTCCGGCGTAGTCACTTCCTCCCAGTCTGATGAGGAGCGCACACTGACTGGCACACCCTCAGGGTCGGCCACAAATGAGGAAGGAGCGTCTGGCTCCTTAGGAGTGTCATGGTCCGAGAAAGCTTCTGGCTCTGCAGAGGTTCCCGCACCCGCCACTGCTGCAGCGTCTGCCTCGTCTGATGAGGCTGACAGTGCAGACTCTACATCCAGCGCACCAGTTCAGGTCCCCACCCCAGCCGCTGACCAGCCAAACCGGTGGTGTGTCGACGTCCAATTTCAAGTTTACTCCGACGCTAAGTTCCTGACCGATAAAGGAGTAATGACTCGAACACTCACCTTGGAGCGGCGGGTACTTACAGGGAGTCTCCCCACGATGCTGGAGATCCATAACCTCTTCACCAGGCATCGCTTAGAGTGGACAGCACGTCCGTTGGGACGATACAGCGAGGAAATGGTCCGAGAGTTCTACGCATCCTACGTAGCGAATCTCCGATCACAGATCGACAGGCGGGCTGCTCCCGCTAAACAGGCCCCATTGGAGCAGGTTCGAGTCCGGGGCGTGCAGGTTGACATTTCCCTGCCAGCCATCCGCCGGTTCCTATACGGCGAGAGTGCAGATGCTACTCGGACCCCCATCACTGCCGAGTTTGACTATCGCTGACAGATAGTGAAGGATGGACAGTTCTTGCGAGAGCCAGCACTGAGAGATACCACCAAGAGGTGGATGGCCCTGCACCTGTCAATAGATGGAGAGGGTGACGATTGGGTCACTGAGCCGGAGGGGGCCATCAAGAAGGCCAACCTCACGTTCGTAGCAAAGTTCTTATGGCTGCTCGTCCGTCACTGCCTTTCCCCCACAACTGCTGATAACATAGTTACCTGGGATCGAGCAGTGTTGATGGCGGCGATGATAGCCGGCTTCGAGGTGGACTTCGCATGGCTTCTCCAGGCAGTCATGCACGAGAGGGCATTCAAGGTCACTACTACCTACCCCTTCCCGTGTATGATATTTGCCCTTTGCAGGTCCGCAGGTGTGCCCATATGGCACGTAGATCAGCTTAACACCCCTCAGGGCACTGTCGACGTCGGCCTCATCAGAGACGAGGCCAATGAGTTGGCTCGACGTAGAGGGCCCCGTCCAGAGCTGCCCCCATTTCCTGATGATCTTGCGGATATGGTAGCCCAGGCCCGCACAGCTACACAGGCGTCCACTGACACTACCCCGGTCGAGTCTATTCCGGGTAGTAGCACAGCCCCGAGCTCCTCTCGCACAACCCCTCTACCGTTACTGGTCCCGCTTGCTAGGGTCCAAAAACTAGAGGCACAAATGGCCACCCTTCTGCACCATATTCAGCCGTGGATGCAGAAGTCGATTACTGAGTCTGAAGCACGTCTAGAGAGGAAGATGCAGCAGTTTACAGAGCGGAAGATTGCTGAGGTCAACCAGCGTCTGGACGCCTTTGAGTTGAGAGTGTTAGCCCGACCAGCCCCTCCGGCGGATGTGTCGACTCTTCAAGCTGCAGTCGACAGTCTTCGTGCGGACATCGACACGATCCTAGAGGCAAGGGTGCCGGAGTCTGAGGCCCCTCCTGTCGATCCTGCTGAGGACACGGTGTTAGCGGCCCTGTTTACTACTTCAGAAATTCCACCACCTCCCCCTCGAGAGAGTGCCAAGAGGCGTAGGGGTCGAGCAGAGGATGAGGCGCGAGCAAGGAAGAAGGAGCGCCGAGAGATGGAGGCTGCGAGGAGAGCCTCACTTGCTGACGAGGCGGCGCACCAGATGAGAGCGTCAGAGTTAGCGGCTGGGGCATCTAGCTCCCGCACTGTAGATATCGCTGGTGGCACTACTGATGGTGCGGTGGTTGCTGAAGACACCACTGAGGGTGTCCAGATTGCAGAGAACGTGGGTTCCGGGGAACCGGACCCACCAGCTTGCTGATCGACGGCGCTTTGCGCCACAGGTTTGCTTCACCTACCACTCTAGTATTTACATTTTTATGCATTGGGGACAATTGCATGTTTTTTTGTTGGGGGTGGGGTAAATGGATAAGTGAGTGTTAGGGTGAAGTCTGAGTAGCCCAATTCACTATCCTCTTTTGGGGTTTTCTTGCCTTTGTTCTTTTTCCCCAAAAGACTGATTACTTTTTCTGTTGAACCGGCATGTTTATATCTTTTGTACATAGTTTAATTCTAGAGCATGATGGCTAAAATTATATCATGACAAACTCGAAAATAATGCATGACTAGGCATAGTAACTGATAATTGTGTGGCTCTAAGCATGAAATAGAGTTACACCATTTGCATTACCCTAAGTCTTAAATTCGAACTAGGTGTCTGACAATCTGGTATAGTGATGAGATGTCAAGTGAGTGTGAGGAGAATTTGAGTAGTCCACTATTGGTACTTAGCTAGAATTTGCCTGGTTAGTCCTTTTGAAAGTAAGTTGTAATAGACAACTAGGAAAGGATCATAGACCCTTTTTCAACAAAGCCCATTTCTAGCCTAAATAAAAGAAACCAAATGAAATTTTATCCTTCTTTGATCCAAATAATCTGAGATTAAATTAGACCTTTTTTTTTCACCCTATCTGATCTTTTCGGGGAACAATGTGTTGGCCCTGGTCCCTCCTTGGACATGTGCACCTCCGCTTATGCCAAAAGCATAAGTTGAGGGTGGTTAATGCAGTAAACAACCTTCGTTATGGCCCTGACCCAACTTTGGGTATTGTGTACCTTGACTCATGGCAAAGCCATGAGTTGAGGGTGGCTATTATGAGGAATACTCTCGAAAGTGGGGATGAAAGAACAAAAGTGAAGTGACTCAAAATTAGTTGAAAGAAAAGTAAAGAAAAAGAAAAATATACAAGAATTACAAACAAGAAAAGAAGAGAGTCACTCACACAAATGAAGAAAGAAGAGAAAATAGCAAGGTGAAAGAATATCAGAAACTGGGCGAGATAAAATGATAGAAAGAGGGAAGGTTTAGCCGATATGTCAAGGAGGGCAAAAAGTCACTAAAATACACCTAAATATACCCTACCTGACCCTGAGCCTATGTTACAAGCTAACAAAGTCCTATCGTGATCCTAAGGGTTGTATAGCGAACTTAAGGCAGTGAAAATAAGGGCAAGCTTATGGCAATAGGTATGAATGAGTGTGACTTTGTTCTGAGAGCGAGTGTTGAAAAGTAATCCTTATACTCAAACTGAAATCATTGTGTGAAAAATGAGGATTTTGTTCTAAAGTGAGGACATTAGTTGCAATACCAGAATTGTTAGCACCTCGGTGAGAGATTGAAGAGGATAGGTGTTAATGCATGGTGAGTCTGTGTCGTGTTCTGATCCCACAAAAATTCAAGCCTAATAGTGATAGCATGCATAGATTTGATGAGATTAATCGGGATTGATAGCCAAATGATTGCAATGGATAAAAAATGGATACTATTGTACAAGGATTGTGTAGTGAGTCATAGTGCGTCGCTTGAGGACAAACAACGAATTTAAGTTGAGGGTGTTGATATACCGTGGTTTCACGGTATAATTAATACTTTTTCCTTAAGTTTAGTGTGTCCGAAAGCCTTTTTGTGCTAATTTTTATATAAGTTTTTCTTTGTTTTGCAGGAAATCTGTCCAAAGCTGAATGCGGAGATTTTGAGCGAAAAAATGCAGAAGAGACCACCTACGGAGCTTATGACGGTCCGTCGTGCCTGTGACGGTCCGTAGGTGGCAGCGTAGTGCAACTTCTGAAGGAAGATGGGGAAGTCTGACAAAGTGTGGGATTACGAAGCTTGTGACGGTCCGTCATGGCTATGACGGTCAGTTCTGCGGGTTCGTCGTGGAGTTCAGAGAAGTGATCCCAGTACCCAGATTCCGAGAGTTGAAGTATTTTGAAACGAAGACCCTCGACGGACCGTTGTTCCTATAACGGTCCGTCATACTTGCCGTCGAGGGGAATGAAGAAAGCAGCAGAAGAATTTGCACAAGTATGGGACGACGGAGTCCACGACGGTCCGTTGTGACTACGACGGTCCGTCGCGTGGTCCGTCGACCCAGCCGCGTTTTGGCAGATTTCCAGCAATTAGAATTCTTGTGTAATTAGGTTTTTGTTTTTATATAAATAGTTTGAAAAACCTCGTTTTTGAGGTTAGACACCAGATAGTTAGACATCATATTATTAGATTCTTTGTATTAGTGTTAGACTTTCGGATTATCATTGATTGTTGGTGATTTGTGGTGATTAATCAAGCAACCTTTTGGATTTTATTCTTTCTCATTCAAGTAAGTACATGAATTCTTATTTGATATATTTGAATATTGTGTTTATGGCTATGAGTAACTAAACTCCATAACTAGGGTTGTGGGAACCATAGGCAAATAATGAGATAAACCCTAGCTAAAATAACAATTCTAGAATAGTGTCTTGCATGTATTAATAATTCTTTCGCTTAGAAGTCTTTTTAACGGCTGATCAACGTTAGAACTCGCCTTAATGCTACTTGCCGGACCAAGGAGGTAGATAATAGGAAAAGAATTATTAACATAGATTTAGTGTATGCTATCTAATAGGCTAGTATTGATTGGTACGAGGTAATAACTTAGTCAAATATCGAATACGATGCTTAATATGAGGTAAAGATAAGGGTTAGGAAAGCAACACACGTAGCCGGACCAAGGTGCGGAGTGAGATTTTCTAGATGTCGGACCAAGGATTTAGAAATACAT
This sequence comes from Solanum habrochaites, assembly GCA_027704765.1. Lineage (NCBI taxonomy): Eukaryota > Viridiplantae > Streptophyta > Magnoliopsida > Solanales > Solanaceae > Solanum > Solanum habrochaites. Next base: position 7,449,223 of record JAKWJA010002498.1, on the reverse strand, counting down.
AACTTATCACTTTGCATGCAAGATACTAGGAAAGAATTGTTTATAGTTAGAATTATCAAGTTATGAACTTGTGGGGAACACGTAAACCCTAGTTACTTTGATTAATTGATTAAAATCCAACTTTCGAAACTGCTAAGTGTCTCTTTCAAATTCGTTAAGTTACTTTTACTCATTTAGAGATATAAACCCCCCTTTTTATGTTTTTACTTTCTAAGGAAGTCTTCAACCAAACAATTGTAATAACAAGTTGAAGTTAAGTCTAGACTATTTTCCTCGTGGGAACGATCCCAACCTCACTAGTTTGGTTATTTACTTGACACGACCTCTTTACTTCTTATTTAAGAAGTAAGTTTGAGCGTATCACCTCCCCACCCCCTCCCCCTCACGGAGCTTCAGAGCAAATACAACTCCCCATTACTTTTTAATGTTTCCCCGAAAAGGAAACAAATTGATTAAAAAATCCAACAAATTTTCCCCCTAAATTGTCCCAAACATTCCCTATGAATAATCATTTACTCTCAGTGATAAAGGGGACGACTTTTTTTAGTTGGAATCAGCAGGCATTAGAGAAGAAGAATACAACAACATTACTAGCCACATTTTGTTTCAATCACTCGAAATATATAAAAATAGGCTCCAAACAATAAGAATTTGGGAGTTTTAGGTTCGGATTTATTCTGTTTTGTTGTGAGTTCATATCTCAAATGGTCGTTCAATTTTGAATAGTTTACTAAGAAAGTCACTCAATTTTGTTGTTCACTTAGAAAGTCATTCATCTTTGTTTTATAACATAATAGTCACTCAACTATTGGTGTGTCAAATAGAAAGTCACCCCACTATTTATATCTCACACAGAAAGTCACAACATCAATTTAAAGATTTTTTACTTAAATCTGGTAAAAATAAAAAAATAACTAAAAATGTTTCTTAAAAAAAATAAGATGCTTATTTTATTGAAATGTAATTTTTGTTTTTACCTTTTCTTAAAAAAATTAAAATAGTACAAGATGGGTACTATACATTTTTTAGTTACCTCTTATCAATTTTAACTTTTCTTTTTTGATAATTTTTTTAATAATTTAATTTATTTTTAAAATTACTAGACTGGAAATTTTTTTTTTTTGAGGGGGAGGGAGCGATTTGCAACTGTACGTTTTTTCAAAAAAAATCATGATTGAATAATTGGAGCGAATCATAAGATAATTAAAATAGATATCTTATTATTTTTTAAAAAATTAAAATTTAATGAAAAAAATTGATTGGATGACTTTGTAAGTGAAATAGATAAAGTTTGTGACTTTCTAAGTGAAATATCAACAGTTGAGTGACTTTTTGAGTTATAAAGCAAAGTGCAGTGACTTTCTAAATGAACAATTCAAAGCTAAGTTACTTTCTAAGTGGACTACTCAAAGTTGAGTGGCTGTATGAGATATTAACTCCTCTTGTTGTTTGTTGAAGTTTTGTGGTGAAGTCATTGCTGGCTCTTGGTTTATGTGTCGCTGCCTGGAAAAAGATAATACCTCCTCTTTTGTTTACGTTTTCATTTCATTTCTGATTATTATGTGATGAACATGTCTCTGTTGGATTATCCTTGGTTTCATTCTTGCTTCGTTGGAATATGAATGTCCATGGTTTATTGCCTTTATGATTAGAACTTCTGGTAGAACATTGTGTTATTCATGCCTTGTCCCGGTAAGATGTTTGAATCAGAATTATAGTTGTTTGAGTCTAACTTTTTGTTGTTTCAAATCACACGTTCTTCTTGCCTTGATTCCTATGCCTAATGTGTTTTCAAAATCAATACCGTTGTCTGGATGTCACCTGTTGGTAGTTTAGAGTCGTTGATTCGTTTATGATTCTCTAAAGTGGATTGAGTCTTTGTTTGTTCGAAATAGTTTGGATATTCATGTGGTTTAGACTTTGAGTGTGCTAACTGTGTTGCTCTATCCCTCACTGTTCGTTTGTACACTAGGTTGTCTTTTTGTCATTTTGAACTCTCATATGCTAGCTTAATCTCGTAGAATCTATCTCTGTTTCACGTATATTTAATTGTTGTCTGCATCTTTCGTATTTCAGCTAGTAATGTCGTGTTTGAAACTCACTATAGAGCTTGTTCATCAAAAGTGTCCATAATCACATCTCATTGGGTTTAGTATTGTTAATCTTTCTCTTTCGCTTGAATGTGGTCGAGTCTATTTCGTATATTGACAATATGTCTTTTGTAAAGATGTTTGTAATCGATCTCGTGTTTATTTTAGTACTTCTAGTTTTGAATCCTTTAAGTGAATGGTTGTGGAGCTTATTCTTATGCCTGTTTGTGAAATATGGAATTTCTTCTTTCATCTTTAATAAGTTTTGATAATTGAATCATTCCAGCTCTGAACTCACTGGTTGTAGGGAGTAAGATTCTCTTATGTTTCTAACCTTGAGCCTTGCAATCCGACTCTATAAATCGATTAGCTTTAACTTGTGTTGTTTCTTGTCGTGTTGTTTTGCAGATCAGCCTTAACATGTTCTTCATGTCAGCCTTTGTGTTAGAATAGTTCCAAACAATAGTCTCTGATCTGCTAGTTGTATTATCATCTTATGTTAGACCGATGTCTTTAAAATGTTGAAGTATGTCAACCCCTTCCCTAATCTCTCTTATTTAATGTTGCAGAGATGTTAAGATTCCATTCCTATATTCATGTTCAGAAACTGTGCAAAATCCGTCATACTTTGTTAATATTCTTTACCGTTTTGTTCATGTTTGAAAAAGGAGGCTTAGTTTTATTCCATTAATTTATAAGTTTGCTGCTGACTTTTCTTAGTTGCTGTGGATTTTTTATGTTAAAACAGTAGCTTAATTGGTCATTATTTTATGATTAGCATGACTTGGATTTTAGTATCTTCGGAATTTGTACTCCTTTACCTAAATTTATGTTTTTAGATCAATCAAGTCAGTTACTGTGCATTAGTTTAGAAGCTACCATGATAACTTGTCTTAGGTACACTATCACTCTTCTTATTTTGGGTGCTAACTCTTATTCTCAATTTATTTGCATGAGAAATTTGCCTGGAATCTATTTTGAACTCTCACCTCCTATCCTTGCATCTCCTCGCTTGGCCGAAGGCTTCATTTTAACTCTTATTATGTTAGCAAAGTAATGAAACAGGTTGGAGGCAGAAAATAGGGCAGGAAATTTAAACTTAAGTGCATGGAAGGTCCAAAAATGGTTGTATGCTTTCTATATACGGTAGTATACATCATTATACACCACGAAATCACTTGATCTGCAGGCCAAAAGTAAAAAAGGGAAAAATTGTATATAATAGCAAACTAATAACCTAAATTAAATGGAATAGCTAGGGTTTGATTTAATTGTGTTTCATAGCAAACATTAGCTAAAATTTGCCAGCGTCTCTCTCCCAAAAATCTCGCTCGCCACTCTCCATTCTCGCTCGCCTCTCTCGCTTTATACACAGAAGTGTATAATTCTGTTTCTGTTTTGTATAAAGCGAGAGAAAATTATATATACACATGCAAAAATGTATATCTTCGTGTTATACACTTAATTATACAATTTACAAACATTTTACTTCAAATATTGCAGAGAAAACGGCCAAAGAATTGTACAATTGCGAATTATACAATTGCAGTGAAGTACAATTTTCTCTAGCTTTATACAACAGAAGTGTATATATTGTGTTTCTATTTTTGTATAAAACGAGAAAAACATATATCTTCTTGCTATACACTTATAATTATGCAATATACATACATTTTAATTCGATTCAACTGTATGCAAAGCGAATTATACAATTGCAGCGAAATAGGCCACCGAATTATACAATTTAGGCCAGCGATTATATAGTTTTTATGTTTGCTATGGAGCGCAATTATGCAAAATTTGCTATAGCATACAAATATGAATTTTTTGTTTGCTATATGTGAAAGTTGCCCAATAAAAAATACAGGTGCTGAAATTTGAAGTGGGTGGCATACATTTTGTATAATACAGTCCAATATACAAAAATGGGCTAAAATATAGCATTGACATACGGGAATATGCACTCATTGTATTTGCAGATTTTCAGGTCCAGACGAAAATGTGCCAAAAGGCCCACCAAATTTGAGAATTAGGTAAAAGGCCCATGTTCTAATTTTTTATTTTACTGCTACTTATTTATTTATGGGAATTTTTTTTCAAAATATCATTATTTTGACATTTAATAGGATTCATTGTCAATACTTTCATTATTTAGTAAAAATGTCACAATTTTAGTTTATTATGTATCTTTTTTATTTATTTTCTATTTATTTTAATTGAGAGAATACAAATATCTAAAAATTGAAAGGAGAAATAAAGGGGAGAGAAAAATACTAAAGATGAAGGGTGTGTTTGGTATGTAGAAAATGTTTTCCTCGAAAACAAGTAGATTTTGGACTTATTTTCTCATGTTTCGTTGGTGAGCAGAAAATATTTTCCGAAAATGATTTTTAGTGTTTAATTTATGAATGAAAAATGTTTTTGAGGAACATCTTTTATTTTTACTAGACTAGAAAGTAATTTATGAAATTAAAAATATTTTCTTAAAATAATTTTTTTTGGGTGTGGTGGTGGGTGGGGAGGAGTGTAGTGGGGGTGGGGGCAGGGGGAGGGGGTAGGAGTGAGAAAATAAAAATTTCAAGTTGATAGTATTTTTAAAAAAGCAAAACTAATTTTTTTGGGTGGTTGGGGGTGGGGGTGGGGGGCTGGTAGGGGTGGGTAGGGGGGAGGTAGGAGTTTTAAAATAAAAATTTGAAGTTGAAATATTTTTAAAGAGTAAAATTAATTTTTTGGAGAGGGGGTTGGGGGGAGGGTGGTCAGGGATCGGGTTAAAAAATAAAATTTTGAAATTGATTTTTTTTTTAAAATGGATGTTTTTTTCAAAAAAAAATATTATTTTAAATTGGAGGAGAGCTTTGGAAAATGTTTTCATTAATTTTTTAAGCGAAGTCATTTTCCTTAATTTTGAGGAAAATGAGTTGATTTGGAAAACATTTTCCAAAACTTTTGCCCCAACTAAACATGAGAAAATTAAAAAACATTTCCAGAAAATGTTTTCCTTCATACCAAACACACTCGAAGTATTGCTTAAAACTCTCATTAGTTACAAAAATTTGAAAATCTAAAAAATCAAAGGACACTCCCAAATTTTGATTTTCAATATTCCCATACAATTCAAAAATCTTTTTTGTTTTTAATTGGTACGAAAGATTTTAGAGCAAACCTGAGAAAGATTTTTGCTACTAGAAGTTTGAATAAATTATTTCAATACAAATTTGACGAGCTAATTTCTTCTTCCTTATTCTTTTTCTAATTGCTTAAAACAATTGGAAATTTAATTGAAATAATTGTAAATCATAGTATTCTATTTTCATATTATTGAAATTGATATAGTATCAAAACAAGTAGTCTGTTTTCGTTGTAAATTGTATGAACTGTGAATAAAACATGAATATTTGGTTTGTTGATTTTTTTTTTGGTTGGTTAATAAGAGTACCAATGTTTTTGTTCGACTACATGATTAATGTTTTGAAATAAATTGTATCCATTATCGAAATGGATATGATCAATGTAATGTATGTTGTAAGTGATTGGATACAACTTCAATGTTTGTTTAGTATACGTATATGTTGAGTGACTTATTTGAAATATGAAGAATCCAATTTTGCTGGTAACATGATGACATATAAACATTCGTCTATCTCATTTACATCAAGTGTGATCAATAATGCAACATTAGTATACATACAAGTATCATAATGAACAAAGAACATGCATATATAACACAATCATATAATCACAATCATCACCTACCTCTAAACATGCTTGAAACCCTATGAAACTTGATCCGTCCCTTTTCCAATTCGTTTTGCTTGTTCTTGGTCTACAAACAATCATAATAACACAGGAATGAACAAGCAATCGCTAATTACCCAAAACTATATTAATTTTATGAACCCTAAATCATACCCATGATCCCAATTATCTAATTTAGGATTGTTTCCACCATAGAATCTATGAAAAAACTCTTCCCATTAATATTCACCCATTCTATTACATTCTACGAATAAAAAAAAGCAGATGCGGAGAGATGAATATGTTTAGCCTCACGAATGGCGAAAAATGAGTAGGATTCGTCTGGGGTTTGATCCTTAGATCTAAAAGTCAAAAAGTGCATAATGAGGTTTTTTAGGGGTTTATGAACAACCTCAAGTCGCGTCGACCCACCAAAACAACCGTCACCCCGTTGTACCAGCCGTACAAGGGTGCACAAATCCCCTCCAAGGTGGGTTAATCAAGGCAATGACTACCAGCCGTACAAGGGTGCACAAATCCCCTCCAAGGTGGGTTAATCAAGGCAATGACCTATTTCAAAAATTCAACGACCCACATTTCAAAACACACCTCTAACTAACAACACTTGAAAAATAATCTTTACGCTAAGATCGATTTTGGGAGATCTACTCGTCCAAGTTCACTTTTGTAAAGTCTTACGGGTTCTTTAACGAGTTATCTAACTGTTCATGAAATCAAAAATCATGAATAATTTATCCATTTGCTACCAAATTTTCCTACACCTTAAAGACTCCATTTTTGTACAAATCTTGACTAGGTTGGAAAATTTCAAGGTACTACGAAAAAGTTTTCCACCCCAAATTTCCCTCTATTGTCTTTTCTACAAGACGGAACCCCGATTTTTACAATAATACCAATTTACCTATAATTCGTACCCAAGTGATAAACTTAAGAAAAATAGGCTAAGGAGGTAATACAATAGTACTTGATTCGATGAACGATTGGGATACTTGTCTCGCATGTCCCTCTCGTGATCCCAAGTGTTTTTATCAACTGAATGATGCTTTCATTGAACCTTCACGGACATAATATCCTTGGTCCTTAACTTACGCATATTGCGATCAATAATTGCTATAGTTTCGTGCTCATATTGGAGTTCCTATTCTAACACAATGGAATCTCACTTAATTATATAATCCCCATCACCGTGATACCTCTTCAACATGGAGACATAAAACAGTGTATAAACACTCGATAAATTATAAAGTAAAGCCAATTGATACGTTACCGGCCCACACACTCGAGAATCTCCAAGGGACCAATGTACCTAAGACTTAGCCTAAATCTCTTCCCAAATCTCATCATCCCTTTCATGTGTGATACCTTTAGAAGAACATTTTCACCGAATTGAAACGTCATGTCTCTCACCTTATAATCCGCATACTTATTTTGTGTACTCTTGGCTGCTAGGCTGTAACGACCTGTTAGTCGTTTTGAGCAATAAAGTTTATTTCTTGTAATAACTGTCTGGATCGACAGATCCCACGACAGACCGTCACGGGCGCGACGGACCGTCGAGGGTGTCTCGTTCCAAAACAGTTAGATTCTGAAAATTTGAGTGCTGAGAATCAACTCTCTGAACGTCACGACGGAATGGCAGGACGGACCATTGTTAGTACGACGGACCGTCACAAATCTTTCCACAGAATTGAGTTTCTGAACTCTGTGACGACTCAGTAGGACGGACCGTCACAGTCGTGATGGACCGTCACAGGCTGCGTAACCCTGGCTGGGTCAGATTTCTATTAAAAGTTTTTAAGGGGCGTTTTGGACTATTTATGCTTATAATTATAAAGTAAGTGGATTAATGTTAATAATTAAATTTCGTGGGGGTTACAGGAGATAACCTTGAAATAAAAAGTGGATTATTTTTATCATCTTTTATACTTAATTATATGACAATTAGGGTAAAAGAAAAAGGGTTTTGAATAAGAAAAATAGAAAGAACAGGGAGAAAAAGAAGAGAGAACGAATGAGAGAGAGAGAAGAACGAAGAGACAACAAGGATTTGGAGAAGTAGATTAATCGATCACGATTCTTCGGTGGAGGTAGGTTATGGTTTATGCTACTTCATAGTAAACTCTTAATAGCGAATGATATGTATTGGGTAGTATTGTAACGTCTTCTATATGCTTAATTGTATGCTTGCATGATGTGATTATGTGATTGTAATGGGTTGGGAAGATGAGGTTGTGAAGCTTAAAACTAAACCCTCTCTGTGAATGATGATGCCTTGGTATAAAAGAAGGATTGATGAACTAAAAGAATGAGGTTAGTGGATCGGGTGTCACGTTCCGACACCAGGATAGTAGTAGTGGATCGGGTGTCACGTTCCGACCCCAGGATAGTAGTAATGTATCGGGTGTCACGTTCCGACACCAGGATAGTAGTAATGGATCGGGTGTCACGTTCCGACACCAGGATAGTAGTAATGGATCGGGTGTCACGTTCCGACACCAGGATAGTAGTAATGGATCGGGTGTCACGTTCCGACACCAGGATAGTAGAGGATCGGAGTGTCACGTTCCGACACCAGGATAGTAAAAAGAATGAATCTTGAAGCATGTTAATATACTCAGATTTAAAGAACCTATTTTCCCAAATGAGTATGGTGTGGAGGCATGAGTCCTCATAGTTGTGCTTGGGTGGTGGCCAATGGTTATGGTACTTGTTGTTGTTATTTGTTGAGTATGGTAGTCGATTTTATGTTATTATCTGATATATATTGCTTTATATTTTGAGTTGGCCGATGCTACCTACTCAGTACTTGTGTTTTGTACTGACCCCTACTTGTATGTTTCTTTCTTGTTATTTGTGGAGTGCAGCAAACGTGCCATCGACTTCGACTCAACCGCAACTCTAGCTAGACTTCAGCATAATCAGATTTCAGTGTGAGCTATTATTCCTAGCTCGGACTGGATTCTTTCCTTCGCGTCTTGATGTCTTGAAGTTCGGACATGGACCATCTCTTTTACTTATTTTAGTTTCTTAGATACTCTTAGATTTAGTAATTTGAGGATAGATGTTCTTGTGATGATGACTTCCAGGTTATGGGAATAGTAATTGATAAACTTTAGAAGTTATTTAATTAATTTCGTTAATGAGTTTTAAGTCTTCCGCATTATTTTTTGTTTATTATGGTTGAAATGTTGGGATTAGATTGGTTGGTTCGCTCACATAGGAGAGTAAATGTGGGTGCCACTCGCGGCTCGTTTTGGGTCGTGACAAACTTGGTATCAAAGCATTAGGTTCGTTGGTCTCATCACACAAGAACGAGTCTAGTAGAGTCTTGAGGAACGTAGGGGGACACCTTTACTTTTCTTTGAGAGGCTATAGGACTTTAGGAAAAATTCCATTCCTTATTTCTTTCGTGCTATTACTTGGATCCAATTGGTATCTAGGTGATACAAATTGGTATCTGACCATTTTCACTCTATTTCGCAGATGGTTAGAACTAGAGCAACAACTGCGCCAACACCAATACCGACAAGATAGGATGCGTCTGAGCCAGCCACTGGGGCTGTAGCTCGAAGAGGAGCCGTGGCAAGAGGCCGTGGTAGAGGTCGCGGAAGGACGTCCGCTAGAGGAAGAGGACAAGCACCTGGCCCATCTAGTACTAGGGCGGTGACTCCTCCACCGACTGAAGAAGTAGTAAGAGAGGGTGAGGAAGGGGAGAATGAGCAAGTGCAGAATGAGAAATTACCACCCCAACCTACCCCAGAGATGATTAATCAGGTTCTTGCTTATCTTAGCGGGTTATCTGATCAGGGCCAGGCACCTCCAGTGTTTTCTGCACCAGCACCTTAGGTTCCGGGGGTACAACATGCAGCTGCTGTGGCTCCCCTCATGGATGCCTCCTTGGAAATAGGAATGTTTCCTCGATTGACTAAAGGGCCTATAATGACAAGTGATCAGCACGAACTTTTCAGTAAGTTCTTGAAATTGAAACCTCCAGTCTTCAAGGGTGCTGAATCTGAGGATGCCTATGATTTTCTAGTCGATTGTCATGAACTACTACACAAGATGGGTTTAGTAGAATGATTTGGCATCGAATTTGTGACCTATCAATTTCAGGGGAACGCCAAAATGTGGTGGCGATCGTAAGTTGAGTGTCAACCAGCACAGGCACCACCTATGACTTGGGCATCATTCTCTAGCTTGTTTATGGAGAAGTATATACCCCAAACTTTGAGTGATAGGAGGAGAGATGAGTTCATGAGCCTAGAGCAAGGCAGGATGTCGGTCACTGCGTATGAGGCTAAGTTTCGTGCATTATCTAGGTATGCCACCCAGCTTTGCTTCAGTCCACAAGAGCGGATTCGCCATTTTGTGAAGGGATTGAGGTCAGATTTGCAGATTCCAGCCTTATAGGTATCTACTGCAGCAAAATCCTTTCAGGAAGTGGTAGACTTTGTGATAGAGGTGGAGGGAGTCAAGCCAGATGACTTCACCATGGCATCAGCAACTAAGAAGTTTCGTAAGGGAGGTGAGTTTAGTGGTTCTTACTCCAGAGGGCAGTGTTCAGGAGGTTATCCGGTCCGACCTATTCAGTCTTCATTACAGACTGTAGCTGGGGGTCCACCGCAGAACGGTCAACATTTGTCTGAGTTTGGAGGTTATCCCCAGGCTCCGTCGTTCTCACAGAGACCTACGCTTGAACCCAGAGAGTGTTATGGATGTGGGGAAGTTGGACATATTAAGAGATACTGCCAAAACAGAGTTACAGACCCCCAATAGTCATAGGTAGATGTGGTTATGGAAGAGGCCGCCATTCTGGAGGACGTGTTGGTCAAGGTAATGGTGGTCACTAAGCCAACCGGGGTGGTGGGCAAGCCGGAGCGAGTGCAGCACAACATGGTAGAGGCAACGGGCAGACAGGTGATAGGGCCCATTGTTATGCTTTCCCTGGGCGGTCGGAAGCGGAGACATCTGATGTTGTTATCACAGGTAATCTTTTGGTTTGTGATTGCATGGCTTCTGTATTGTTTGATCCTGGCTCCACATTTTCATATGTATCTTTCTCATTTGCTATTGGTCTTAATTTACATTATGAATTGCTTGACATGCCTGTTCGCGTTTCTACTCCGGTGGGTGAGTCTGTGATAGTTGAAAAGGTGTATAGGTCTTGTCTTGTGACTTTTATGGGGAGCAATACTCATGTAGACTTGGTTATCTTAGAAATGGTTGATTTCGATGTAATTCTGGGTATGACTTGGCTTTCTCCAAACTTTGCAATCTTAGATTGTAATGCCAAAACTGTGACATTGGCCAAGCCTGGGACATATCCGTTAGTGTGGGAGGGTGACTACACTTCCACTCTAGTTCGTATCATCTCCTTTCTTCGTGCTAAGAGAATGGTTAGTAAAGGTTTCTTAGCTTTCCTGGCACACCTCAGGGATGATACTACCCAAGTACCTTCAATTGAGTCGGTTTTGATAGTCCGTGAGTTTCTGGATGTGTTTCATGCAGACCTTCCTGGTATTCGACCGGATAGAGATATTAACTTTTGCATTGACCTGGAGACAGGTACTCGCCCCATTTCCAAACCCCCTTATAGGATGGCTCCCGCTGTGTTAAGAGAGTTAAAGGCCCAACTTCAAGAGTTGTTAGGGAAAGGCTTTATTAGACCAAGTGCATCCCCTTGGGGTGCTCCGGTTTTATTTGTGAAGAAGAAGGATGGGAGTTTTCGGATGTGCATAGACTACAGTCAACTGAATAAAGTAACTGTTAAGAACAAGTATCCTCTTTCTCGCATTGATAATTTGTTCGACCAGTTACAAGGTGCTTGTACCTTCTCAAAAATCGACTTGAGATCTGGTTATCATCAATTGAAAATACGGGCAGCAGATGTGCCAAAGATTGCTTTTCGAACCAGGTATGGGCATTATGAATTCTTAGTTATGTCTTTTGGGCTTACGAATGCCCCTGCTGCTTTCATGAGCTTGATGAATGGGATTTTTAAGCCATACCTGGATCTCTTTGTCATTGTATTCATTGATGATATACTGGTATACTCAAAAAGCAAGAAAGAACATGAGGAGCATTTGAGAATGGTATTGGAAATGTTGAGGGAAAAAAAGCTTTATGCCAAATTCTTTAAGTGTGAGTTTTGGCTAGATTCAGTGTCCTTCTTGGGGCATGTGGTTTCTAAGGATGGAGTGATGGTGGATCCTTCCAAGATTGAAGCGGTGAAGAATTGGGTAAGACCTACTAATGTTACAGAGGTAAGGAGCTCCGTTGGTTTAGCTAGATACTACCGTCGATTTGTCAAGGGATTTTCTTCCGTTGCTTCCCGACTAACAAATTTTACTAAGCAGAGTGTTCCATTTGTATGGTCGGACGAATGTGAAGAAAGTTTTCAGCAACTCAAGACCTTGTTGACTACTGCACCAATTCTTACCCTGCAAGTGGAAGGTAAGAATTTCATTGTTTATTGTGATGCATCCTATTCTGGTTTGGGTGCAGTTCTTATGCAAGAGAAGAATGTAATTGCTTATGCTTCGAGGCAATTAAAGATGCATGAACGTAATTATCCGACCCACGATTTGGAGTTGGCTGCAGTAGTGTTTGCATTAAAGAAATGGAGAGATTATCTATATGGGGTTAAATGTGAAGTCTATACGGATCATCGTAGTTTACAGTATGTCTTTACTCAGAAGGATTTGAATTTGAGACAGAGGAGATGGATGGAACTACTGAAGGACTATGATATCACTATCTTGTATCATCCGGGAAAAGCTAATGTTGTAGCAGATGCTTTAAGTAGAAAGACAGGGAGCATGGGAAGTCTAGCCCATTTGCAGGTTTCTAGACGCCCATTAGCTAGAGAGGTTCAGACTTTGGCTAATGACTTTATAAGGCTAGAAGTAAATGAGAAGGGAGGATTTTTGGCCTGTGTGGAGGAAAGATCTTCCTTTCTTGATAATATTAAAGGAAAGCAGTTTACCGATGAGAAACTGATTCGGATCCGAGATAAGGTGTTGTGAGGAGAGGCTAAAGAAGCAAAAATCGATGAGGAAGGTGTTTTGAGAATTAAGGGAAGGGTATGTGTACCCCGTGTCCATGATTTAATTCACACTTTTCTTACAGAGGCTCATAGTTCAAGGTATTCTATACATCCTGGTGCAACCAAGATGTATCGTGATCTAAAGCAACATTTTTGGTGGAGTAGGATGAAGCGTGACATTGTTGATTTTGTTGCTCAGTGCCCGAATTGTCAACAGGTAAAGTATGAACACCAGGGGCCTGGAGGGACACTTCAGAGAATGCCCATTCCTGAATGGAAGTGGGAGAGAATTGCAATGGACTTCGTGATTGGTCTTCCAAAGACAATGGGTAAGTATGACTCCATTTTGGTAATTGTTGACAGATTAACTAAGTCTGCTCATTTCATTCCGGTCAAGGTGACTTATAATACAGAGAAGTTAGCCAAACTTTACATCTCAGAAATTGTTCGATTGCATGGAGTTCCACTTTCCATTATATCAGATAGAGGTACGCAATTTACTTCTAAGTTTTGGAAACCACTGCATGCCGAATTAGGTACTAGGTTGGATCTTAGTACCGCATTTCACCCTCAGACCGATGGTCAGTCTGAGCGAACGATTCAGGTGTTGGAAGATATGCTTCGTGCATGTGTGATAGAATTTGGTGGTCATTGGGATAGCTTCTTACCCTTAGCAGAGTTCTCATACAACAATAGCTATCACTCAAGTATTGATATGGCCCCATTTGAGGCACTGTATGGGAGAAGATGTAGGTCTCCCATTGGGTGGTTTGATGCATTTGAGGTTAGACCTTGGGGTACTGACCTTCTGAGGGAATCGTTAGATAAAGTGAAATGCATTCAAGAAAAGCTTTTAGCGGCTCAAAGTAGGCACAAAGAATATGCAGATCGAAAGGTTAGAGACTTGGAGTTCATGGAGGGTGAACAAGTCTTGCTGAAGGTTTCACCCATGAAAGGGGTGATGCGGTTTGGTAAAAGAGGTAAGTTAAGACCAAGGTGTATTGGACCATTTGAAGTACTTAAACGAGTAGGGGAGGTAGCTTATGAATTAGCCTTACCTCCAGGACTGTCAGGGGTGCACCCGGTATTTCATGTGTCTATGCTGAAAAGGTACCATGGGGATGGAAACAAAATTATTCGTTGGGATTTAGTTCTTCTTGATGAGAATTTGTCTTATGAGGAGGAGCCTGTTGCCATTCTGGATAGAGAAATCTGTAAGTTGAGATCAAGGGAGATTGCATCCATCAAAGTTCAATGGAAGAATCGACCAGTTAAAGAGTCCACTTGGGAGAAGGAGGCTGATATACATGAAAAATACCCGCACCTGTTTACAGATTCAGGTACTCCTCTTCGCCCTGGTTTTTCTTCTTGTGATCGTTCGAGGACGAACGATGGGTAAATTGGTATCTATTGTAACGACCTATTAGTCGTTTTGAGCAGTAAAGTTTATTTCTTGTAATAACGGTCTGGGTCGACGGATCCCACGACGGACCATCACGGGCGCGACGGACCATCGAGGGTGTCTCATTCCAAAACAGTTAGATTCTGAAAATTTGAGTGCTGAGAATCGACTCTCTGAACGTCACGACGGAATGGCAGGACGGACTGTCGTTAGTACGACGGACCGTCACAAATCTTTCCACAGAATTGGGTTTCTGAACTCTGTGACGACTCAGCAGGACGGACCGTCACAGTCGTGACGGACCGTCACAGTCGTGACGGACCGTCACAGTCGTGACGGACCGTCATAGGCTGCGTAACCCTGGCTGGGTCGGATTTCTGTTAAAAGTTTTTAAGGGGCGTTTTGGACTATTCATGATTATAATTATAAAGTTAGTAGATTAATGTTAATAATTCAATTTCGTGGGGGTTAAATGAGATAACCTTGAAATAAAAAGTGGGTTATTTTTATCATCTTTTACACTTAATTATATGAAAATTAGGGTAAAAGAAAAAGGGTTTTGAATAAGAAAAATAGAAAGAACAGGGAGAAAAAGAAGAGAGAACGAACAAGAGAGAGAGAAGAACGAAGAGACAACAAGGATTTGGAGAAGTAGATTAATCGATCACGATTCTTCGGTGGAGGTAGGTTATTGTTTATGCTACTTCATATTAAACTCTTAATAGCGAATGATATGTATTGGGTAGTATTGTAAAGTCTTCGATATGCTTAATTGTATGCTTGCATGATGTGATTATGTAATTGTAATGGGTTGGGAAGATGAGGTTGTGAAGCTTAAAACTAAACCCTCTCTGTTAATGATGATGCCTTGGTATAAAAGAAGGCTTGATGAACTAAAAGAATGAGGTTACTGGATTGGGTGTCACGTTCCGACAGCAGGATAGTAGTAGTGGATCGGGTGTCACATTCCGACACCAGGATAGTAGTAATGGATCGGGTGTCACGTTCCGACACCAGGATAGTAGTAATGGATCGGGTGTCACATTCTGACACCAGGATAGTAGTAATGGATCGGGTGTCACGTTCCGACACCACGATAGTAGTAATGGATCGGGTGTCATGTTCCGACACCAGGATAGTAGAGGATCGGAGTGTCACGTTCCGACACCAGGATAGTAAAAATAATGAATCTTGAAGGATGTTAATATACTCAGATTTAAAGAACCTATTTTCCCAAATGAGTATGGTGTGGAGGCATGAGTCCTCATAGTTGTTCTTGGTTGGTGGCCAATGGTTATGGTACTTGTTGTTATTTGTTGAGTATGGTAGTCGATTTTATGTTATTATCTTATATATATTGCTTTCTATTTTGAGTTGGCCGATGATACCTACTCAGTACTTGTGTTTTGTACTGACCCCTACTTGTATGTTTCTTTCTTGTTATTTGTGGAGTGAAGCAAACGTGCCGTCGACTTCGACTCAACCGCAACTCTAGCAAGACTTCGGCATAATCAGATTTCAGGGTGAGCTATTGTTCCTAGCTCGGACTGGATTCTTTCCTTCACGTCTTGATGTCTTGAAGTTCGGACATGGACCATCTCTTTTACTTATTTTAGTTTCTTAGATACTCTTAGATTTAGTAATTTGAGGATAGATGTTCTTGTGATGATGACTTCCAGGTTTTGGGAATAGTAATTGATAAACTTTAGAAGTTATTTAATTGATTTCGTTAATGAGTTTTAAGTCTTCCGCATTATTTTCTGTTTATTATGGTTGAAATGTTGGGATTAGATTGGTTGGTTTGCTCACATAGGAGAGTAAATGTGGGTGCCACTCGCGGCTCGTTTTGGGTCGTGACATATTCTTAGCTTGAATACTCCTCACCTTATCTTGAGCATCCTTCAAAAAGATAAACCCCCCATGGTTTCACATCCCTGGTCTCAAAACATTTTATTCATCATGCTATTTCGTCCAAAACTTTGAAGTGAATTGGGTACCACGATCTAAGATGACAGAAAGGGGCACCCTATGCAACCTGACTATCTCCTTCACATACGCCTTAGCCAATTGTTCAACATTATAATCTATTCTTACCATAGTAAAATGGGTTGGCTTAGACAATCTATCAACCATTACACTAATATAATCATACTTCCCCAAGGTGTCTAGAGGACCAACCACAAAATCCATGTCTATTATTTCCCACTTCCATTATGGAATTGATATTTTTTGAATCAAACATTCAGAATTTTGATGTTATACTTCACTTGTTGAAAATTGTAGCACTTCATCACAAACTCCTCTATGTATTTCTTCATGTCTAGCCACCAATAAATTCATTTCAGATTCTTATACATCTTGGTCACACCAAGATGAATTGAATATCACAAACCTTAAGATTCTGCAAACAATTTCTCAATCAAGTCATCTACTCTAGGATGAAATATTCTCCCTTTATAATTCAGTACTCCATTCGCATCAAGAGTGGTCTCTTATGTCTAACGTATCATATTTTTATTTCTAAGATCCTCCATATTTTTAAATTCAAATTGTTTGGACTTGATCTCATGAATGAATGTGTCCCTCACTTTAATACTAGCTAATACCCCACCTTTTTGTGAGCCCAACTGCATGAGTTTAGACTCCAAGGTATGAATTTCCTTAGACTCCAAGGTCTGAATACACTAAAGCAAGCTAAGCTACCCATACTCACCGTTTTTCCATCAAAGTGTCCTCCACCACATTAGCCTTACCGAGATGGCAATGGATGGTGACATCATAATCTTTAAGTAACTCTATCAGCCTTCGCTGTCTCGAATCCAAATCCTTTTGAGTGAACTAATGCTTCAAACTATGATAATTCATAACACATTTAACACTATAAAGGTAATGCCACCAGACCTTAAGAGCAATCACTACCACTGCCAACCCCAAATTATGCATTGGATAATTCCACTCATGCAGCTAAATTAATGCAACACATAAGTTATAACATTCTTATCCTGAATCAATGCCGCATCAAACTCAGAATGTGAAGCTTCGATAGACAATAAAATCCTTACCTCAACCATTAATGCTAGGCGCGGTGGTCAAGAGAGTATTGAGATTTTGGAAGCTCTCCTCACATTTTTCATTCCATTCAAATGGTATCTCCTTTTTAGTAAAATTGGTCAAGCGAGTGGCAATGGAAGTAAAATTCTTCACGAAATGACGATAATAGAGAGCGAGTCCCACAAAACTCTTAAATTATATAACAAAGCTAGTAGGGGTGGGCATAAACACCGGAAAACCGAAACACCGAAACACCGAACTGAACCGAAATTTTTCAAAATTTCGGTTCCGGTATTTCGGTTTATTTTTTTGTATTTTCGGTATTTCGGTTCGGTTTTCGGTACGTATTACTTTGGAATTCGGTATTTCAGTTTAAACCGAAATATTATATTTTAATTTATAAATTATATTATATTTAATAATTATTAATATTAAATAATTTTTTTAAAAAAAATAAAAAACCCTAAATCCCTAATACCCTATCCTCTTCACTCATCAGCACAACTTCTTCAACTTCATCCTCTCTCTTCAACTTCCTCTCTCTTAAACTTCATCCTCTCCTCTTCACTCTTCAGCACAACTTCTGCCTTCTTTTCTCCTCTTCCTCTTTTACTCCAGCCGGCGTCCACCGCCACCTCGAGCAGCAGCCAGCCGCCGTCCTCGAGCAGTAGCCAGCCGCACGCAGCAGCCAGAAGGTAGCAGCAGCCAGCAGGTCAGCCGCAGCCAGCCGCCGGCGACAGCAGGTCTGCAGCAGCCAGCCACCAGCCAACCCAGGCCCATTAAAAAACCGAAATAAAAAACCGAACCGAATTAATAAAAACCGAACCAAATTAACAAAAACCGAACCGAAATATTTCGGTTTGGTATTCGGTACGTAATTTTAAAAAATCGAAAACAGAAAAAACCGAAAAAAAAAACCGAACCGAACCAAAATACCGAATGCCCACCCCTAAGAGCTAGGGCAAACCCAATTCTTAATCGCCTCAATCTTTTGAGGATCAACCATTACCCCTTCTTTTAAAAGTACATGCCCCAAAAACGCAACCAAATTCAACAAAAATTTAAACTTACAAAATTTAGCATACAACCTTTGTTTCGCAAAACATATGAAGATGGGCGACTTGCTCTTCCTTACTTTTTTAATATACCAAAATATCATCAATAAAAAAGAAAGAATCTAGAATCACGAAATTACTTGAACACCGCATTCATTGAACTCATGAAAGGTGTAGGCGCATCGTTAAAACAAAAACACATAACCAAAAACTCATAGTGCCCATAGCGAGTCCTAAATGTTGTCTTAGGCACATATTTCGATCTAACTTTTAGTTGATGGTGACTGAATCTCAGATCGATCTTCGAGAAAACTGCTACCCCTTGAAATTGGTCAAAAAGATAATCTATTTGAGGCAAAGGATACTTGTTTCAAATAGTGACCCTATACAATCGCCGATAATCTATACAAATTCTCATACTCCCATCCTTCTTCTTAACAAATAAAACTGGATCACCCTATGGGGAAACAGTAGGATGAATAAATCCATTATCAAGAAGAACATAGATTTGAGCCTTAAGCTTTTTCAATTCTGCTAAAGCCATGGCGATATGGAGATATGGAAATAGGTCCCGCACCAGGTTCTAAGTCAATGCAAAATTGTATATCTCTATCTGGTGGCATACCAGGCAAGTGATTGGGAAACACTTCACTAAATTCAAATACCACGGGAATAGACTCAATATAAAGAGACTCTATCTCAACATCCCTGTTATGATCCAAATAAGACAAACAACCATGCTCAACTAATTTACTCGCCTGAATGGAGGATATAATCATATCTTGCTTAGGCTTATACACCCTTTTCACTCTAATATTTTCCTTCCCGGAATCTCCAGAGTTCTATACTTAGTATTATAATTAAGCACAACATAATAAGGGGACAACCAGGTCATGGCTAAGATAATGTCAAAGTCAATCGTATCAAAAATCACCAAATCAGCCCATGTATGAAATCACATAAATAAAATACTTCAAGCACGATAAACATGGATAACTATGATTGACTCTCCAACTGGGGAAGAAACAAGAATGGGGGCATCAAGAATATCACATTTCATATAAAATTTTGAGGCAAATCTCACGGACACATAAGAATAAGTAGAACTTGGATCAATGAACATATTAGCCATCCGGTGACAGATGAGAATAGTATATGTGATCACCGTGTGAGACGCCATTGACTCATCCTTGCATGGAAAAACATAAGAGTGAGCCCTATCATTTTGAATAGATAGGTCTCTGCTAGGTTGCCGTTACCTCTACCTCTACTACTATTTCCTTCACCTCCATGAGCTCGTTGGTTGCCACCTCACCCATCTTGTCGATGTCCTCTACCATTGCTATTATTTATCGTGGGTATCATCGCCCTAGTAGAATGCTGCGCGGACTCAAACACACAGACATAGGGACAATTTCTCCTCATATGCCCAGATTCTCCACAATTGTAGTAAGTACGGTCAAAAGATGGTCTGGTGCCCATCTAAGGCGCGCCTCTCTTTCGATCCTGAAAATTAAAAGTATTTACCTATAGAGGCGGGCATAGAGGTCTTAATTGGCTTGGCTGCATATGTTTGTCTACCGTATCCTCTAGAATTGGAGCCAAGGAAAATACAAAAATTCATGGCTTACTGTCTTGCCTCGCCCCCTCCACTTATTAACGTAATTTGTCACCTCATTAAAGCTCTTCCTTAGAGAAGGCATATGAACAGATAATACTTGCAACTCACATTTCAACCCCCTGATAAATAAGGGGATCCTCTCCTCCTCTGTAGTCACAAATTGAGTAGAATATCTAGATAAAACATAAAACTTGGCCTCATAAGCAACCACAAACATACCACCTTGTTCCATATCCATAAATCATCTTTATTACAATCCCTCAAAGTTCTAGGCACATATTTTTCTAGAATAGAGCATGAAATTGGGTCAAAGTTAGTGGAGGTAAAATAGAAGATCTGCACTCTAAATATGCTCTCAACCACTGCTTGGCCTCACCTTGAAGTTTGAAGTACACAAACTCAACCCCATGCAGATGAACAATACCCAATTGATGTAGCCTCTCATAGCAATCCAGAATTAACTCAGATGAATTTTCACATTCGATACCAAGAAACATCAAAGTCTTAAGCTACAAAAACTTAGTCAATATTGCATGCTCCTTACAATTCATAATATAACCCAACAAAGGACAAAACAAAGCATCATTACCTCTTGATCCGCTCACCTTAGGAGTAGTGAAAACAATACGAGGATTAGTAGGAGCTTGAGTTGCTTGAACTGATTGAAGCCCTCCAAAACCAGCCAACCTCTTTAATGATGATATAATCGGTTGAGCTAGCACCGAATCGAGGGAGGAACAACTATAATCTCCAGTGGGACCTCTTCTTCTTTTCCAATTTCCTCAACATCCTTAGCCTCTTCCTCTATATCCTCATTATGTACGCGTGTTGCCTCATTTTGGGGAACATTGAAAATTGGTACCTTACTCTCA
This sequence comes from Solanum habrochaites, assembly GCA_027704765.1. Lineage (NCBI taxonomy): Eukaryota > Viridiplantae > Streptophyta > Magnoliopsida > Solanales > Solanaceae > Solanum > Solanum habrochaites. Next base: position 7,428,331 of record JAKWJA010002498.1, on the reverse strand, counting down.
AAAGGTGCTACTCTTCAATGACCTCTTAGTCTAGCTCTTCGTCTACACCGACCTCTCGATGCAGGTTTCGTAGCTATAACAATGACGGGAGCTATGGGTCTGATGCTATTTTATCTAGTGTTAACCATCTGCAGACAGAAGAGTGAAGGATGTTAGATACTAATTAGAATAAAATCCTGGTACGAAATAAGACAAGAGAAAGTAGAAACATTTCCTAAAGTCCTATTTCCTCTTGAAGAAAAGTAAAGGTTTCCTTATACCATTCTGTGAGACTCTACAAGAATAAATTTGCTATATCGATATCAATGAACCTAGGCTCTGATACGAACTTTGTCATGACTCCAACCGATGTGATTGACACCTACGCTAACTCTCTAGTGGGAGAACCACTAGTTCAACTATCATGTCCCAAGCCTACACCGTGGGCAAGGACGACACTCGATGACCATTGATGGCCTCGAGCGAACCCTTGGCCTGAATTACTTAACTTAGGGAAAGACAACAATCAATGACTTGTGATCAAAGAACTGAACTAAATTGAATAATAAGATAACTAGAATATTTTATAGATTGAAATATTCAACTTGGCAAAATTGAAACTCAAGTCTTCAACATAAGAATGATAATGCAAAGTCGACTGAACTACTAACATCTGATTGTCTATCAATGAAGCCTTCTAAAACATATATGGATGTTGGGGCATACCATACAACATCCTTATAAAACAAATACTGTAAAAACAATAAAAGGAGTCCTACATAATGTAAGTAGGCTCACCAACTAACTCAGACCGCTCAACTGGATCAATGGTGCACTAGATGTCGATCCTCGTAACCTGCGTCTGCATCATGATACGATGCAGGCCAATTGGAATCAGTACATTGAATGTTTGAGTATACTAATTGGAATGCTAAAACAAATTACAATTGAAAAGAATAAGAAATAAAACTTACCTTGGATATGCTCAACTCATGAATAATATGACTCAACAATATCGACTCATTTCATTATAACGCAATTTAAAAACAAGTGTAATATAAAAAAAACTGTTTAAAACATGTTTTAAACTCTGAATGTAAACAATGATACAATTAACTCTGAGGTGTATGTAAAAATACAAATAAATTGATGTATATAAATAAATACATTTAAATTCTGTGGGAGTTTCTCTAAGCGACAACGATCACTAAAGAGATACAGTGGTAACACATCGAACTACCTCACGCTGCTAGCGCATCGTATGCTAGGACAAAGGTATAAGACATAAATTTCCTTATGGATCCACTAATCTATTTTGAAAAGGGTTCATCTAAAAAGTATGACCCCTTTATACCCATGGTCGATACATGATTTATGGGGGTTGTCAGTTGTCTGAACTCTCCCCTATATTAGTGCTCAATATTACTCCGAAAATATATATTAGATCTTATTCTTTAAAAACATACTGATTGTATGATTAAAGATTAGTTCTAAAAATACTTACCTCAAAGGTTATCTTGGAAATCTCAGTTTACTTGTTTACTTCGTTGAGAAAGTTTTTTCTCTTTAACTTATAACTAGCCCGAAGTCTCTTTGGAAATCTCAGTTTCCCTTCTTTTTAAATGTGAAAACATTTTAAGTTCTTTTAGGATTACTTTACTCCCGTATAGTTCTTTGAAGGAATCTTGCACTTTACTCTGAACGAAACTCGAGCTGAAGTCTTAAAACGACACTTAAAACGTTTTTGAAAGACTTATGAAATTTGAAATGAACTACTCCTTCTTATCTTTAGTCCTTACCTAAACTGATCTTTAAGTCTTAAAACAAGTTTAAAGTATTTGCAAAAGACTTTATGAAATAACTTTCGGAATTCCCTATACTTGGATCTAACTTTTCCTTTAATTTGAAGTTATGGGTTCAAGGTTGTAATTTCGTGTTTCTTGATGATTTCTATATGATTAGAAGTCATTTAGATTATTTAAAATTATTAATCGGACTGAACTACGAAAATTGGATGAAAAACTCTAATCTGACGCGTTTGGGACATGCCACACCAGCCCCAGCTGATTGAGGCACAAAAATGGCGCACTGCAGATGTGCCGCCCCAGGACCTCTTGCTCAGTTGGGGTGCGCCGCGCCTGATTCTTCCCTAGTGCATCTGAACGATTTTCTCCTCTCTCTTTTAAACACATAGAAGAGTAAAAGAAATGCTTCCTAGTCTATCGAAAACTCGGTTGAAGCTAGTTAGGTCCTCCGGTCAGTCAAGTGTTGACACCGGATTTGGTTTGACCTTCCTTCTCAATGTCCCGATGAACATGCATTCTTTTCTCTACATTATGGTAGAGTATGGTAGACTTAAATACCCAAACCTCCATAGTTCCTTCCCCAAACCCTTAGGATCATTAGTACCTTCAATACCAATAGATTTAACTCATAAAGCAATATGGAATTACAAATCAAAGAAATAATAGGCATTAAAGCACTCAATAAACAAGAACTTCACAATCCTCATTCAACCAATTCAAAAATCATGGAATTGAAACAAGCTTGGTGTGTGGGTGAACTGAACCAACACTAAAATATCTCATATACCTTGATAGGGATCACCCCTGACAAACTTCACTCACAAAACACAAAAACTTTGGCGTTCTTGGCAATTTCTTGACTTTTCTCTCTTTTCTTCTTCTTTTCGCTATTCTCCAAGCCCTAAGCGTGATTTTTTTAATAATATGAACTAAAATTTGTTTCTATCGCAAACAAACCCCTAAAACAAAATAGAAAATTAATTGGTAAAAAATACTAATTTTCTTTCCTTAAATCCGGATTGGGACTTTGCTTACTTTAAAAGTTCAACTTCCGATAGGCATATCTCCCTCATACAATATCAAAATTGTGCAAACTCAGGGGGTTGGAAAGATCTGTCCAAGGGCATTCCAACCATATCAGGAACTGACTCTAACTCATCCTGTTCTAGAAGTTATGTCCGTTTCAAAATCACCAATGCTCAGTTTCTTAACTTAGGTAATATTGAATTTATTACATTTGATTATTTAATAAGAAAATAGTTTATTTCTTCCATTATTGTTTGTATGTTTTTTTTGAATTCATATATATTAATTAAGATTCTTATAAGGTGTGTTTCATTTCTCAAAGTTTTCTTCCTCCTATTTCATTAAGCTTAATTTTTTACTATAAATCATAGTGATTGATGTATCTATTTCAACATTTTTTTGCAATTTTGTTGACTTTTTTAATTATGTTTAAAAGACCAGTGAGGATTATTGAAAATTAATGGGGTTGTGCTATATTTGATAGCACCTAACAACAAATATTTGATAACTAATGCAGAACAAATGATGAAGTTTGTTAAAAGAAGCAAAATGATTTCTCTCTTTCTTTTCACAATTAGTATATTATTCTCACTGTTTTTCTTGGGTACAAACATTTGTATGTCATTGAACTATTCATATAATATTTTTATAGAGACAATTAGTTGATATATTTTATTGTAAGTTAACTTATTTTTCATATTTCTTGTTCTCTTCTTTTTAGGCATAGAAGAGATCAAGTTTTTTTTGAAACTAACAAATTTCAAAATACACTATAGAAAATATTTGTTTTCGTTAATAAGTATGCATGTCCACAGAGAGTACTATAGCCTTTACCGACATTAATAAACTGCCATTTTATTCAATGTTTCTATATACTTCATGAACATTTACACAGAGTACCAATTTCCTCTTAGAATACATATTTATCGATAATTATGTTATTAATTATCGTTAAAGATCACTTTTTGTAGTGATAACTCATTCCCCTTTGATAAAGTTTTTAGTTTTTTTTATAAATAAGTAACAACTCTTTCTTTTGTCTTCTTTCAATTAATTGTGTGAAACTTAAATTTAAAAACAACCTGAAAGACTATCTTTTTTGAAAAATATATTCAGCAACATGTCTTTTTCTTCTTGATTCCTAGGAAAGTAAGATCTTCGTTATTATACTTTGATATTTGTGAGTTCAAGACCTCACAAAATTATGTTGTGAGATTTTAATATGTTATATGTCACAAGATTTGTTTAGTACATCCCGTTGTGCACATTCAGATGTCACCTATTGCTTGGTTGATAATTACATTAACTTTTCGCAATCCATATTATAATCATAACAAGAAATTTAAGTGATACTACTATCTTAGTCCTAAACTTGCAAACATGGCGATCTAGAATCTGGACAAGAATCACCTCATAAGATAACTTATCATTGATCCCAATATCTTCAATTTTTATTATTTTTGAAGGATTGCCCATGAACTTCTTCAACATGGAGATGTGAAAGATTACATGAACTACGGATAACTCTATTGGTAGGTCCAACTCATATGATTAATAACCTAGTTTTGTAAGGGTCGATATATCGAGGACTAAGCTTCTCCTTCTTACAAAATACCATAGCACATTTAATGGGTGAAACTTTTAAATATACCCAATCATCTGCTTCAAAGTCTAAATCCATTCTTCTTATATATGTGTAAGATTGGGCTTTGTGGCATTTTTAACCTCTGTTGAATCACTTTCAGCATCTCCATAGCTTGATTATCTAAATGTGGTCCTATCAACCCTGCTTGACCAACATCAAACCATCTAATATGAGATTTGTATCTTCTTCCATAAAGAGCTTCATAATAAGCCATTTGTATAGTGGTAACAGTTGTTGTAAGCAAATTCAATAAGAGGTAGGTGATCATCACAATTACCTTTGAAATAAATCACATAAGCCACCGACATATCCTCTAAGGTATGAATAGTGTTCTCTACTTGACCATTTGTCTAAGAATGAAAGATAGTACATAAATTAACCTTTGAACTCGATCCTTTTTGGAATAACTTCCAAATTTGTGTAGTAAATTGCTCATCTCTGTCTGAAATAATTGTGTGAAAAACTGCATGAAGTCTAACCACTTCTTCAAGATACAACTTGGCAGTCCTCTGGTGAATGGGTAGTCTTTACTGGTAAAAAGTGGGTTAATTTTGTCATTCTATCAAGAATCTCACAAACTGAATCATGTTGCCTGCGAGACCTTGGTAAAGCTAGGATAAAATCAATATTAATTATCTCTCACTTACATTCTGGAAGTTCTATATTCTAGGACATACTACCGGGCCATTGGTCCTCTACTTTAACTTGTTGGAAATTCTAACACTTAGACACAAATTATAGAATGCCCTTCATACTACTCAACCAATACTTCTATTAAATCGTGATACATCTTTGTGGAACCCGGATGAATGAAATATCTAGAGCTATGAAATTCCATTATGATGCATTCTTTTAGTTCAACACTCTTGATACACATAATCAAAATTGATACCTTAATACGCCATCTCTCCCTTGTTAAAAAACAATTACTTTTTTCTTACGAACATTTGTCTTTAATTCCTAAAAAATTTGTTCCTGATCATACATCTCTTTTACTTTTGATACTAATGAAGATCTAGCCCCATCATCACCAATCCTCTTCTATCTGTGGAATCCAATAAATGAACTCCCAAGCGTTCAAGTGTGTGCCCAACCATTTCTAGTTCTTTCTTATCTATCTCAAAGTAGGAAGTACTATCCATAGACAACCATCTCAAGGCATTAGAAACAATATTATCCTTACCTGGCTGATGTAGAATACTCATATATTAATCCTTGAGTAATTCTAACCACCTCATTTGTCTGAGATTGAGATCTTTCAGAGCAAATACATACCGAAGACTTATGATCAATGAATACATCTTCATGAACACTATACAAATAATGACTTATATCTTCAAAGCAAATACTACGACATCCTTCTCTAAGATATGAGTTGAAGGTGAAGAAAAACCTTTCATGTGAGGATGTCCTGGTTGTGATTTTTGAGAGACAAGTTTAGGAGTTGATAAACAAGAACTTGCGTGTGCCAAAGCGCTATGGAGGAAATCTTATCGTGTAGGGTGCTACTTTGAGGATAAGGCCAATATGATGTCCTCATATCCATATTTTTTCCTTCTACTTTGACTCTAGCTGAGGTAATGAGTTCCTCTTGACTTGTCCTATGTTTTAGAGACATGTGTTTTATGTGTTCCCATGATTTCCTTATGTTATGCATGTTCATGAAAAATTTTTGTTTTGAAGAAAATGAGTTTACATGATTGATTATCCTTATGTTGTGCATTGAGTGTGAATTCCCTATAGACTCCGGGAGATGACATGATGAACATGCTTTAGCTATGATTTTGAGTGTGAGTTCCCTATAGACTCCAGAAGATGATATAATTGTGTTTAACATACTTTTAGCTTGGAGAAGGACGCCCCTCCTTGAAGATGAGGAATTTTAAAATTTCATACATTTTTGTTTGTTAGGTGTTGTACCTACTTTCATTATGGTACATTGAGTATGTTTCGCTTGGAGTTAATGTTTCCTCCTCGTTTGTGTGAATTTTTATATGTTGCATGCATGAAGGGTTGCTAGTCTTGAGGTTTTTCCGTTAGCCCGAGGAAACGTTTTCCCGAGAGGGAGATAATGAAACACCTCAGAATCTAGAAGGCTAAACTAGGGCTAATTGAGAAAAAACGGAGGAAGATTTTTGGGAAGTCTTCACCAAGCACTTGCTCACCTCACACGAACACCATAAATATTCGTGGTGAGGATCATGATTCATGGAGAGGTTCATGGAGGGATAGGTAGTAGCTAGGATACTCTACACCAAACAAGGACCCTTTCTAAATACGGATCGTGAAGGCTACCACGACCATGGGAAGGGTCATGATCCTAAGTTAGTCGTAAGGGGAGAAAGGGTTTGAACCGTAGCCACTCGTCTAAGAACCAAAGGGATAACCTCGGCTCGTGGTGGGCACTATGATTGTGGCAACCTCACATGGTCATATGGTAGTGTACTATAAGTTAATGCTTAATTGATATTTTCTTTTTTTAAGTCATTGTCATCAGTTTCGTAGCTAATTGTCTAATTTTTTGGATTTCTAAGCTTTGCGAAGTTCTAATCCTCCGAAGACAAAATTTCATTGTATTAAGTTTGTTTCATGTATTTTTCTTTGGGACATGACGTATGGTCTAGGATCAATTTTATTCTATTAGATTAGATGGTTATTATGATACAAGATCTCTAGAATTCTGTTTTTCATTAATAAAATGTTTGGACTTTGAAATATTGTTTTACTCTTATTGTTCTATTTCTCATGTAATAAGAGTTAATTGTATTGTATGGAATTCTTTGGGGTTTAATGCGTCATTTTACATCTAGGGCGTATCCCCAGGTTTTGACACTTTTGCATGCAGAAATTTTGTGAATTATTGGGGTAAAATATGAAACGGAACATCCCCAAAAACTAGTATTAGATATGCACCAACCTGTTACAAGACCCTTAGTCCTTTTTGAATATTTATATATTTCAAATGTTTAGTAAAAAATATATATTTTTGAATACGTTAATTATTTCCAATAGAGTTACGTGTGGAAAAATCTTCTTGACATAACAAAGGGAGAACAACAAAATGAGAAAACTTTGACCAATGAACATATGTGGTGATACTATATAAAATTGTTAGATTACAAAAATTAATTATAATCAATCAAATTAACCCAGAAGATAAGGAATTTTTTAAATTACTAAATAAAATATTAATAATGTATCTTTTACTTCACCTTATTATTTCAAAATATTTATTTTGTAGGACTTCTTGATAATTTTGTTTAATGTTAAAATCCATAATCAATTTTAGATGTATGATTTATTAATCTTGAAAAGTTGAGAGTGAAAATTTATTCAATACATAAATCAATTTAATTAAGTTTTAAAGTGCAAAAGGTTTTCTTGGAAAATCGTGCAAACAAAAAACATTTTGCAACAACAGCAGTAAAAAAAGGAATAATTAAATAAATCACAATCTAGGTAATATGTAAATTTTCAGAAACTTAATAAGTGACTGAAATAAAAAATTGTGAAAAATAATTCATCGAACACGACATACATACGACTCATATTATAATTACAAAATAAAACTGATGTAGAGAACCCTATGACACACTTAAACATACAAAAACTAAAAGACACAAATTTTGTAGAGAACAACATGAACACATAAAACAATACTAAAAAGAAGAGATATACTAGTCCAAAGACTTTATTTGTTATTGGAGGGGTTTGAATCTTGATAATTAGCATTGTTTAGTGAAAGGTCATCCAACAAAGTGACAAAATCATCATCATTCAAGTTGAATAAATCAATAAATGATGGACTTTGTGGAATGTCAGTAAAATTCTTGTAGTTATTCATTTGAATTGATGCACCCATTGAGGGGATCTCAGCTACAGGATCCATTTGTGGTGTCATAGCAGTAAATGGAGGATCTATAATTGGGGAAGACATCAAACATGTCATTGTTATTGAAGGAGTTGATTGGGGGACATTTGATGTAGACCCCTCGTCACCATCATTATTTTTCATTATTTTACGTATTAATAGAAGGTTCTTCTTAATAACGTAACATAGATCATTGATATAGAAAAGATTCATGTCAATGGACATAATTTTTCCATTCAACACTTCATGCATCTCATTTGTAATTTCCTTGATCCTATTTTCCTTTCTTATCTTTAGTAGTTTTTTTTCAACTTCTTGATTCTTTTCTTGGTGAATTCTTCCTTTGTGACCATATTTTTTGATCTCTCCAATGCTTCCAATTCTTTAAACTTTTGAAAAGTGTTGATTGCTTCAACAAGATTGGGAAACACCTTAGGTTCATCACTATAAGGACTGTATACGATGAGAGCCATTTCAATGTCACAAAGAGTGATGAGTACTTCTGCCTTTTTCAACAACCCTATGAGTCTTTTCTTGTATGAGAGTTTTTTTTCCGTTTCATTTTCAATCAAAGCAAATATTACTTTTTTTCTAGGCATGACTAAAGAAGAGGTATATGAGCATATATGTGTTTGTTAAATAATGTCTTTGTTATTGTTCGTGTATTTATAGTTGTCTTTGCCTAAGATTGACCCTTGTATATATAAATAAAATTTTTGAATTCTATAATGTTTGGGTAGTTTGAATTATAGAATTTCTTAATATAAACACTAATTGTTTTGAAATAAATTTAAATGAGAGTATCTTATCTTGAACTTGATGTTGTTTTTTGATCTAGTCTAATACTAGCCAAATATTTTGAGTCGATCTTTTTATATAAGGAAAAGAATTACTGTTGTTGAATTTTGAACAAGTAGTATCCACAATACATGGTCATAAGTATACAGAAAATAGGTTTCATATAGAACTCCATTACTATTTTATCCAATTTTGGAAGAAATTATATTTAGTATAAATTATAAACTACTTACAAATATTTCAAAAACTAAATCCTACCTAATTTTGTTTTTACTAATATATGATATACAATAACATATTACTTGAAGCTAAGTGAACTATTTTCCAAAATTAGTTTGAAGGTAAATCAATATTCCATTATTGTACTAATACTAATCAAAATAATTTATTTGCTTATAATTGAAAATAAAAAGATAAATTTTTATTATTTTAAATAAATGATTTTTCATGACCAGAATTATCAAATCATGATGCCCAAATTATAATAATCCACTAACAGTGAAGCTAACAATACCATGGAATGATAAATAATGATTTTAAGTGTAACAACCCGTTAAGTGTACTTGTTCTATTTATTCGACACTTATAAATTTCCTTGCGGTATAATTATGAACTCGGTTTCCTATGCGACTAGTGACAATAGAATAGGTTTAAAGTGAATAACCCATATATTTTTATGGGACACAATTAAGTTGACATCAATGGAAGTATTTAAAGTTGAATCATAAGGTGGTAGTTGGGTCTAGAGTTGAAATTGATATAGAGTATATAAGTTTTAAGTTAAGTTAAAGATATTCTTGCCTATAAATGCAATAAAATATTGAGGTGCTTTATTTACTTCGCTAAGCTAGTAGGTGACAAGTAGGTGCATCACCTACATTGACTTATTGACATGCTAAAGGACCAAGTAGGTTCATCACCTACTAGGACTCATTTGACCATGTTATTTGTCCAAGTATACTACCTATATCTGATCCAAGTTGAATAAAAATATAATGGAACAATAGACAGCCAAGTCCCAATCTTTTCAAGTCCACAAGAAATAATTTGAATGGACAAGTAGGTGCATCACCTAATTAAATGTGTTGGATGCAGATGAAGTATAAGAAAGTTGGCAAAAGATAAACCTATTAAGGTAAAAAATATTACATAAATATCTCATTTTTATCTTATCCAAATTTTAAGCTCTCAATTCATATATTTCTCTCTTTCTCTTAAGATAAAGCAAACACCCAATTTTCCCATTAAAGGTTCTAACTATTTAAACCTATTTTCTTCATAAGCAGCCACTAGATCACCTTCTCTCCTCTATTGTTTGAAGTATATTAGACAGTTCTTCAAAGGGAGTGAACTAGAGGTAGCTATATGTCTTGGAAGACAAAGTTCACTCTCTTCCAAAGAATAAGAGAGGTTACAAAAACAGTAATTGAAGGAGAATAACATAAATAGATAGGGAAGGTAACGGCGTTGCCAAAATCTTTAATTATTTGTTTACTTGAGAATTCATGACTTACTTGTTTATTACACCTCATGGGATGGTAATTTAATACCACAAATTCATGTCTGTTGATTATTTTTTAGTGTTGAAGACTGTTATTGTATTGTTTTGTTTATGGGAGGTCATAGAGGTATTTAGAGAATGATTGCGGAAAATTTTAAGGTCAGATTTATAAGCTATGGTGATGCACCATTAAATTAATGTTTTGGTAAAGTCACTGCACATTTCATTGAAAGTTTGTTTCGTAAATAACTATAACAGACAGAATTTGTGCTAGGAAACAATCAATAAGAAAGATTAAGAGCTGGCTACCTTTTTGATGAGATAAAATATCCCGAGTTGGTTGGTTAGTTGATAATATTAGCCTTAATGATTGGTTGTAGTAGATGAAGAAAATGACGTTAAATTACATGTTGACACTTCATAAGCTATACGAATTGGAAATTGAGGCAGGTAAGACTATTCAATTTCCTTTTTCTTTGGCATTAACCCAACACTTGCACTACAAAAAGTAAGCTTTCCAGGTGTCCTTTGTAGTGATTGATCCATACTTGTATTTCCTACTCCGTAGAGCATAGAAGTGAGTACTCTAATATGAGTTTGTTACTACATGTAAATGCGTGCTTTACCAAGTATGTGTTTCATCTTGTTTCATCGTCAAAGTACCCCTTACACGGATTTCCCTTATATAAATCAAAATGATCCTATATTACACGTCATACAATCTGCCAATATAATGCCAACTTGCTTCAATTGTTTATAGATATGTCATTTCGTCACATGTTCATATATTTCTTTTCATGGTTATTACTCCAATTATGTTAGACTATAATGTTACCTTACATGATTACTACTTGCTCTATTGTACATTTATCTGTACTTACTTGGAATATGTATCTGTCCTTAAGTCCAATCTTTCCACGTTCTTCATCGGTTCAACTTTAATGTTTACCCTGTATTTGATATTATTTAGTGAGTATTCCGTTACCATATAGAGTTTAAAACTCTTGGATAAATGTTAAATGTCTTCACTTGATATGTGCTTCAATATGAGATGTCAAAATGCTTACTAAGTCATATAAGCTCCTAAGTATTGCATGTTCATGTTACATTTGCTTTCCATGTAATTGTTATTGGCGTAAGTCCATATTCATATGTATTTTACTAATAGTACTTAGTTCCAAATCTAAAAAAGGAATATCAATAAAAAACAGTAATCACAAACTAGTTATGAAGATCAAAAGAACAATCACAAACGAGTTATGAACATCAAAAAAATAATATCAAAAGAGTTATGAACATAAAAAAAAATCTCAAATATTAATAATCTAAGTGAAGCAATCTGTATAATTATGAGTGGATGCTCAGGGGATAAATCCTAGCATGGGCGGATCCCAATTTGTGGAAATATGAGGACATCATTCTAAGGGTAAAAATTCCTAGCATGGGTCATCCTCTTTTGCCGTTGATTAGCTAGTCATTTGTATTATATGTCTTATGCGGTTATAAAGTACATGAAAGTAAAGAAAAGAATATAACATGCATAATTCCACAAGTACAAGTAAAGGTGGTCTCTAGACCTTTTATATTGGTATTTGGTTTAACTTAGCTCTCATTTTACATATGGTTGACGTTGCATTTCATGCTTCAGGTACATGTATTCAGCTAGTAGATCTCCTCAATAGAACCACCTTATACGCGATGGTTATTGGTGAGCTCCGGGTTGATTCTAGGCTTTGCCGAGTCTTTATTATGTGTATTTCATAGAGTAAAATCAAGAATCCCAATAGAGGCTTGTAGACATTGTAGAGCAATCATTGGTGTTCATAGTTTCACTTGTCACATGTATCCGTTCATCTAGTCAACATGTGTTGTGTATGAAGTTTCTCATTAGTAAATACATCTACATAGTAGTAGTTTACCTCCTCATTATAGGTCACTTGTAAGAATGTATTCGTATAGTACTTGTCCGTCTCACCTAGGGTTCGGGGTGACAAAAGTTGTATTAGATCAGTTCGTCCTAAAGAGCCTACAAAGTCGTGTCTATTACAACCTTACTTATAAATATGTTGCGCGCCACATTTATAATTAGGGGGCTACTTGTACATTTAAAAAATGTTACATTTCTTCATAATAAAGATTGTGCGATAGAGCGAAGTTAAGAAATAAATTTCCACTTGAACCTGATCATTCTATTGATATTATGCTTACGATGCTTAAGGTTAAAATTAGCTAAAATGTCAACATGCAACCTACAGAAAAGGATCTGAAGTTATCAAAATTTAGACAACATTGAGCTCTTTTTATTCGACCTTCGCACTCCATAAGGTAGCTAAATGTAACATGTTATATGAAATTTAAGTTGCATTGTTACCATTTATATCATGTTTGTTCAATTGTGAAAGATATAATATGGTAATCCTTATTCTTAAAACTGATGGTCTACCTAGTTACATATATGAGTTGTAGAATTTTAAAGCACATCTTCTTAGGAGGATGTATCCAACTCTTCAGTTTCTATATTTCATCCATATCTATAGGATCTATTTTATAGAAGAGAATTTCTGTTAGTCTGTGATATACATAGAATTTTAATCATTACACATGTTCTCGAAATTGATGTTGTTGAACTAGTTTTTTTAGTTAGAAGAAGTCAGTGGAACAATCTGATAGGTTGATGTATCATTGCAAAAGTGTTAGAGATACCCCTAATTAGATGATAAGTATAAAATTCTCACCATATACTATCCCAAATATGTTAATATTTGGCTTTTATATAGTAAGTGCCAACAACCCCGAATAAGCATTAATTGTATTCTTTTCATGGTTAAAAACTGAGAGAGAAGTATGGCAATTTATGTAAATGATATGTTTGGTAGTTCATATTATGACCTAATTTTTGGTTATGGAGGATTAGTATACTTCTAAAGGGTAAGGTCAAAAAAAGAAAAAAAATGGGTTGGTTAGACCTAAATTGTGATTAGTTAGGTTGTACATAGTGGTATCTATTACATGAAGCTACTAGTTTTGATTAAAAGGTACTTGATAGATAGGAAGCATGACAATGAAGCTTGAATTACAAGGCCAAATATGTACGTAGAGTTTCTCATTAGAGATGGGATCTGTCAAATTCCCTAAACATAGGAGTAGGGGGATGTGAGGATGCTATAGGGGAGTGAGATAAGCGATTATGAAATAGAGGTTGCTAAGTAATGAGACAATAAAATGGTATCAACTCTTGAATCCTAACAAATTATAATGGCGCACCCCGGAACAACTTTGTGAACCTTTGTTTGACAGAGAAGTCATTTTAGTATTGATTCAAGTCTTGATATTTGGTCCTGATAACAACAAGAAAAAGAGGGTAGAGAAAAAGGTTACTTAGATAGAAGATACATGGACCTACTTCATCTATATTATTAGTACAAAAGAAAAGTAGAGCATTATTCACATGTATAGAAATCTTACGGGGTTCATCTAATATTTTCTAGTAGTAATTCATCAGTCATAGTCCTGTTAAGGGAGATGAAAAAATTTATTATTTCCTATTTATTATTATACTTTCTATCTTGCATAGGAACAGAGTGAGAGCACCGTAACTTGTTTTAAGAAAAATCTGTTAGTATGGCTAAACCTATCTAGTTAAGACTAAAGGTGCTAACTCTAAGATTTTATGAATTATTATATAACTTTATAGGTACCTCACATTTTAATGTTATTAGAGTTTATGTTTTATGGTACGTTAAAGCTTCACTATTTTCTATTATGACCCTCAAAAGACACTAGGCATTGAGTGTGATATGACAAAAGATTGTAATGAAGGCAAAGTTGACCTCGACCTCCTACTCCAAAGAATCAACTATTAAGGATTATATTTTCTATATTAACTATTATTTATAATGACCTAGATGGAAGAAAAGTCCCAATAGCAGAACACCCATAAGAATTCTTAGTATATTGAATAGAGAATATGGGGAAATCTATTGTATGTGTTTTGAGGTGAGTATGGAATATGAGCAAAAGTATCCCATCCGTGACTTAACTCTTGAGAGAGTGTGTTTACGCTTATTATGGTAGCGTAGTTCTATAGAATATCTCCTAGTTTCTAAAGATGGTTTGTTATAGACTTATACATTTTGCATTTTCTATAATTTAATTGTATGACATTTTACCTTTGTGTATTACCTTCTTACAGGTTACCTAATGTTATAGAATACTTTCATGTAATTGTTTTACACTTTAGAGTAACCTTGTTTATTGTTATATGTTTTAATAAGACATTTTCGCTACATATTATTTATTGCATTAGCTACTTTCCTCATGTTAGTTTTTCATATTGTATTGGTACTGCAAGATTATTGATTATACAACAACCTCTATATGTTTTACATTACTCATAGCCTACTTCCTTGAGCATTATATGCATTATAGCTTTTCTTCCTATGTATAATGTGCTCACTTGCTCATATTTCATATGTGTTCTCATTGCATGTTAATCCCCCTATCCATGCGATATAACACACTTGCTCAATGTGATTTATGTTTTGTAGTTAATTTTCTTTTAAGTAGACACATGTCTTATAGTCTACTTGCTTACATATTGTATTTAGTAGCTTTAGTACTCATGCATCACATGCATCGTGTGTACACCACATATTTCTATAACTTTATGTCAGTATGTTATGTGCTCTATTTTTGCTAGTCTGCTAGTGTGTCATACTCAATGTGAATTATTTATACTTATTCTATGCCCTAGTGTGCTTATTGACTTGAGTTTTTAAAATTTTTGAAAAGTGTTTCCTCGTATCATGATGTAGTGATGCCTTTTACCAGAAAAGGTTGGGCATATATATAAATTTTATCACAATCATAGATAAATAACTTAGCATAATGCCTTATTATAAGGTGCAACATAACACTTTAGAGTTTATATTAGAAACTATGCCTTCTTATAAGACTTTCCTCTGAAAAGCATCAGAGATAAAAGAGAAGGGAAAGTACTGCCCCTGTCAGTTAGGCTTATGATTTTTTTGTGTCCATTCCATATAAAAAGATTTTGGGAGATACTATGGTTATTCTTGATTGTTAAGGCCCGGAAGCTAAGTTAAAAATGTGGAACCTCCATTGAAGTATTGCGGGAGGAATATAATGTAGGTGGAATCCATAGGTAGCCGCTTAAAGTTTGCACCAAATTTCACTTATACACCTTAAGTGGGGTTTGTTCACTTTAGACACCCCATGTCATGGTCCATTGTGTCATTTTGACACTTTTTTAATTATAAATAAAACTAGGTAAATTACCCATGCTTCGCACGGGACTGAACATTTTATTAAACTTACATATTATTATTCGGTAATATGACCTACAATAATTGATTAAGTTTCATGGAAAATGAGGAATGAAAAAGGTTCATTAAAAGTTTAATTAATGTATTTAAATTTGATTCCTCTATAGCAAAAAATAAAAACTACAATAGTGGAAGAAATAAAAGTTTTGTTTACTAAAAAACCAAATGTAATAAATTCAACCATTTCAACAACGTTATGAGTTGTGGAATTAAAGGTGCAAGAGAAGTAACATTACATTGCAATTGAAATCAATTTTCTTTGTTTATACGAAGAAACCTGTAGAAAGGGACAAGAGAGAAGATCAATTTTCAATCATCTTCTATGTAACCTTTAACAAAGTTAAAAGAAAAATGTCACCACAATAGCAAAAAGAGTTGTCAGACTTACATGAATCACTTCGGCTGATAGTAAAGATTAAGCTCCATATAATAGGAGTATGAAAACTTCTAGGACTTAAACAAACTTCATGAGAAGCTTAATCAATGTAATTGAATTCAACTATCCAATGAAAAAAATCTTCAAATTATAGTGGCATCAAATCCCTCTATTTATAGATAACAGAGGGTAGTGTCAATAAATATTTATTGTGCCTTATCGGAAAGGTCACAACTTTTTGGAAAAGTTGCAACCATTTGGAAAGGTCACAACCTCTCATAAAAGTCAAAATTTTCATAAAAGTCGCAACTCTTCATAAAAGTCACAACTTTTCAGAAAAGTTCCAACTTTTGATATAAAAGTTACAACTCTTTATAAAACTTGCAACTCTTCATAAAAGTTGCAACTTTTCATAAAAATCACAACTCTTCATAGAAGCCGTAACTATTCATAAAAGTCACAACTTTTCATAAAAGTCACAACATTTCATAAAAGTCACATATCTTCATTAAAATCGCAACTCTTCATAAAAGTCACAATTTTTCTTTAAAGGGGGAGGCTAGTTTTGGAAATAAATAAATTCAAAAGGGAATTCTGGTTTGTGATGGTGCCACCTAGGCGGGCTTAATATTTTCTTTTATATTTATATATGATATATACAGTGTTTGTAATACACTCGTTGATGACATGTCAATGACGAATTAAATGAAGACACGTAGAATGTATGTAAGAAAATAATTATCAAATAATAATTTTTTAATACAAAAAAGAAGTTACCAATGAGTGAATATAATATCAAATTTTCGCCAACAAAAATTAAAAAATGAAATAACCCAACCCCACTCAAATCATCTTCTCCACCCCACCAACCCCAACACTTGTGTTTTCTCCATTGTCCGCCCACTCACCCAATATCTTCTCCGCCCTTACACACCCTAATCCATGTATCATCTTCTCAATTAGAATAACAAACCAGCACATATCCCTACTCAAATATAATTTGAGATTATTCATGAATTTATGACTTTCCATTTTTCTTCTTCTTCAATGTAGCAGGGGTTTTCACATTTCTTCTTTTAATTTTTATTTTATCATTATTTATGAGTCCAAAGTGTTCAAATTCATTTTTTTGAAGTATTATAAAAAAAATTTCTCCACAAAAGGAGTTTATGTTTTGGGAGATGATCGCTGAAAAATGAGGAAGAAGATGAGAAAAATAAAATAAAAATGATTTAACAAGTCTTTTCATGCGTTAAGAATGAGTGTATTACACTCTCTATGACATGTCAGCAAAAATTGTCAAAATGACATAGCGGGATATGACATGAGGTGTCTGAAATGAATAAAGCTTAGTTGAAGTGTAAATAAAAATTGGTATCTACTTAAAGGGGCCATGGATTGGTTCCGCTTATAATTTAACGTAAGATATTTGGAATAGAAGATGGTAGAGATCCTAAATATGCCTCATCATCCTAAACATCAACATAAGGATCTGAAATAATGTGGTCCCCTTATATGATCATATATCCTACTAGAATTTTTTCATTTGATAATTGTGTATATTTTGTGAATTACACTGTCAAGAAAGGGGTTTAATTTATCATATTATTATTTTATGAACCATATCTATTGAGACTTCATGCTAGACTCGTCCATACGTGCTTTAGGTTAGTCGATGGATTTTGGAAAGTCCTATTTATAATAGGAACTCTCACAAATCTCGAATCAAAATTCAAAGGTGAACCAAACTATCAGCTTCAACCATCAGTCGAGGAAGAATGATCATAAGTGGAAGGATGTAACATGTTGTATTCTACGTGTACCTGTTTTATTTATACGACGGTTATATATTTCCTTGTGGTATGATTATGAACTCGATTTCCAATGCGACTAATGACAATATAATATGTTTAAAGTGAATTGCCCATAGATTTTGATGTGAGATGATTAAGTTGATGTTGATTGAAGTATTTAATCTTTAAATTATAAGGTGGTATTTTAATCTAGATTTTAAATTGACATAGTGACTATAAGTTTGAGTTAAGTTAAAGTTATTATGGTCTATAAATGCAATAAAATATTGAGGTGCTTGCTTGACTTCACTAAGCTAGCATGTGAAAAGTAGGTGCATCACCTACTTTTCCTTATTGATCAACTACCAAAAGGAACAAGTAGGTGCATCCCCTACTAAGACTCATTTGACAATGTTATTGGGTAAAGTACACCACCTATATCTGGCCTAATTTGAATAAAAAATAAGGGAAAAATGAACATCCAAGGCCCAACCTTTTAAAGCCCAGAAGAAATAATTTGAATGGAAAAGTAGGTGCAGCGCTTATGAGGATGGTCAATGCAAAATTTTATCAGTTAAATGCAATAATGTATAAATTTATTTCAATTTGATGAAGTTTAATAAAGTAATAAGTCGTATTTCACTAATATTACTGTACACACAATATTTATTAAGTATTTTTCTTGTCATTTAACCAGATGTTTTGAAAAAAAAAACTCAGAAAATTTTGAAATAAATATATTTTGAAGTTAGATGATCTTTCTAACATGATAATAAATTTTTGGCATATTTTATTTGAATACAAATATCTACCCAAATATAAATTCATCAATGAAAATTTCTATGTTGTAAAATTAACTATGAAATAAATAATAAAAATTAAACTAATACAAAATTTAATTGGCGTTATAAGTAATCATATGAACCTTTTTAGTCTAAAAATGAAATATAAGAAATCGTAAATAAGTAAACTAAAAGGGCAATGTTTATCTAGTAATAACTATATTCAACAAAACTTAATAAGAGTCTACATCACATAAGTAGAAGTGATAAGTAAAGTCATTCTTTTGTCTCAAGCAACAAAAAACGTGACACTTCTTTAAATTTTAGAAAAGATATTTAGAAACGTATATCTACATCACAAAAGAAATTTGTAACAAAAAAATGAATTCAGGCTACATTATGTTAACCTCAGATATTGAAACATTACACACAATTGTATATATTAAGCAAAAAAATGTTATTATATCATTAAAATTATTTTTCTCAAGAATTCGAGGTTTTGGAATACAGACTCTTTTGGATAAAACGACTTACTTCATCACAATAGTGGTATCCAATATTCCGCAAAATTTCGGACTCACTCAATGATAATAAGTCACACAAAAATATTATAATGCAACAATAAGAAGAGTAGAAGATTAAAAAAATTGTGGTTGAAAAATGAGAGGAAACCCCTCTATATATAGTCAACAAAGGGTATGAACAGTCTTTTTTTGTGTTTTATCTAAAAATTCATGACCTTTTCAAAAAGTTGCAACTTATTGGGAAAGTCGTAGCTCGTCGAAGAAGTCACAACTCTTTGAAAAAGTCACAACTCATCGAAATATAAAAACCCTTTGGAAAGAGTGACAACTTATCGAAAAAGTCACAATCTATATAATGGATATTATAGAAATTTAATATCCCAGACCTAGAAGTCACCAGTACAATGATTTTTAACAATGAGCACAATTCCCAAAAGTTGACCCAATGTACAATGTTTTGTGTCACAATCAAGTCACAATAGACCATACGGATTTTTAAAAGCTGGCTTTGAAATGACACACTCTTTAATCTTCAGCTGATGATACTTATATATAAGATCAATCATAAAGAAGCTAGTGGCACCTTGAAGCTAGTTGAACATGTTGTCAATTATGGAATGATATACTTATTCTTAATTGTGACGCTGTTCAACTGAAGGTAGCCGATACATATTTTATGGGAATAATATTTACTAAACATGAAAGGATTATGGAACGTAGGGAAAATACTAGATATGATGAATCTTTTATTTTGAAAGTGTTTCATTTTTTATGCCAAACTGTAGAAACTTTTATTCAACCAAATAGCAAATGTACACCAGTAGTTTGTTTGGGACTCCAAAACTATTACTCAAGAGATTACCTATATAACTTTGCTAAATAATTATAAATTAGTCTAGACACAAATAAGCCTTTAATTGATCAAGAATTGGTTGCCACTTCTGTAGGAAATGTCCTTTAATATGGAATTGGAGGAAAATTTCATTCAATCTCTTTGCAGAAGGTTCATTGTTGTGAGAATCGCCTTAAATACCTTTAACTGCAAATGTCATATACACTTGTTGAATATAACCAAACACAGTAATTTTGCGACTTGTCCACTTCTATGCTCTCTATTACATATTCATAGTAGTTCATCTTCCCTGCTTCCTATTTCTCTATGAATTTTTATCCATGTCGAGAGTGAAACTCATACCCTTGTAGAACATCCACACTCGAAAAGAAAATGACTGCGTAATTTTGTTGAGAATGTGTTACACTAACATAACTAGTGAAACTATTCTACTCCATTTTCTTAATCTTTGAACTGTTGAAATCCTTTGATAGACGTTGATCCATAATATAAGTTGATGTCATGGCAACATACCTTTTGAAAGTGTGAGGAAATTCTATTGAACTCTTGGGAATCATGGTTGAAACAACCTGTACATTTACTTGATACGTAGAGCCCCTTGATGTGAATACTTTTGTAGATCATTAATCATATTCATATTCGTTAACCATTTTTAAGCCTCAAGGATATTTCTAAGAATCCAAAATTCTTGTTTAGAAATTTGTGCCTTATCCAGAGATCTTTCCTTGATGTAGAAGTTGTTAATCCGATGAACCAATAAGTTTTCTTTCTTTACATCCACGACCAACAAGAGTTTACATATAACTTCCTTGTTTCATAGGTTGTAGTTTAACAAAACCAGGACTCCAAAAGATTTTGGCCTACGTATGGTTTACTAATCCATCAAAGCTCTTTTCGTAATCCCTGTCCATAAGAAAGTATGACAAATACATGTGACAAATTAAACCATTTTCTTCGGTAGGAGGAACACTTTAGCCTAATACGTCTACTTCTCAAATATCGAAGTTTTCATCAGTTGAATTCGACCAGCATAATATAAAACTTTATTGTCCAAACTTTAATCATTGTGTTCTTCTCTCCACTTGTGGCATGCATTGCAATATAGTGATATTCTTTGAGGACAAGGGAACTGTAAAAAATCAAAAATCCATGACGTGCTCTAGATCCTAACATGAGTTTCATAAGATATAGACACTATCCTAAGGTCTATTTTTATGAATATAAGTAATTTATGAAATCTAGAAACCAAAACGTCCAAGAACGTGTATGACGTCCGGAAAATAGTTCAAGGAGGTACTAGCGTGCCTTAGCTTATTTGACTATATTTTAGGAGTCAGAAATAGATGAAATTTTTTGGAAGGGTGTATAACATATGTTTAAGTTGATTCATGGTTGAAAAGTCTGGGGTACGACTCCCCAACACCAACCAAGGGACCTTGAAGAGGATCCTTATATGTGGAGTCAAACACTACCTGAGCAGTGTGCACCCACGAGAGGGGATAACTACGAATGTGTGGATCGATGGGGCGTGAATGCCATCTGTCGACCAACACTTAGACAAGTAGTTTTGGGTCCTTGTGTGCACAGTATCTGACCAAGAATAAGTATGTGCAACACGGAAGGTGGGCAGGTCCATCGATTGACCCACGATCCATCGATCGTGGTGTCGTCTATGACACTGTAAATTGTTGCACGTTTTCACTTAGGTTATTTAATTAGTTGGACTGGTTAGTAGTTTAATTAGGGGTTAGGGAAGTTTAATTATGTGTATTAACACCCTATATAAAGCCCTAACCTAATTAAGACTAACACAAAACTCTCATAACTCACAAAACAAATTCTTTTACTTCTCTCTTCTTTCTCATTCTATAGGAAGACACCATTGAAGACCAATATAGGAGAGGGTTTTGGGGGATGTAAAGGGATATTTAAACCATCAATTCTTCATCAAACATTAAGGTAGGGTATCTAGTTAACCTTTGAAACCTCTTTCCTCAAAGGGTTCCTTCAAAGTATTTTCAAAAGTTGACCTTTCATGTGGGTCTTTCCAGATCTCGAAATTAATTTTATTAGTGGATTGTTTTATGTATTGTTTTGGATAATGTGAATATATTAATATTTATTCTAACCTAATTATGATACATCTTGATGGTTTTGTATAGTTTGTAGAAGATGACCCTGAACCCTTAACCCTAGGTTTTTGATCTTGATATGAATTAGGTTGTATTGGTTCAATTGACGTTGTTATTGGTTGAATTACTACTATATGATTTTGTTAGTCTCATAATTGATGAATTAGGGTGATTTGTAGCCTTTTATGATAGTTCTTGAGAAGATGATCTAGGTTGTGAAGTATGTTGCTAATTGTAACGACCTGTTTAGTCGTTTTGAGCAGCATATTTTATTTCTGGAAAAATAGGCTGAGGCGACGGACCCCACGACGGACCGTCATGAGCGCGACGTACCGTCGCAGGGTCTCGTTTCAAAACACTTGGAAAATCTGAAATTGGGTACTGAAAATCGACTCTCTGAATTTCGTAACGAAATGGCAGGACGGACCGTCACAGGTGTGACGGACCGTCACAGAGTCTTCAGTGGAAATCCACTCTCTGGACCTTGAGACGACCTGTAGGACGGACCGTCGCAGGCACGACGGGCCGTCGTAGGAACGACGGGCCGTCGCAAGTTGCGCAATTCCAGTCTGGGTCAGATTTCCTTATACGTTTTAAGGGACGTTTTTGACTATTCCTGCTTTAATTATAAAGTTAGGGGGTTAATGTTAATAAGTCTAATTACTTGGGGGTTAAAAGAGGTAACCTTAAGTTAATTAGTGGGTTATTATTGCCATCTTTTATTCTTAATTATATACTAATTAGGGTAAAAGAAAGAGGGTTTGAATAAGAAAAAGAAAAAGAAAAAGAATAGAAAGAGAGGGAGAACGACTAGAGAGAGAGAGAAACGAAGAGGACGACAAGGGTTTGAGGAATTTGCTTGCTTGATCACGAATCTTCGGTGGAGGTAGGTTATGGTTTTTACACTATTCGTAGTAAACTCTTAATAGCGAATGATATGTGTTGGGTAGTATTATAGACTCTTCTTTATGCTTAATTGTGTGTATGCATGATGTGATTTTATATATATGATTGTGATGAAACAAGCATGATGAAGCTATTGAATCCCAAATCTTGATAAAAACCTAATCTCTTGTTAATGATGATGTCTTGATATAAAAGAAGACTTGATGAACTAAAGTGATGAGATGATGACGCCTTGGTATAAAAGAAGGCTTGATGAATTTAATAGAATGAGATTAGTGGATCGGAGTGTCACGTACCGACACATAGAATTAGTGGGACGGGTGTCACGAACCGACACGTAGATGTAGGGGATCGGAGTGTCACGTACCGACACATAGAATTAGTGGGACGGGTGTCACGAACCGACACGTAGATGTAGGGGATCGAAGTGTCACGTACCGGCACATTGAAGTAGGGGATCGGAGTGTCATGTTCCGACACATAGCAGTAGGGGATCGGAGTGTCACGTTCCGACACATAGCAGTAGAGGATCGGAGTGTCACGTACCGACACAAGAGGAATAAAGATAATGAATCTTGAAAGATGCTAATATACTCAATCTAAAGAACATGTTTCCCAAAAGAGTATGGTGTGGAGGCTTGAGTCCTCATAGATATGATCGGTGATATTATAAATGATGTTTATACTTGTTGCTATCACCTGTTAAGAATATTAGTTGATTTTATGATGTTATCTGAGATATATTGCTTTCTATTTTGAGTTGGCCGATAATACCTACTCAGTATTTGTGGTTGTACTGACCCCCTACTTTTATGTTTTCTTCTTGTTTATTTGTGGAGTGCAGCAAACGTGCCGTCATCTTCGACTCAACAGTAATTCTAGCCAGCCTTCGTCACACCGGATCTTCAGGGTGAGCTAATGCTTCTAGCTTGGACTGGATCTCCTTCCTCATGTCTCGATGCCTTGAAGTTTCGGCATAGACTAGCTTTTATTTGTTCTAGCTCTTAGAATACTCTTAGTTTAGTAAATTGATCATAGATGTTCTTGTGGTGATGACTTCCAGATTTTGGGGAATTAATAGATGTTGAATTTTAGAAGTTATTGAATTGTCTTTTAATTATGAGTTTAATTTTTCCGCATTGCTTTATGTTGATATTAAATTGACATGATAAGGTTTAGATTGGTTGGTTCGCTCACATAGGAGGGTAAATGTGGGTGCCAGTCGCGGCTCGGTTTTGGGTCGTGACAAACTTGGTATTAGAGCATTAGGTTCGTTGGTCTCATCACACAAGAACAGGTCTAGTAGAGTCTTAAAGAACGGTAGGGGGACGCCTTTACTTTTCTTTGAGAGGCTATAATACTTTAGGAAAATTCCATTCTTTCTTTCTTTCTTTCGTGCTATTACTTGGATCCAATTGGTATCTAGGTGATACAAATTGGTATCTGACCATCTTCACTCTATTTCGCAGATGGTTAGAACTAGAGCAACGACTACGCCAACATCAACATCAGCAAGACAAGATGCATCTGAGCCAGCCACTGGGGCTGTAGCTCGAAGTGGAACAGTGGCAAGAGGCCGCAGTAGAGGTCGTGGGAGGACGTCCTCTAGAGGGAGAGGACGAGCACCTAGCCCATCTGGTACTAGGGCGGTGACTCCTCCACCGACTGAGGAAGTGGTAAGAGAAGGGGAGGATGGGGAGAATGAACAAGTACAAAATGAGGAAATGCCACCCCAACCTACCCCAGAGATGATCAATCAGGTTCTCGCTTATCTTAGTGGGTTGTCTGATCAGGGTCAGGCACCCCCAATGTTTTCTGCACCAACACCTCCGGTTTCAGAGGTACAACATGCAGCCACTATGGCCCCTCGTATGGATGCCTCATTGAACATAGGCACGTTTCCACGCCTTACTACTGGGCCTATAATGACAAATGATCAGCATGAACTTTTCAGTAAGTTCTTGAAATTGAAACCTCCAGTCTTCAAGGGTGCAGAATCTGAGGATGCTTACGATTTTCTGGTTGACTGTCATGAGCTACTACACAAGACGGGTATAGTAGAACGGTTTGATGTTGAGTTCGTGAGTTGCCAGTTTCAAGGGAACGCCAAAATGTGGTGGCGGTCACATGTTGAGTGTCAACCAACAGAGGCACCACCTATGACTTGAGCCTCATTCTCTATCTTGTTTATGGAGAAGTATATCCCCCGGACTTTGAGGGATAGGAAAAGGGATGAGTTCTTAAGCCTAGAGCAAGGTAGGATGTCGGTCAATGCATATGAGGCTAAGTTTCGTGCACTATCCAAATATGCCACCCAACTTTGTTTCAGTCCACAAGAGCGGATTCGCCGTTTTGTGAAGGGGTTGAGATCAGAGTTGCGAATTTCAGCTTTACAGGTAGCGGCCACAGCGAAATCTTTTCAAGAGGTAGTAGACTTCGTAGTAGAGGTGGAACGAGTGAAGCCAGATGAATTCACCATGGCATCGACATCAAAGAGGTTTCGAAAGGGAGGTGAATTTAATGGTTCTTACTCTAGAGGACAGGGTTCCGGAGGTTACTCAGTTCGACCCATTCAGTCTTCACTCAATACTGTAGTTGGGGGTCCACCTCAGACCGGTCAACACTTCTCTGAGAGACCTATGCCCGACTCCAGAGAATGTTATGGATGTGGGGAGACTGGACATATTAGGAGGAATTGTCCCAAACAGAGTTATAGACCCCCAATAGCTAGAGGTAGAGGTGGTCATGGTAGAGGCCGTTATTTCGGAGGACGTGGTGGTCGAGGTAATGGTGGTCACCAAAACGGCCGAGGTGATGGGCAAACTGGAGCCACTACATCACAACATGGTAGGGTCAACGGACAAACAAACGAAAGGGCCCATTGTTATGCTTTCCCTGGGAGATCGGAGGCGGAGACATCTGATGCTGTCATCACAGGTAATCTTCTGGTTTGTGATTGCATGGCTTCCGTATTGTTTGATCCTGGATCCACATTTTCTTATGTATCTTCCTCATTTGCTAATGGTCTAAATTTACATTGTGAATTACTTGATATGCCTATTCGTGTTTCTACTCCGGTGGGTGAGTCTGTGGTAGTTGAAAAGGTATATAGGTCTTGTTTGGTGAGCTTTGTGGGGAGCAACACTTATGTAGATTTAGTTATCTTAGAAATGGTTGATTTTGATGTAATTCTGGGTATGACTTGGCTTTCTCCGCAATTTGCGATCTTGGATTGTAATGCTAAAACGGTGACAGATCCGTTAGTGTGGGAGGGTGACTACACTTCCAATCCGGTGCATATAATCTCCTTTCTTCGTGCTAAGAAAATGGTTAGTAAAGGGTGTTTAGCTTTCTTGGCACATCTCAAGGATGAAACTACCCAAGTACCTTTGATTGAGTCGGTTTCGGTGGTTTGTGAGTTTCTGGATGTGTTCCCTGCAGATCTTCCTGGTATGCCACCAGATAGGGATATTGACTTCTGTATTGATCTTGAACCGGGTACTCGCCCCATTTCTATACCCCCTTATAGAATGGCTCCCGCGGAGTTAAGAGAGTTAAAAGCCCAACTTCAAGAGTTGTTGAGCAAAGGCTTCATTAGACCAAGTGCATCTCCTTGGGGTGCTCCGGTTTTGTTTGTGAAGAAGAAGGATGGGAGTTTTCGGATGTGCATAGACTACCGGCAGTTGAACAAGGTAACCATAAAGAACAAATATCCTCTTCCTCGCATTGATGACTTGTTCGATCAGTTACAAGGTGCTTGTGTCTTCTCTAAGATTGACTTGAGATCCGGTTATCATCAATTGAAAATACGGGCAACGGATGTGCCAAAGACTGCTTTTAGAACCAGGTATGGGCATTACGAATTTGTAGTGATGTCTTTTGGTCTTACGAATGCCCCTGCTGCGTTCATGAGTTTGATGAACGGGATTTTTAAGCCATATTTGGATCTCTTTGTGATCGTATTTATTGATGATATACTGATATACTCTAAAAGTAAGGAGGAACATGAGGAGCATTTGAGAATGGTATTGGAAATGTTGAGGGAGAAAAAGATTTATGCCAAGTTCTCTAAGTGTGAGTTTTGGCTAGATGCAGTGTCTTTCTTGGGGCACGTGGTTTCCAAGGATGGAGTGATGGTGGATCCTTCTAAGATCTAAGTAGTGAAGAATTGGGTAAGACCTACTAATGTGTCAGAAATAAGAAGCTTTGTTGGTTTAGCTAGCTACTACCGCCTATTTGTCAAGGGATTCTCTTCTATTGCTTCCCAACTGACGAACTTGACTAAGCAAAATGTTCCATTTGTATGGTCGGATGAGTGTGAGGAAAGCATTTAGAAGCTCAAGACTCTGTTGACTACCGCACCTATCCTTACCTTGCCGGTGGAGGGTAAGAACTTCATTGTTTATTGTGATGCATCTTATTCGGGTTTGGGTGCAGTGCTAATGCAAGAGAAAAATGTGATTGCTTATGCTTCGAGGCAATTAAAGGTGCATGAACGTAATTATCCGACCCATGATTTAGAGTTGGCTGCAGTGGTGTTTGCATTAAAGCAATGGAGACACTATTTATATGGGGTTAAGTGTGAGGTCTATACGGATCATCGTAGTCTACAGTATGTCTTCACTCAGAGAGATTTGAATTTGAGACAGAGGAGATGGATGGAACTACTGAAGGACTACGACATCACTATTTTGTATCATCCGGGGAAGGCGAATGTTGTAGCGGATGCTTTAAGTAGAAAGGCGGGAAGCATGGGAAGTCTAGCTCACTTGCAAGCTTCTAGACGCCCATTGGCTAGAGAAGTTCAGATTCTGGCTAACGACCTTATGAGATTAGAAGTAAATGAGAAGGGAGGATTTTTAGCTTGTGTGGAGGCAAGATCTTCCTTCCTTGACAAGATCAAGGGGAAACAGTTTGATGATGAGAAACTAAGCCGAATTCGAGATAAGGTGTTGCGAGGAGAGGCTAAAGAAGCAATAATTGATGAGGAAGGTGTTTTGAGAATCAAGAGAAGGGTATGTGTACCCCGTGTTGATGATTTGATCCCCACTATTCTTACAGAGGCTCATAGTTCTGGGTATTCTATACATCCTGGGGCAACCAAGATGTACCGTGACCTAAGGCAACACTTTTGGTGGAGTAGAATGAAGCGTGATATTGTGGATTTTATTGCCAAATGTCCAAACTGTCAACAAGTAAAGTATGAACACCAAAGGCCCGGAGGAACACTTCAGAGAATGCCCATTCCGGAATGGAAATGGGAGAGAATTGCAATGGACTTCGTGGTTGGTCTTCCAAAGACATTGGGTAAGTTTGATTCCATTTGGGTGATTGTGGATAGTTTAACTAAGTCTGCTCATTTCATTCCGGTCAAGGTGACTTACAATGCAGAGAAGTTAGCCAAACTTTACATCTCAGAGATTGTTCGGTTGCATAGGGTTCAACTATCCATCATATCAGATAGAGGTACGCAGTTTACTTCTATGTTTTGGAAAACATTGCATGCGGAATTGGGTACTAGGTTGGACCTTAGTATCGTGTTCCATCCTTAGACCGATGGTCAGTCTGAGCGAACGATTCAAGTGTTGGAGGATATGCTTCGCGTGTGTGTGATAGAATTTGGTGGTCATTGGGATAACTTCTTACCCTTAGCGGAGTTTTCATACAATAATAGCTATCACTCGAGTATTGACATGGCTCCATTTGAAGCACTGTATGGTAGGAGATGTAGGTCCCCCATTGGTTGGTTTGATGCATTCGAGGTTAGGCCTTGGGGTACTGATCTTTTGAGGGATTCGATAGAGAAAGTGAAGTCCATTCAAGAAAAGCTTCTCGCGGCGCAAAGTAGGCAAAACGAATATGCAGATCGAAAGGTTAGAGACTTGGAGTTTATGGAAGGTAAGCAAGTTTTGCTGAAAGTTTCGCCCATGAAAGGGGTGATGCGGTTTGGTAAAAGAGGAAAGCTTAGTCCAAGGTACATTGGTCCCTTTGAAGTACTTAAGCGAGTAGGGGAGGTGGCTTATGAGTTAGCATTGCCTCCAGGGCTGTCCGGAGTTCATCCGGTATTCCATGTGTCGATGTTGAAAAGATACCATGGGGATGGAAACTACATTATCCGTTGGGATTCAGTTTTACTCGATGAGAATTTGTCTTATGAGGAAGAGCCTGTTGCTATTCTAGATAGAGAAATTTGCAAGTTGAGATCAAGGGAGATTGCATCCATCAAAGTTCAATGGAAGAATCGACCCGTTGAAGAAGCCACTTGGGAGAAGGAGGCAGATATGCGAGAAAGATACCCACATCTGTTTACAGATTCAGGTATTCCTTTTCGCCCTTGTTTTCCTTCTTGTGATCGTTCGGGGACGAACGATGGGTAAATTGGTATCTATTGTAACGACATGTTTAGTCGTTTTGAGCAGCAGATTTTATTTCTAGAAAAATAGGCTGAGGCGACGAACCCCACGACGGACCGTCATGAGCACGACGGACCGTCGCAGGGTCTCGTTTCAAAACACTTGGAAAATCTGAAATTGGGTACTGAAAATCGACTCTCTGAACTTCGTAACGAAATGGCAGGATGGACCGTCACAGGTGTGACGGACCGTCACAGAGTCTTCACTGGAAATCCACTCTCTGGACCTTACGATGACCTGTAGGACGGACCGTCGCAGGCACGACGGGCCGTCGCAGGTTGCGCAATCCCAGTTTGGGTCGGATTTCCTTATACGTTTTAAGGGACGTTTTTGACTATTCCTGCTTTAATTATAAAGTTAGGGGGTTAATGTTAATAATTCTAATTACTTGGGGGTTAAAAGAGGTAACCTTAAGTTAATTAGTGGGTTATTATTGCCATCTTTTATTCTTAATTATATACTAATTAGGGTAAAAGAAAGAGGGTTTGAATAAGAAAAGGAAAAAGAAAAAGAATAGAAAGAGAGGGAGAACGAGTAGAGAGAGAGAGAAACGAAGAGGACAAAAAGGGTTTGAGGAATTTGCTTGCTTGATCACGAATCTTCGGTGGAGGTAGGTTATGGTTTTTACACTATTCGTAGTAAACTCTTAATAGCGAATGATATGTGTTGGGTAGTATTATAGACTCTTCTTTAT
Source organism: Solanum habrochaites (assembly GCA_027704765.1). NCBI lineage: Eukaryota > Viridiplantae > Streptophyta > Magnoliopsida > Solanales > Solanaceae > Solanum > Solanum habrochaites. The sequence goes on along the minus strand of JAKWJA010002498.1, from coordinate 7,397,888 downwards.
GCTTAATTGTGTGTATGCATGATGTGATTTTATATATATGATTGTGATGAAACAAGCATGATGAAGCTATTGAATCCCAAATATTGATAAAAACCTAATCTCTTGTTAATGATGATGTCTTGATATAAAAGAAGACTTGATGAACTAAAGTGATGAGATGATGACGCCTTGGTATAAAAGAAGGCTTGATGAATTTAATAGAATGAGATTAGTGGATCGGAGTGTCACGTACCGACACATAGAATTAGTTGGACGGGTGTCACGAACCGACACGTAGATGTAGGGGATCGGAGTGTCACGTACCGAAACATAGAATTAGTGGGACGGGTGTCACGAACCGACACGTAGATGTAGGGGATCGGAGTGTCACGTACTGGCACATTGAAGTAGGGGATCGGAGTGTCACGTTCCGACACATAGCAGTAGGGGATCGGAGTGTCACGTTCCGACACATAGCAGTAGAGGATCGGAGTGTCACGTACCGACACAAGAGGAATAAAGATAATGAATCTTGAAAGATGCTAATATACTCAATCTAAAGAACATGTTTCCCAAAAGAGTATGGTGTGGAGGCTTGAGTCTTCATAGATATGATCGGTGATATTATAAATGATGTTTATACTTGTTGCTATCACCTGTTAAGAATATTAGTTGATTTTATGATGTTATCTGAGATATATTGCTTTCTATTTTGAGTTGGCCGATGATACCTACTCAGTACTTGTGGTTGTACTGACCCCCTACTTTTATGTTTTCTTCTTGTTTATTTGTGGAGTGCAGCAAACGTGCCGTCATCTTCGACTCAACAGTAATTCTGGCCAGCCTTCGTCACACCGGATCTTCAGGGTGAGCTAATGCTTCGAGCTTGGACTGGATCTCCTTCCTCATGTCTCGATGCCTTGAAGTTTCGGCATAGACTAGCTTTTATTTGTTTTAGCTCTTAGAATACTCTTAGTTTAGTAAATTGATCATAGATGTTCTTGTGGTGATGACTTCCAGATTTTGGGGAATTAATAGATGTTGAATTTTAGAAGTTATTGAATTGTCTTTTATTTATGAGTTTAAGTCTTCCGCATTGCTTTATGTTGATATTAAATGGACATGATAAGGTTTAGATTGGTTGGTTCGCTCACATAGGAGGGTAAATGTGGGTGCCAGTCGCGGCTCGGTTTTGGGTCGTGACAGTAATTGACCCAAGTGTCTTGTCTTAAGCTTTCATCTACTATTGAATAGTGATGTAGTGATTATTCTAGCCTTTTTATTATGTTGGTTATTGACTTATGATGGTGTATACCCAAATTGGGTTGAATTGATGGTTATGGTAAGACTTTGATGATAAATTATGAATGAGACTTGGTAATTCTTATGATCCCTATATTTTACTTTAAATTATGGTTAATTATAATTAAGTCATGATGTTGTATTAGATTATTCCTTGTATTAGGATTGATAGGATGGTATGATGGTGAATTTAAATGTCTTGACTATGGTACTTGAGGTGTTACCTTAAGATGTAAATTTTATAAGAATTGTCAGTGATTTACCAATGAGCCTTACTATGATAAGAGAATATTAATGTGCTAACCTCACCTATGTGAATTATAATAAGAGTATTATACTTATGCAATTATTATTGAGATATGATGATGATTATGATGTTTATACAAGGGTTAGACCCTATCACCTACAATAATTTATGATGATTAATAAAGGACATTAAACACATTTTGAAAAGGTACTTAGTTTAGCACCAGATTCCACGCTTAGCTCTTGTGTTCTATGTCGGTTAAGGCGAGTGTTACCTAAAATAAAATGAAGTAATGAAGTATAAACTAAATAAGGTGACTTGAGAGGTTCACTTAGCCTAGGTATGGGTGTGGGACTCTACCTATGCCTTGCACTAGTGTGCTTTGAAGGAAACTTAAGGAGGTTTTTACTATGTATGAATATGCTTATAATGATACATGATGTGTATATGATGAACATGCACATTGTTGATGCTATATGTGATTGTTGTAACTTAGGAATATGTGTTGGTCTACATAGTTAAAGAATGAGGATAAGTACTCCTAAATGTTATTCCATGAGAAGCAAGAAGTTAGTCATGATTCTTGTTGGGTTACATGATTGAGTAAGGTTATGGGGATTGGCTTGGTCATTTAACTTGTTGACTTGATAGGGGTTCATGGGTAATTTTGTTGCTTTTGTTATGTTGAAATGTACTAGTATACATGCTTGTTTCCAATATGACTTGATGATAGAGTTACTTAAATAGGTATCCAACTATATGCTATGCATGTAGACTTGACTAGACTTGATGTTGTTGGTTTTGTAATGTACATGCCTATAACTTAATGAACATGTAATATTGGTTGGTATGGTTTTTTCAAATGTGCATAAAGGTTTTAAATGAAAAGTGCATACTTTATGAAATGTCCCTTTTCTTAACATGTTATCATAGTATAGTGCATATGGTCTCATACTTAGTACAAGTGGTGTACTAACCCCATTTCTCCCTTTTCCCCAACATTTTAGGTCTCACTTGTTGAAGTGATTTGAAGAGGAAATTGGAGAAATCTTGGACCTCTTATTCATCTGAGTATGTTAGGTCCTCACTTTCCAAGGGCGATGCCACTGTCGAGCTATGATATTGTTCTAGTATTAAAGACTATTATGTACTTTCCTTTTCATTTAGTATGAAATATTGCATAGTATATGTGAGGAATTCTTACTTTGATGTATGGGTTATGCCTAAGTTCTTACATTCTTATTAGATGGTTATGAGATGAGACGACTATTATGACTATATTATCTTTTATATATAAATATCTATGTGCAATAAAAGTAGAATACTAAGTAATCTTCCAATACAAAGGTATATATATGCTATGTTTATGTAGAGATCTATGCAAACCTCCAAGTAGATGAAATGAAAAGGATTTTAAATTTCCGCTAAATTTGACTTATGAATGTAATGATGTAATATAAGAGGCTATTTTTAGTCTTCAAAGAGGACGTCGACGCCGGTTACATATAGGGGCTATCCCGAATTTGAAAAACTTGGTATGAGAGCATACAGTTGAATTATCTTTTAGTCTATGTCTCCCTTAGCCACATCTATGTAAGTTCGTATTCATAATTGTGAAGCAGGCCAAACTTATGGATAGGAACCTACATGATGCATAGGACACTCTCACTTTCTTGGAAATCCATTATCAAGCCTTTTGAGTGATTAGCTCTATGTGCTTTGAATTTAATCGTATTATTGTCACTATAGTGAAATGAATACTCGAAAGAATGCGACACGAAGAGTTGAAGAAGAGATTTCAAATGTGGGAGTTCCTTCCAGTGGTGATCAAGTTCATTCTCTTGAGGAAAATGTGAATGATGACCAAGCTCCGACAAATCCTCCTCCTTTGACGGATAAGAACAAAAGGTTTGATCTTCTCCAAATGGCTCAAGCCATGATGTCCCAATCTAATCCGGAGGTTGTACCAAAGGAAAATGATCAAGTTTTTACTATGGCCTCTCATCTAAGAGACTTGTAACAACCCTAAAAATGAATTGGATAAATACTTAAGCTGATCTATTTATTATTTAAAATCTGAAATTTTAAGGGCATAATGGTCCTTTCACTAAGATAATTAAATCAGGTTTTTATTTAAATTAATAAGGAGTCCTAGTTTGACTAATTCCAAAACTAAAACTGCTATTATTTTACTACTCTCTATCACGATCTCTCTTATATTTCATCTTTCTATACCGCACGTTGGTTCTGCGAAAAACAACAAAGAACAGTAGTAATATCAAGAGTTCTTCACACTTGAACTCACATGAAATTTTAACAAAAAACAAAGCAACCAAAATCGTTAAGGCAAAGGGAAGTTGTTCGTTGAGTGGGGTGGACGTTGAGGTAGCTTGGACTTATTTTAGAAAGGGTTTTAGGCAGAAAATTCATTGTTGGAACATTAATTAAGGTATGGAGTTCTTTCCTATTGGTTCATTTCCCAAGAGACCCCTTAAGATTCAAGATATTCATTCCGAAAACTAGGATTGTTCCCCCTTTGCATGTTCTTGTGACTAGCTCCCATTGAACTTTAGTTTGGATATGTTTGCTGGTACAAAGTAGGGATGAAATGTGTTTTCGTGATGTTTATGTTTAAGTATGCATGTTCAAAATTTTGTGAATGATGATTATGTTGTTCGAAATCATGTGAAAAACTTGATGTGTGTATGCAATGTATAGCAGTGAAGTAGTCACTGTTTTTGGGCGTATGAAATCATGTAAATTCTTGTATTTTATGTGTTAAAGTTGTGCACAATTTGATGTTCAAATGGTGTGTGAAGTTACAAATTTTGAGTGAAAATGCTTGACTAATGTAACTACTAAACTATACCTAACAATGCACTAATTGCTTGGTGAAATGCCCTAAGAAACTAACATCAAAAGGCTGATCAAAGGAAGCTAAAAATTATATAAAAAAAAAATTCCAGCTTATTGTACTTCAAACTTTCATTCAAGAAGGGGGTTAAAATCTTGAAATTTAATACAATTAAAAGAGGTGAGGCCACAAGGATTGAAATGTGTGACCTAACCCTTTAACTACTTCAATTTCGCGAGCAAGAAAAACAAAGGAAAAGGTGCCTGGGGAGAATCGAAATGGGGTACGTTGGGTTAGTAAGAAGAGAATAAGAATTAAAATAAAAAAATAGGAGGTGTGAGAATCGAACCCACGACCTCCAGGTGGCGAGTGAAAGAAGAGAAAAATATAGAAAGGAAAATGTGAGGTGTGGGAATCGAACCCACAACCTCAAGGAATGAAAGGAGAAGGCGATTTAGATAAGAAAACAAAATAAAGTGAGGTTGTGGGGGATCAATCCCACAACCTCACAGCCTAACGCCTAGACTAGTGAATTTTAATTAAAAATTTAAACAAGGAGGCTCTGGGGATTCGTACCCACAACCACCCAATACTATAGCAAAATTAAAAACAAAAATAAAGAGGTTGTGGGTGCTCGAATCCACAACCTCCAAATGCCCTGGAAAAAAATTTAATTAAATTAACAAATAAAATGAATAGGTTGTGGGGCTCAAACCCACAACCCTGTGGCCAATTTAGGAGAAAACCAAGTAAAAAATTTAGGGTATAATGTTAATGTTGGAGTTTGATTTAGAGTTCCAATATTATGGAAATTAAAAATAAAATAAATTAAAAAATGTAAATGTTATCCAAGTGATTCAAATTTTTGTTTCCTTGCCAAAAATTCCGTATTGACACATAAGTTAGACGTGAACAAAATATCCAAGAATAACGCCACCTATTTAGATCGAAATAAACATCTTGGCATATATACAAGATACATATGTTTTGTTCTACATGATCTTAGGAATGTATGAATCAATTAATGAACTATTAATGAAACCCCGTGGCTTCTATGTATAGACGTATAAGTCTAGCATACATTCAAAAGTAATTGAACCTAAGATGTATGTTAATGAAATAATGAACCCTACAAGGGTTTTAGTATGAGTGTATGATACACTAAAAGGCCAAGTGCATTGGCATAAGATGAGATGTACAGTGAAATGAGGAAATGAACAATGAAATGATGAAACCTTAGAAGGGTTAAGTAAGGGTGTGAAACACACTAAATGGCCAAGTGCATAGTCATATGATGAAATGAACATTCACGTAATAAGAGGTGGGTAACTATGAAAGGCAAAGGTGCTAATGATAAGGAATGTTATGACAACATGATATCAGGCTATTTTAAATGATGAGAACAATCTCAAATGAGCCTAAGTAAATGATACCAAAACGTACTCACCTATGAGAGTGTAAGTTAATGAGGACACCAGTCTCTATGAACACTCTATTGAAAGTATTGACCTTCACACTCTTAATACTAATAGTGAGATTAGAAATTATCTAATGAGCTATGATGTCCTCATACTAGAAGACAACTTTCATGAGGTATGAGATGAATGAAATTGAACTTTATACTATGCAACGATAGGCTAGCTGTGAGAGGTGATGCCTTCTTTCACGAAGGGCGGAGGTTCACGTAACTCTAATATAGGGATTTGGCGGGGTTAAATTCCCATGTACGCTAGCATGTTATGGGTCACTTTTGCTGATAATTCCACCTCTTTCGGTGAGGGGGAGAAACTGGATTTAATGATGCTCACATGATGTATGTCGGTTAAAGTTAAAGTTCCCAATGAACGAATTAGGCCGGCCTCAAATGATGCATATAATGAAATGAATGATACCAAACATGTTAAGATAGGATAATCCAAAGGTGAGTTAGATTCAAGTAATGACATTGGTTCATTCTTTGTCATTGCATAACGAACCTAATGAAAGTCTTACAAGGTATAACTGGTGTTTACACTGGCCTATGAATGAAATGAAATGGAGTAAGTATCAATGAACGAAGCAGACTCTGTGTTTGTTAATGAATACTCCCTAGTTGCGGTCCCATCTGTTGATACCTCATTTCTAGGATGTCTTGCTGTTAAGTCCATGATTCCAAGGTCTCATGGCATATGAATGAATGATATTAAAGAAGTTTTGTGCTACATGCAAAATGTGTTGTATGCTATATTATATGTGCTATGTGTAAATGTTATGTGCTGTTTGATAATGTAAAAAGTATGATGATGTATGTTATTCTCCTGGCATAACTTTCCTATTCCAAATCTAGAAAGATCACTGACTTTCCTAATAAAAATTTGGAAACCTTCCTAATCTCTAATTGTCAAGTCCACTGAATTGACTTCCAAAGATCATGTTGTCAAGACAGAGGTATTCTTTCTCATGCATGTCATTGGTGTGTACTTGAATATACCCATACTTAGTACAAATGTGTACTAACCCTATACAAACTTTATTATTTTAGGTACAGGCACACATGGACGATAGATCTATACGATATTCGCTGCAGTTATCCGGACGTTCAGCATTCTTCTGGCTTTGGTAGGTCCTCATGCCTTCGAGGATGCTGCTGTTTTATATTATAGCTTAGTCTTAGAGGTGAGCTAGTGGAGCATGTTCCACTAGCGTTTCTTTCATGTTTTTATTCAGACTATGTATTGGTGCTATTTTGGCAATTATACACTTAATAATAATTGAACTATTTCATTCAGTTTCTTATCTTTTAATGTTAGATGGCTGATGGTGAACAATTATGTATGAATGAGAATGTTTATATAAGTATGTTAAGAAATAAATAGTTTCAAATTTTTCGCCAAAAATTAACCTATGTATAGTAAGAATGACATAAGTAGTCTTGTCTGCCGCATCTGAGAGGTCAATGATGCCGATCTCGTCTGGGGTCTAGATTCCAATTGTGACAGGACTTCACTTAGATGAATCCTTCTAGATTCTATGGGTCCAAGGTATAAGAAGACCCCTATGAGTTTATTGATGAGAGCTAAAAGATTCTCTATTCTATGGGGTTGTCTACTAGTGAAAAGGTCAAGTTATCCACTTACCAACTCAAAGATGTGGTCCAAACTTGTTACGTCCAATGGAGGGACAATAGGTCGTTAAGGGGTGGACCGGTGACATGGAAAGTGTTCAAGAAGACATTTCTTGATATGTTTTTTCCTAGTGAGAACAAGGAAGACAAGGTGGTGGATTTCATCGACCTTCGCCAAGGAGGTATAGGTGTTCTGGAATACTCTTTTGGTGACATTTTTTAAACTCTATTAAGTTCCAGTAAGGATGATTGAAAATTGATCTTCTCTTTTCTCCCTTTCTAAAGGTTTCTTCATACAATCAAAGAAAATTGATTTTAATTGGAATGTGATACCCTGATGAAATGGTTTATGGTTGAATTCATTACATTTGATTCTTTAGTAAAAAAATCTTTTATTTCATCCATTATTGTCTATATGTTTTTTGTTGAATTCATATACATCAATTATGCTTCTTATAAAGTATGTTTCTTTGTCAAAGTTTTCTTCCTTCTATTTCATTAAGCTTAATTTTTTTACTATAAATCGTTGTGATTGATGTATCTATTTCAATTTCTTTTAGCAATTTTTGTGACATTTTTTAAATTATGTTTAAAAGACCAATGAGGATGATTGAAAATTTATAATTTTTGAGAAAATTTATTGTGGGTTGTGCTATATTTGATAGCACAAAACAACAAATATTTGATAACAAATGCGAACCAATGATGTTGTTTGTTAAAAGAACTAAAATGATTTCTCTCTTGCTTGCCACAGTTAGTATATTATTCTAATTATTTTTTATTAGGTATAAACATTTTGTATGCCATTGCACTATTCCTAGAATAGTTGTGTAGAGGCAATTAGTCCACATCTTTTATTGCAAGTTAACAAATTTATCATATTTCTTGTTCACTTCTTCTTGGGCATAGAAGAGATCAAGTTTTTGTGAAACTAAAATATGTCTAAAATACACAATAAAAATGATTTTATCGTCAATAAATATGCATATCCACCGAGAATACTATAGCCTTTACCGACATTAATAAACTATCATTTTATTCAATGTTGTTGTAGACTTTAGGGACATTTATATAGAGTAGCAATTGCCTCAGAAAATACATATTTATCGATAATTAAGCTATTAATTATCATTAAAAATCAATTTTTTGTAGTGATAACTCATTCCCCTTTGATAATGTTTTTAATTTTTATTTATAAAGAAGTAACAACTCTTTCTTTTGGCTTCTTTCACTTAAATTTGTGAATTATAAATTTGAAAACAACATGAAAGACTATCTTTTTTGAAAAATATGTTAAGTAACAAGTATTTTTTGTCTCGATTTTTAGGAAAGTAAGGTCGTCTTTATTATTATTTTTTAATATTCGTGAGTTCAAGAGATCACAAATTTATGTTGTGAGATTTTATATGTTATATGTCAAAAATTTTGTTTAGTACATCCCATTGTGAACATTAAGATGTCACCTATTGCTTGGTTGATAATTGCATTAATTGTTTGTCACTCCATATTATAATCATAACCATAACTATGGTTTAATCCAAATAAAGTTGGGGCCAGTGATATGAAACGTTAAAATTAATAATGACTATTTTAGAGGCAATGACCAAAAAAAGTTTATGATGATAACAATTTTAGGGTTATTTTTAGCATATACTTAATATGTCATGCAACAATAAAAAATAGATTGATGGAGGTTCAAATGAAATGAGTCCAAGGACGTTCATTTTAATTTAATTAACTATGATCTTGTATGGACGTAATGTTCTACTTTACTTAGGAGTTTTGTTATTTGACGTTCTCTAGTCACTTTTTTTTTATAACGTCTGATGTTGTTCTTTATAACTTCTTGATATTTAAAAAAATTCATTACATCTAACCAACTATTTTCATGGAGATTTTCTTACTCTTCTTTTTTATACTTAAAACCTATATGTGACTCATAAATTGTTTATAACAAAATATGGTATACAGTAATAAAAAAGAGATTGATGGAGGCTCATAAGAATGGAGTCCAACATCATCCATTTAAATTTAGTTACTTATGATCTTATATGACCTTGGTGTTCCACTTTACTTGGGATTGTTATTGTTCCACGTTTTTTTGTCTCTTTAGGAACCTCTGATATAGTTCTTTATAAATTCTTTGAATTTTAAATTTTTTATTGCATCTGACCAACGATTTACTAGGAGATATTCTTACACTTCATATCCATTGTTATAATCTATCTACTTCTTATGCATACTAAATATCTATCTATGACTCGTAATTTTTGTATAACAAAAATTAAATTTAAAAAAAAAAGTAGCACTTTAAGATTTCAGAGGAATGTTGCCTTTAGATAAAATGTTCTTGACAATGTTATGTATGTATTGTAAAATATGAATATTACCGATAATCATATGTAAACATAACAAAAAAGTTCAATCTTGTGTGAAGCGCATGTAATTTACCTAGTCAATTTATACACAAGAGGCACTGGTTCCGAAAGTTTGCAACCCCTTCAGAGTCGACACGACAATTCGTCAAAATTGGAATCTTTCAAACGTTCATGGATGTTCCTGAAAGCTGCACTATTTGAGATTAACCACTTCCAACATCAGAAAATTCAAATAAAACAGGAAACAATTAAAATAAATTGGTTCGCGCGTAGATTCGAGTTGGGTCGGTCAATTAACTAATTAACAGAAATGTTTCAGTTAATTAAATAATTAATCAAATTTTTTTGGCCATTTAGTTTAATTTTTCTAGTTAAATAAATAATTAACTAATTAATTAAAACAAACTTTATCCAAGAAGTAATCTCTTGATCATTATCTAAAGACAAAGCCAAAGCCGAGCTGAACGAGCGACGACGACAATGGCGTGAGGGGTTCCCTATTTTCAACCCTTTTAACAATCAATATGAGTGTTTCAATATTTAAACTCTCCTATTCTTCTTTCTACCACGATGAGGGACATATGTCTTTCCACTAAATCATAAGAGGATTTTTCAAGTTCCAAACTCTTCAAGTTCCAATATTTCAAGTTCCTCTCTTTTCATCTTTACTCCATTTCCCTCTAAATCTTTCTACATACCCAACATTTGAAAGAGCTACATGTTTTTTCATGACCGAAAAATCAAGCTCTGTAAGATAAGTTCGGCGTTGAATAATAAATAACGGTATTTCCCTTCTCACAAGGCCTTTCAACTCTATCTCTCCAACTTCATTCTTCCAAGGTTTTGTGGGAATTTCTCCAATCTTTGGGAACCCTCAAGATTCAGATGTTCAAGAGACTTCACATTAACACATGGAAAACTCTCAACGATACAAATTAAACTTAATGAGTTTGTTTTGGTAATCTCCCAAGGAAGAAAAAACAATTTTAGGACTAATAAATTCTCTACATTTAAGCCCTGCATCCCGGTGAAATTTTGTGTTTGCATCAATCATATGGAGAAGCTCAAATCTAGCCATCGTAGACACAACAAAAGTTTCTATTCACAACAAACAAACTTTAATCTTTGGAGAAAATAATGATTACACATACCTAAAGATACATCAGTCCTATCCTTAATGATCAACTATTCTATCTCTACAAATCTTCTATTGAATTCCACTAAATATGTCGTGCTATCCCTCCAAATAAATTATTCTATCACAATATTTATTCATTTGATTTTACATCAAATATATATGATCATGCTAATATATATAATTATAGAACTACTTTAATATATCCAATCATTTAGTTGTCAATCATGCTAACATCCCTCATAAATTAACGTTGGTGGATCAAGAAGCATAAATTTGCCTACTAGAAGCTAATGGTGTTGCCGTTCCATGGATTTTGTAAACGAAGCAGCTATTTGAAGATCACTGGTCAACTGTGGAAGAATAATGACTCCTTTATCTACAGTTTCTTGTTTGTAATGGAATTCCACTTTGATATGTTCAGTCCTCTCATAAAATGCCATAATCATAGCAATATGAACAACAATTGTATTATCATGGTGGAGAGGACTAGAATCGGATCGAGGAAATCCAATCTCATTAAGTATTCGACGAAACATACAACCTGGGAGCTAGGAAAATACATGGATAAATATTCAATCTCTGTTGAAGATTTTTACTCAAGATCTTTCTATTTACTCTTTAGAGATATCAATGACTTCTGAAGAAACATGAACCAACCTGATACTGAATAACGAGTATCAGGATATCTCGCACAATCAGAATCACTAAAAATATTAAGAAGAATAGGAGAACCACTTCGTAATAACAATCCACGAGTAAATGTTCCTAGAATGCACTGAATAATTTGATGAACAACTACCAAGTGGTCAGGGGAGCTTCTATAAGTTGACTAACTTGTTGAACTGCAAAAGAGATATAAAGTCGAGTGATAAAGTAATTTAAAATCTCAATTATTTTTCGAAATATAGTTGGAGCAGGAGGATGATCACCTTCCTCATGAAGATAATTGTAATTTAATTCTAGTATAATATAGTATTAATATATGTAACCCTTTGTTATAACGAAACAGGCAAACTTATGATAATAATATAACCTTATATATCCATGAATAACAATGTTCAAGAGAGGTTAAAGGTTTTTACCCAATGCAAATTGGGTAATCCTCGTAATGTCACCGAAAAAATTAGGGTAAAGCGGCTACTATTTTATCTTCTTTCTTCTACAGGTTATTATTACCTTAGTTGTTATATATGAGTAATTATAAAAGTGTCAAAATGAACCACTATAAATTACAATGTTATTTTATTTAACCACCAACTAAATAATTTATAAATATTACCCCATTAATTGTATAATTAAAGTTATGAATAGTACAAACTATTTATTTAGAATCTATTGGAAAGTATTCTATGAAATACAAAGATGTAATACAAAAAACGACAAAATGGGTTGTTACATTAGATACCAATTTACCCATCTTTCGTCCTCGAACAATTAAAAGAAGGTGAGGGTCAAAAAGGGTGCCTCATGTCTCAGTGATTCCTTCAAAATAATTGTAGTCAATGTCTCATCTCAAAATTGTCAAACTAACCAAGTGGAGATCTACACTTCCTCCTATAAAATGCCTAAAATAGGGAGGGACATCTCAATACATTGATGAGAATTATTGTTCTATGCAAGCTCAACTAACAACAAAACTATTCTTAAGTGAACTCTTCAACTAACCAATTCTACCACTAGACCTTGACACAACCATAAGGACGAATGTTTTCTAACCAAACCATGCTAAAATCCCGAATCAATATCGGTTACAATAAGGAGTGAACATGAACAAACCATCTGAGATATGTTGGAAATTACATCTTCACAACATAATATCTCATCAATCTTAAGCTATAAAAATATGATATTTAGACATCAATTAATCATCAAAGAAAACCGAATTCATCCGATCCAATGGAGAAAATGATCAAGTACCCACCATCAAGTAATACACCAAAGCATACAGAAACTCTAACAGCATTGTCGATATGTTCGATTAGTAGCTATTATAGACGAATCTTAAGAATGACAATACTAGGCACAATTGTTGTAAAATTCAATCACATATAGCCAAAACATGATACCGATGATGAGATAAATATTAAGTTTGTCGTACAACTATAAATATTCAGAGTAGCTCTCTTATAAATTCTCATAAGCGAAAGTATTGTGTGTAGAATCACTACTATGCTTCAACTATCCCAAACAGCACTAAATCATCCATAACTGAAGTGAACTAGTCTAACCAAGGAACTGACCCTACTAGGAGGACAATCACAGAATTAGTACACTCAACCCTCTAATAGGGGCTCATCCTTAGAATCAAAAACACACACGGACGGAGAAAGTGAATCATACTCTAAATCATGCCCAAAATGAAGTAGTTGGTCACATATAAATGTACATAACCATGGTCTAATAACTCTAGATACTCCTTCCTGACTCTATCTCTTATATTTTCTAGCTATCCACAATCACAAATTTAGTCCCTAATATAATTGCACTACATACTTGATTTATCAAACCCCACATCCACTAAAGTCAACAATCTTAATACTTATAAAACATAATAACCACATTGATCATCTACATTTCACTCAAACCAATATTAGTATCAATATTCTTAGCAAATATATGTTCAAACTATGGCTATCTCCCTTTCTATTTAATCATTTAATGACAATTACGAGTCCCAAACATGACTTATATAATATTTAAAATTTGATAGTACCTTTCCATCGAGATGAAACAATTAAATCACACCCAAAGTCAACTTCACACTACTTCCACATACCATGCTTTATCTACCATTATAAACCATCACATACCTTATTATTTGTTACTTAAAACAAAACTCAATCTTTATAAAAGTTGATGACAAACTCTTTATAATTCCGTTTTGAAATGGTTCACTTCTTGTACACATATCTAAAATAATAGGAAAAAATCAATACAACCTTCGACTACACCTCAAGAATTTATACAAAAGGTTTTATTCCTTCAGTTTTCTCAAATTCTTCCCATAATACAAAATTCTAATTATTTGTACCCTTCAATATATTAGACTCTTGTTTCTCAAGCACGCTTACCGATCCTAACCTTTTTACCTACAATCCATGACATTTTACTGCACACTCTAAATCATAACTCTGAGGGAAGCCCTTTCTTATATTCTTTACCAATAAAAAGTAACAAAATTTACGAGTCCAATCTTGTGTAAGTTCTTCCAAATGATTTATACATGATGCAATCAATCATTTATTACCTTAAAAATTCATACCTTGACAAATCATATCGTCAGGAATGCAGGCTTATAATGAAAATTTTGAATTATAAATCAAACGATGTGACCCAACACACTTATCTATCTACATTTTCATATACTTTGAAGATTTTTATGAGTTTTTGTACCTTAGCTTATCATTGATCACCTCTCCGTAAACCTTACCATATCCTTCACCAAAAATCGAACCATACTCATTACTAAATTCAACACTACATCGGATTTTATCATCCCGCTCAAGTTCAACGTATGTATACTCATTTCTTAAGTTTTATCGATAGCTTTTAACCAATCTAATGATCCTATGACACTATAACTGTACCAAAAACAAATCAAATAAAACCACGCCTCCCTGAACCCAATTCTCAACCCCTTCTAAGATATTTTTTTAAGTCCTTGCAATCAAATAAAATATTCCTGCTCTCACTTATTTCTGAAAGCTACACATTCCACAAAATTTATCTTCTTTAATTATAACTCTATCTCCTTTAAATTCTATTCGACCGGTACCCCAACATCTTCCAAAAAATTTCATACAACCACGTTACTCACTGAATAATAGGAAATCACAACCTTAGATACTTACAAGTCATTCTTATCATACAAAATTTGTTTAGCCAACAATTTGTATTTTGTAGTTACTTCTCAATAACAATCCATCACTATTTCGTATATCATCATGCTCAACAAGCCCTTATAATCACCATGAAGTGAATCTTTTCCTCTACATGACACCTTAAACTCAAGTATACCAAACAAATTCAAGGGACAAACCCAATTTTAAATGCACTTTCTTAGTGAAATCTTCAATTTCCTTCACCCATGTATGTGTAAAATGGAACTTTCTTTATTCAAAAGTTTTTCCTTCCAGTAACAATCCACTCCTTTGAAGCTTAAGATAAAATCATCAGGCCTCATTTAAAATCCTCAAGAAACAATTTCCAACCTATATGCTCTATGATCCTACCAAATATCGACCACTAAAATCATTCTTAAACATAATACTTAACCCAAGCATCCGTAATAAAAAAATAGTTGATTTCTCAAATTCAAAAGCAACCCTAAATCTAATTAATTGAACATATTATATAACTGACCACTCCTTGAGTATTTAGTATCCAGAATTGACAATCTACGTATTCATTTCAACATATCACTAGTACCAAACCATGAAAGTTTGTTATATCTGTCACTAGAAAACATCATACCTATCTATAAGATTATACAGAAATAGGCCACACATTTCTAGAATTTGAATAACTGAAAAATATTACCAAATCTGTTGTCTTTAGGCCAAGAAAATTTGCTTTCTTTTTTAGATCGGGTCGATAACAAAACGAACACATTTCATAAATCTACCGAAGTAAGTATTGGTACTATTATAGTAGTTGTATCATGATGTTCTTTCATATACAATCGGTCCATGGAATAGTAGTAAAGATTCTAACTCTAATTGGTGCAACCAAATTTCATCATAACTAAACAAACCATACATGTGATAAAAATTCTAACCAATTGTATTTTCTTACGTAATGATGTTCATTTTCTAGTTGTTCCTTACCAAACTTGTTGCATGTTGTTAGATATCTATGTAAACTATAATTTTTGACCTCATAGGCTGCAACACATACCTTCCTTCTCTATATTCAGGAAACCATCTATCATCCTATCACTCAACATTTGGGATATTTAATAGGATGCAGAAGTTAGAAAATGTCCTTAAGTTGTATAGTGCCTTTAATAATCGACAATCAACATGAGACTATCACCATATTTTGCGTCACGCTGAAACTAGTATATCATAAACTCAATACTAAGTTTCTTGACTATATTCATTTTATGAAGTAACTCAAAATAAGAAACAGTGAAAGCATAAACATTGTCATAATAAGCACCCATGAAGAACAAGGGTTTCCGCTTTATGAACTAAATATAAAGATCAAGTCCATCACAAGTCATTATATGACTTGTAGTCAATCGGAAAATATACCTATTTCTAAGGACATATATTTTTTATTTTTGGTGATGCTATTTCAAAATCTAATACTTTATGATTAACCATATGTGAAATAAACTGAAGAAGTTTAGATACCAATTAGTATCTTGTAGATACCAATTTGTATCTTGTAGATAGCAATTGGATTCAAGTAGTAGCATGAAAGAAAGAAGGAGTAAAATTTTCCTGAAGTCCAATAGCCTCTCTAAGAAAAGAAAAGGTGTCCCCATACCATTTCACAAGACTCTACTAGACTTGTCCTTATGTGATGAGATCACCAAACCTAATACTCTGATACAAAGTTTTTCACGATCCAAATCGAGTCGTGAGGGGCACCAATACCTGACCTCCTAGGTGGGTGAACAAAAGAATTCATCCCTAACATGTATTAATCATTCACCTTACAAATTACTAATCATAATGATGAAACATAGATCTCATTAATGCAAGAAACACAAATCAAGTATAATCTACTATATGTCATTCCTAAAACATGAAAGTCATCACAATAAGGATATCTAATTGTCAAATACCATGTCTAAGAGTATTATTGACACCAAAATAATTAAATAAAATAGTGTGTGTCCGAAAAAAAATGATATCATGTCATGAACGAGATAATCGAACACGAGATTAAATGAGTAGCTCAACGTGGAACCTGATATACTTGAGACTGCCTAGAACTGAAGTCGAGTTGAAGTTGTTGGTCTGCACTCCATAAAAGAAAAACAAAGGAAAATACAAGTAGGGCTCAGTACGGGGGAAAAATGTAATGAGTAGGTATCATTGGCCAACCCAAAATAGAAACTAACATACAGTAAATAATAGTACAAAATCAACTATTACACTTAACCGGTAGCTAGCAACGAACAACATGAACAAGTGACAGCAGAAGCCAGTACACAATCACTAACAATATCCAATACACATGGGGACCCATTATAATTTATAGTGGGTCACTTTCACACTTTTATAACTACTCATATATAACAATTAGGGTAACAATAAAGTGTAGAAGAAAGAAGATAAATAGTAGCCTCTTGACCTTAAATTATTCTGTGACAATACGAGCACAATCCAACTTGCATCAGGTTAAAACCCTTAACCTTGCTTGAACATTGATACTCATGGATATATAAGGTTATATTATTATCCTAAGGCTGCCTGAATCATGAAAACAAAGGGATACATATGTTAATATTATATTATATTGTTAATTTGGAAAAAGGATAAAGATTGGTTGCAGGTTGCTTGTCTTGAGATAATTAAGGTACAATGATTAATTAATGATAGTGTAATGATGAGTAGAGCATTATTACGTTCTAGAAGAGTGAATATTTGTCCATCGAATTGATATTTCGGTATGCATTATTCGAAACCTCTATTCTCTGTTTTAAGTTTTATTGTTTTTAACACCACAACTTTATCTAAGGTTAAACAAATTGACGTAGGTTATTTAATATTAAGTATAGTATGTTATTAAGAGAAATAAATACTTAACCTTAGGCTTGAACATAAGAAACAAAAGACTTGACTTGTTTATAGACCTCAAGATTAGAAACTTGAGTATAGCTTTCTGTTTGATAATTTTTATGTCAAGTCTATACATAGAGTAATATTAGCCAGTACACAATCATTCACAATATCCATTTAGAATCTATGAGAAAGTATTTTGTGATATACAAAGCTCTAACACTCAAAATGACAAAATGGATCGTTGCAGTGTCGGTTAAAGCTAATTCCCCACATTAATGATGAACTAATGTTACTTCATGATGTATCACACATGTGTGTAAGGATTTTAAAGATGATGTGACATTTTAGTGTCCACGTTTAATGAAATGTGTATTTGAACACTCTTATATAATGTTTTAGTTTGCTCAATTGCATGTCATTACATGAAATTTCCTTTTTAGCATATTTAAATGTTTTTATGCACGAATATGATAGTTGCTAACATTGTTTAGTACTAACGCATACTTTTTCCTTAATATTCCCCGAATCTCCCCGACCATCATGGTCAT
Organism: Solanum habrochaites; assembly: GCA_027704765.1. Lineage (NCBI taxonomy): Eukaryota > Viridiplantae > Streptophyta > Magnoliopsida > Solanales > Solanaceae > Solanum > Solanum habrochaites. Next base: position 7,379,602 of record JAKWJA010002498.1, on the reverse strand, counting down.
CAGTTTCGTAGGTAATTGTTGAATTTTTTAGATTTCTAAGCTTTTGTGAGTTCTAATGCTTCGAGTACAAAGTTTCATTGTATTAAGTTTATTTCATGAATTTTTCTTTGGGACCTGAAGTATGAGCTAGGCCCAATTTTATTCTATTTGATTAGAGAAGATTTCTAGGCTTGCGTTTTTCATTAATAAAATGTTTGGACTTTGAAATGTTTTTTTACTCTTATGTTCTATTTCTCATGTATTGAGGGATAAATGCTTTGTATTGAATTCTTTGGGTTCTATGTGTCATGTTACATCTACGGGCTACAACTAGGTCTTTACAATTATGCTTGTAGAACTTTTCTAAATTATTGGGGCCAAATGTGAAATGCACATCCCCAAAAACTCAAATTTTATATGCACCAACCTGTTCCTAGACCCATAGTCTTTTTTTAAATATTTATATCAAACAATAAAATATATTTTTCAATATGATAATTATTTCCAATAGAGTTATGTGTGGAACAAATTTCTTGAATTAACAAAGGGATAACAACAAAATGAGAAAAATTTAACCAATGAACATATGTGGTGATACTATATAAAATTGTTGTATTACAAAAAATAATTATAAATAATAAAATTAACACAGAAGATATGGAATTTTTTAACTTACTAAATAAAATAATAATAATGTATCTTTTACTTCACCTTATTATTTCAAAATATTTATTTTGTTGGACTTCTTGATAATTTTATCTATTGTTAAAATTGATATTCAATTTAAAATGTATAGGTTTTTCACCCTAAAAATGTGCGAGAGAAATTTAATAAATATATGAATAAATTTATTTTAACTTTTAAAGTGCAAGAGGTATTCTTGGAAAACTGTGCAAACAAATACATTTTATTAACAACAACAAAAAAAATACAAATGATTAATTAAATAAATCACAAGCTAGTAAACATATAAATTTTCATATATTCAATAAGTGAGTGAAATAAAAATTTTGAAAAATAATTCATTGAACATGACATACATACGACACTCAATATAAGGAAAAAATAAAACTGTTGTAGAGAATCCTATGACACACTTAAACATGCAAAACCTAAAAGTCAAATTTTCTGGGGGACAACATGAGCACATAAAATAATACTATTAATAAGGGACATATACTAATCCAAAGACTTTATTTATTATTGGAGGGGTTTAAATATTGATAATTAATATTGTTTAGTGAAACGTCATCCAAAAAAAACATGAAATCATCAACATTCAAGTTTAGTAATTCAATCAATGATGGACTTTTTGTAATGTCAAAAGAGTAGTTTTGGCAGTTATTCGTTTGATTGATGGACCTATTGAGGGGATCTCATCTGAAGGATGCATTTATGGTGTCACAGGAGTAAATAGAGGATATATAATTGGGGAAGGCATCATAGATGTCATTGTTATTGAAGAAGTGAATTGAAGGATATTAGATATAGACTGTTCGTCAACATCGTTCTTTTTCATTGTATCACGTATTAATTATAGATTCTTAGTAAATAACCTCACTTAGATCTTTAAGATAGAAAAGATTAATATCAACAAAAATACTTATTCAATTCAACATTTCATGCATCTCATTCATAACTTCCTTGACCCTAATTTACTTTCTTACCCTTAGTAGTTTTTTCTACAACTTGTTGATTCTTTTCTTGGTGAATTCTTCCTTTGTAACCATATTTTTTATCTCTCCAATATTTCCAATGCATTAATCTTTTGAAAGGCGTTGATTACTGCAGCAAGATTCCGAAACACCTTAGGTTCATCACGATAAGGACTATATATGATGAGAGTCATTTCAAGTTCTTTTGCCTTTTTCAACAACCCTATGTTTCTTTTCTTCTATGAGACGTTTCTTTCAGATTCATTTTCAATCAAAGAAAATATTCATTTTTTTCTAGGCATGGCTAAAGAAGAGGTATATGAGGATTTATGTATCTGTTCAAGAATGCCTTAGTTATTATTATTGTAGTTGTATATGAAAATTTTGAAATTTTTAATGTGTGAGTAGTTTGAATTATAGAATTTCTTAATATAAACAAAAATTATTTTAGAATGAAGTTATAAGAGGACTAAGTACTCCCAAAAATTCTACAAATGTTTTCACATTTATGTAAAAGAGGAAACCTAGATTTCCAAAAGAGTTTTGAACAAGAAAAAGGGGACATTGAAACCAAGAGAGATTTTTAGTGGTAAAGTGTTGAGCAAATTATTTCAACCCAAAGAAAGGAAGTTACTTTAAAAGCATGTGCTAAAGTGTATTTTGGGTGTATTATTGAGCACCTATGCTGGGATGAGAGTTCATATTAACTCAAGTCTCCATGTAATCGTGTAGCCATCATGAGTATTAACGGGTCATAATTTTTGGATGATGAGGTAAGTTAAGATCGTGGATCCACTAAGTTGAGGATTTCTATGCGACAACAAAGTATAGAAGACTTCTGCAGAATGGGCGAGATGTTGTATCACCACTTATTCTCAGTGTGGTGGCTGTCGTTAGAGAATCTCATACAAAAACTATATTACTTTAATATATAAATAAAGTTGAGTTTGTTATTGCATTTTTTTTTAATAAAATGAGTTAAGTTCAATATTTCATAAGTTCAGCAGAGTCAAGGTAAGTGTTTCTTCTTATTATTGTTTACCTTTCAAACTAATATACTCGTATATTTAATGTATTGATGCATGTTGGCATATCTCGTCTTAAGATGAAGATGCAAGTAACCAGGATCAGCGTCCAACGCCTCATTGATTATATTTGAGGATTCAAATTTAGTTGTGAGCCTCCTTGCATTAGGAATCATTCTTTTATTGATTTTTAGTTTTTTTCTTTATAGAATGTTGTGGGGTTTATCGCAATATTCATTCTAGTATTATATGTTCTTAATATACAGATAGTCAGTCAGATAACTCAGTTTTATATCTCTTATTATCTAGAATTTCAGATAGTTAGTCAGGATAAGGGTATGCTCAAGGACAACAATGTATATTAGGTGTCGGACACATGCAGGGTGTAGGCTCGGGTCGTGATAAACCTTGTATCAGAGAAAAAAGTTCAAGAGTCCTAGGGAGTCTATGAAGTTGTGTCTGTAGAGTACTAGTAATCCGTGTGAAGCGCATCACATCTATGATTAGGAGGCTACAACATTTAGGAATTTCTCATTTGTATGATATCTCTTTTTATGTTAGAGTTTATCTAAAAAATTTCACTCTAATTCGTGCTTACGCGTGTTTCAGATCATCATGCCTCCATGAAGATTAGCAAGAGGTCGTCTAGCCAAAACGAATGATGAGGAACCAGAGGTACCTAATGCACCGAACGTGCACCTCAAGGAGAAGTAACTAATGTTGATTTCTTTGAAGCTATCAAAATGTTAAGACAAGCGGTGACTAACGATGTCGGGAAACATAGAGGGGCTCGACAAGAAGAGGATGAAACCTTAAGGATTCGTGATTTCTTGAGAATGAATCCTCTCAGCTTCACTAGTTCAAGCATTACAGGGGATCCAAAACCATTGTGGAAGAGTTAAAGAAGGTTTTTGATATGATGAATGTCATTGATGCTGAAAGAGTCGAGTTAGATGCATACCAACTGAAAAATGTGGCTAGGACTTGGTTTGATTGGTTGATAAGGGCAGAGATAAGGATGCACCATGCCCGAGTTGGGCTTGCTTTGAAGAATCTCTCTTAGAGTGGTTCTATCCCCAAGAACTGTAAGAAGATAAGGTACGTGAATTCCTTACATTGAAATAGGACTACTTCGCTGTACATAAATGTGGGGTGAAGTTCACCTAGCTGTCCCACTATGCTTCTGAAATAATTAAGGACATGAGGAGGAGAATGAGCTTGCTTAGGTTGTGCTTCAATCAAAGAGGGCAGAGCTGCACTGGTGATATGCGACATAGACATATCAAGGTTGATGGTCTATGTGTAGCAAGGTAAGTGGACAAGCTACGAGATAGAGAAGAGTATAGAAACAATAAATAAAAGTCTTAATATATGTTTGGGAAGCAGAAGGGTGGTTCTAATAGGCCACAGATTTAGAAGAAAAAGTGGCATGCATCATTATCTGCTAGTGCTCATGAACAAAGAAACAAAGGTGAGCATCATGGCCAGAACTCACAGAGTTTCAGAGCTGGACCAGCACAGTCTTAAGGTAGTGTGGCACAAACTACCCGGGTAAATGTCGTGAGGGATAGACAGGTTGCTTAAAGTGTGGACAAGAGGGTCACTTTATGAAAGAGTACCCAAAGAATATGGAAGGTAGTGTAAACCTGGACAACAAATACCAATTTTCATCAATTGTTGCGCTAGAAAAGGCGGCACCTAGAGAAGCTGCTTCTGTTACTAGCAGAGGGAAAACAACCTCTATGCAATCACTAGCCGCAAAGAGCAAGATAACTCTCCAGATTTTGTCACGAGTATAATCAAAGTCATTAAATTTGGAGTTTATTCTTTGTTATACCAATGAATAAGTATATCTTCTGTTACTCCTTATGTTTCAAATAAGTTTAAGATTCTTTCTACGAAACTGTGTGAACCTTTCTATGTTTCCACCCCTGTTGGAGACTCTATTCTAGCGAAAAGATTCTATTGTGATTGTCCTATTTCTATTTTTCATAGTTACACCAAGGATAACATAATAGAGTTTGACATGGTAGATTTTTATTTCATTCTAGTTCAGACTAGCTTCGTTCCTATTATACACCAATAGACTGTAGAACTCGAGTTGTCAATTTTTAGATTCTTAACAATTCATTCATAGATTGGAGTAGTATTTTAGTAAAGCCTAAGGATAGTTTCATTTCGTACCTCAAGGTGAGATATTTAGTATCAAAGGGGTGTATCTATCACTTTGTTTGAGTTAATTACTCAAGTGTTGAGGTACCTTCAATTAAGTCAGTTTCTATAGTAAAGGAGTTTCGAGAAGTATTTCCTGATGATCTACCTGGAGTGCCTCTTGAGAGAGAAATGACTTCGTCAAAGAAATCATTCTAGATAATTGTCCTATCTCTACTTAACCATATGGTATTGCACCACCAGTGTTAAAAGAGTTGAAAGAATAGATGAAAGATTTCTTAGATAAAGGTTTTATTAGATCAAGTGTCTCTACATGGGGCGCTCCAGTCTTGTTTGTATGAAAGAAAGATGGTTTCCTTAGGATGTGTATAGACTACCGCCAATTGAATAAGGTTAAAATCAGGAATAAATATACTTTCCCAAAGATAGATGATTTTTTCTATTAGCTTTAGGGTGCCACGTATTTCTCAAAAAAATTTCGCACATCAGCTAACATCAGTTCAGGGTTAGGGAATGTGACATTACAAATATATCCTTTAGAACCAGATAAATGCATTATTTGTTTTCAATTATGTGTTTTGGATTGACCAATGCACCAACAACTTTCATAGATCTTATTAACACATTCTTCAAGCCTTATTTAGATATATTTGTTATTATCTTCAATGATGACATATTAATCTATTCAAAGAATAAAGAAGATCAAGCTAGTCATCTCAGGATAGTCCTTCAGAGATTGAATGACAAAGAGTTGTATGCCATGTTTCCAAGTGTGAGTTGTGGATTAAGTCTTTTGTCCACATAGTGTCCCGTGATGGGTTTAGAGTTGACACATAAATGATACAAGTAGTTCAGAGTTGTCTAGATCCATGTCTACAACAAATATAAGGAGTTTCTCGCGTTTGGCTGGCTAATACAGAAGGTTTATTGAGGGTTTTTCGTCTAATTTTTCTCCTTTGACCAAGTTGACTTAGAAGACAGTTAAGTTTCAATGGTTTGAAGCTTGTGAGAAAATATTTCAGGAGTTGAAAAAGAGGTTGGCTAGTACCCCAACATTGACCTTACCCGAAGATACTGAATATTTTGTAGTGCATTGTGAAATATATAGAGTCGGTTTGGGTTGCGTGTTAATGCATAATGACAAGGTTATAAGGTTCACGAGAAGACTTATCCAACCCAGGACTTAGAGTTTGTTGTTGGAGTTTTCTTCTTGAATATATGGTGTCACTATTTGTCTGGTGTTCATGTTGAAATATTCACTTATCATGAGAACCTATGACATGTGTTTACCTCGAAGGAGCTAAATCTCCAACATAGGAGGTAATTAGAGTTACTCAAGGATTATGACATGATTATTCTTTACCACCTAGTTAAGGATAATGTTGTTGCTGATGTTTTGAGCAGGTTATCCATGGGAAGTACCACCTATGTAAGGCTAGTGTGGTTCCTGATGTTTCAAGCAGGATATACATAGGAATTACCACCCATGTAGAGGAAAAAAAGAGGGAGTCAGCCAAAGAGGTGCACATACTTGCATGCTGTGACTCAAGACTTATGGATTCCACAAAAGGAGGAATAGTGGTTAACAATGGGGCTGAGTCATCATTAGTGTAAGAAGTGAAAGAGAATAAAGTCAAAGACCCAATGTTCATAAGCAAAGAGTATTGGTTTTTTAACAAGGGGAAGATGGTGTGTAAAAGTATCAGGGTAGATTGTTTGTACCTAGGGTGGATGGACTCCAACAGAGGATCATGGAGGAGGCTCATAAATGTAGATAATTCATTCATCCGGGTTCCACCAAGATATACCGAGATTTGATACAGGTTTATTGGTGTGAAGGTATGAAGAAAGACATCACTGAGTTTGTTGCCAAGTGCCTGAATTGCAAACAAGGGAAAGTAAAATACAAAGGCATGTAGGGATGGATCAGGATATGGAAATTCTAGAATGGAAGTGGGATATGAATAATATGGACTTCATCAAAGGCTTGCCAAGGTTTCGCAGTCAGAATGATTCAAATTTGCTGATTCTCGATAGAATGACAGAAATCCTCCCAGTTTTTGCCCATAAAAATCACTCATTTGGTAGAGGATTATGTGAAATTATACATTCAGGAGGCTGTGAGAATTCATGGAGTCCTAGTGTCGATAATTTTAGACAGAGGTGCACAATTAACATATAAGTTTTGGAAGTCTTTCCAAAAAGGTGTTCAAAGGTAAACTTAAGAACTGCTTTCCATCCTCACACATATGGGCAAGAAGAGCGTACTATCCATACCTTAGAATATATTTTTAGGGATTGTGTGATTTTTCAAGGGAAATTGGGTTGATAAATTATCTCTCATTGAGTTCGCTGGTAATAACATCTACCATTCGAGCATCCAAATGGCTTTATTGAAGATCATTATTGGAGAAGATGCAGATTTCTTATTAGGTTGTTCGAAGTTTGTAAACCAGGGTGATAGGAAAAAATCTATTTCACAAAGCCATAGAGAACGTAAAGGTGATTTAAGAGAGACTGAAAGAAGCACGGAGTCGCCAAAAGTTCTACAAAGATACTAGGAGAAGACCGTATGAGTTTGAAATTAAGGATAGGGTATATCTGAATGTTTCACCCATGAAGGGTATTATGAGGTTTGGTAAGAAGGGGATACTTAGTCCCCTTTACATTGGTCTTATAAATTTCAAAGAGAGTTGGCAATGTAGCTTACGAATTAGAGCTACCACAAGTTTTAGCACTGGTTCATCCAGTATTTTATGTCTCCATGTTGATGAAGTGCATGGGTGATCCTTTATTGATTGTACCAACTTAAAATGATGTGATTAAGGATAGATTATCCTATGAGGATATTCCAGTTCATATTTTTGATTACCAAGTTTGCAAGATGAGAACAAATGAGGTGGCATCAGATAAGGTCCTTTTAAGGACGGAAGAAGCATACTTAGTGTTCATCTGAACCCTCTTCAACGGAAAATATTATTATTTATAAATGATTAAATTATATTTTAAATATGTATAATATATGTTGAACCCCCTTCTACTAATTCGTGATTTTGCTTTTCAGATTTTTGAACCCCCAAATAAAAAAATCTAACTCCGCTACTAATCTCAATGTATTCAAAAACTACATATTTATTTTATCATCATAGTATACTTTAACATATCCTCATAGAGGAAAATTCTTTTATATGGATGATCCTTAATATCATAATTTGTTGATATTACCCTTATATATAAGCGAGTAAGAGAGGACGAACATGACATCATATAATAGTACAAAAAACAGTCTAAACTGTATCGTGAATGCTTTGATTTTTGCTCCATCTAGCCTAATTTTATTTGCCATAATCCTTTTATATCCACGTGTAAGAAACTGAAACCATCTCTTTCCTTTGATAGTTTGATTTTTGAATTGGTAAAATGGTCTGGTGGACCCTTGTACTTGTATCAGTTTGTATTTTAAACCCTTCTACTTATCTATTTGTCATCTGGATCATTAGACTCAATAAAACACAAATTATCGGACCCTTCTGACAATTGACCACATTTATGTGGCTTTAAGATGGATGAGTTGGCAAAAGTGTGTGATTTGACAGTCCTTAAGGCGAGTGAGTACTATATTTGAATTTTAAAAATGTTAATAAAAATAGGAAATAATACAAAAATTAAAAATTTATTATGAAGATCACATCTTCTTCACCATATTCCACCTTCAACAACAACTATCCTCGTGCCCAATTCATTGTTTTACTTTCTATACTCTTGTCATCAGATCTTGACATTGAAACCTTCTTGACTCTGTTGATTCGCCTCTAAAGGGAGAGCTCAATAGTAGTGGTGCTCGTCGGAGAAAGTGCGGCGGCGATGGCTAGGTTGGAGGATCTAGTTACAACATTGAAGAGATCTTGTCCAGATATGGTGGTATTGCGTCGAAGGCACTAGTTTCGTGATGGTGTGGAGGCGACGGCCTGATCGGTGGGGGGGGGGGGTGTGGCGGAGGCACCTTCTAAATAATTTTTTTTCTTGACATTATAATATGGTGTCCTTCGGTTAGTTTTTTATTCTCATTTATACAAATTTCTGAGGTAATAAATTTGAAAATTTTGATTGGTAAAAAAAACTGTTAAATCAATATTTGGATATATTGAGATATTTTAATGGTGACAAAGTTTGCATTAATGGAGAAAAGACGTTTATTAAGTTTCAAGTGATGAACAAAGTTTTAATAATTATTATAACTGAAATTTATGAATGATAAAAACTTAAAAATAATGGTGATTTTTGTGATATAAGAAGTGGTGCTAATGGTGAAGATGATGATTGTAATGGTGAGATCTAACGTAAAAAATGAAGACATGGTTAAAGAAGAATGAAGAGAAAAAAAATTCTTAAAATAAATAATTAATGATGTGTCATTTGAAATCTAACGTGGATGATGACGTATTACTTTTGTTGAGCGTTTGAAGCTCACACAACGCCAAGGGGGTTTAAAATGATGACATTCGTTAAGTCTAAGGGATCAGTTGATAAATAGTTAAGTAGAAGGGTTAAGAATACAAACTTATACTAATATAAGGATCCCCCAGACAATTCCACCATGGAATTTTCTATGGCAACTGTTTTTCCTCTTCAATGGTTTATGTTTATTGTTTGTGATGAACATAAATATACCTACTTTTATCATTTAATCTCAAATGAGTTTTTTTTTAAGTTCTTCAGTGGTATTTATTACATTTTTATGATTTTGGTATGATTTTGTTCATGATGTTTCTAATTTGGTTTGATTCATACTCAGAGATGCTTGAAAATTGGTGTTCGTTCCCCCTATTATTCTTGTCACTTCTATATTTTTTTCCTTGGCAAGTTTACATTTTTGATAGTCAAAATATGTGGGGTATTTTGTTGTCTGCTTCTTTTATTGTGCATTTTCTGATTTTTAAATAGTTTATTGTAGAATTTTGTAATTTTATTTTTCTAACTGCTTTTATTTACTCATGCATGTTTAACTTTAGATTTTATTTGTTTTTCCCTCTCTTCTTTATGACAGACACCACAAATTTTTTAGCTTTTCTTAATTAATGTGAATCTTGATATGTTACTGAAAATGATCTATTTGAAGGATGGGAGGAACTGGATAAAAAAGGACCTACACATTTTCTTCTTGAAGAATTCATTGACAATAAAACTGTATGTTATAATAAAATAAATATGCAGAATACATTATACACATTCAAATAGAAAACTACAAATATTTGTATGTACTATATGATAGACATGACAAAGTGAAGATATATGAAAAGAATTTTATAAGATGATTAAGATTCAAGAAATAAAATGATGCAATGTCGGAACATGTTGATGCTGGTGAGGGATAGACAAGATTTTGCTAGAGGAACTCGACAAGCTGTTACTTATGGAAGAAATGAAAGCAAAAGTTTTTGTGTTTCAATCTTAGCGCAGGTCTGAAACTCGATCCAATCATACCATCAAAAACAACAAAAAGCGAGTCTTCTTAACTACCTACAGTTAAGATTTGAATGTGTCCGTAACTTTTGAATTAATATTGATTGAAATATAATGTGACTTAGATTTGCTTGTTTCCTCATTGTCTTCAATGTGCTTATGTTGTTCAGTAGAAAAATATATCTTCCTCATTTGAAAATTTTAGTACTGAAAAAGACAAATAAATTTGGATTCTCAGATAATCATATAGTCTCACTTGGCTAAGTTGTGAGGAATCTTCACTTACGTTAACACATCCATGTCGAATTCTTCAAAAATATATTACTTTTGGAGAATTCAGTACATAACCGTATACATTTTTTAACAGTTCAAGAAACAGTCACTCGGTAGTGAGAACCATCAATTGACTAAATGGAATGAACTGGCAAAGATGGTGTGTGGTTCTTCAAATTTTGTTGTTTCATCAACGTTCCTGATAAATAGCTAAATTTATATGTGTTTTCTGTTAGATAACTTGAAACAACTTTAGCTTTAACCTCTTGATATCAGTTGATTATATTTGAATTTGATATTTCATCTTTTTGTATTATTGTCGAGAATTATGAGAGGCTAGGAGGACTCTATTTAGTGTTGTTATGATTAGAGAGGTTTGTCAGTTTATAATTTATTTTCTATTTTCCTTTATGTGTGAATTATAATATCCATTTTCATGAGATCTCTGCTATTGTTTCTCTCTCACTTTCACATACAGATTTTTTGTGTTTAGTAATTGGGGATGTGATGAGATATCGAGAAAGCCATGCGCCACTCTGATATTAGTGATGTCTAATTTCTCATACCAATAAACCTTTGTGAGTTGTTAAAAAAGTTCATTTGCATGTGGGAACTAAAACAAGTGAGCAGATATATATTTATTTTTACTGCAGAACACATGTTATTCTATTTTATTAGGCTTCTCCTAAAATTAACAGTTGTTAGTTTCTTCAATATGAAGTTTCTACAGTTTCATATTAGTGAAACAATAGAGTAAAGGATGATCTAGTAAGTTGCAAATAAAAAATAAAAAAAACCAATATGAAAAAATGCACACTTATCACGATCATCAGACCCCTGGAATTACATTTTGCATATTTAGAAATGTTTACAAATATGATATAATGTGTCATGCACATTTTTTTAATCGCGGAACTAAGAAGCTATAATAGTTAAACGTAAAGCAGGGGTGTAATTATGTCAACTTAAACAAAGCACAAGCGTGGACAATCTGAAGGTAAACTCAACGTGTTCTCGAGATCACTAGAAACCTTTTGTGTTCTTCTGCCGGATGATGTACAAAATTAAATTGTCTGAGTATACACTCGAGGTGTCTTATTTTAAATAGTCTTTCTCCTTTTTATATCATACAAGGAATATCTCTAAAACAACTAATGATCGTGCCTGAGTCAATAGCCCGTATTGTAGACTGGGACTATTGTCTCAGGTGAGCACGTTCCTCACGAATATCAAATGCAATGTGGTTAATGTTAATGTGTGGAGTCATAACACCTAACAACAGCTAGAATCTGAAAAAGTTGTCTATGACTAAGCAACTATTGTAAATTGTACTTAGATGTAGCGATAAATTAAGAAATTCAAAGGGTCTCGCATATAACGAGAGAAGACAATCACCAACTAATGTTTCCATACCAAAATTATGAACGTGCTTCTGGTGAAAGATTGAATGAAAAAGAGAGGCCTAATGTGAGTGTTTTTAATTGGTAAGATAAAGACTACTCTATTGTGACAATCCAGTGTAAGGATAGACCAAAGCTTCTCGGTCTTAAAAAGTTTTATTGAGCATAATCTTAACTATAAGTGAAGTGATTGATGGAATTTTGGCAACTTTCCCCCTAATTTGGTGATATTTTCTTAACTCTGTTAAGTTTCAGCAAGGATGACTGAAAATTGATCCTCTCTTTTGTCCCTTTCTAAAGGTTTCTTCATATAAACAAAGAAAATTGATTTCACAATTCAATACGCTGCTGAAATGGTTAATGGTTGAATTTATTACATTTAATTCTTTAGTAAACAAATAGTTTATTTCTTCAATTATTGTTTGTATGTTTTTTTAATTCATATACATTAATAAAGATTCTTATAAAGTGTATTTCATTTCTCAATGTTTTCTTCCTCCTATTTTATTAAGCTTAATTTTTTACGATAAATCATAGTTATTGATGTATATATTTCAACTTAGTTTTGCAATTTTTCTAACATTTTTAATTATGTATAAAAGACTAGTGAGGATGATTGAAAATTTATAGGGTTTTCCTATATTTGATAGCACTGAACAACAAATATTTGATAACTAATGCGGAACAATTGAATGAAGTTTGTTAAAAGAAGCAAAATGATTTCTTTCTTTCTTGCCACAATTAGTATATTATTCTCATTGTTTTTTCTTGGGTACAAACATTTTGTATGTCATTGCACTATTCATATAATATATATATATACAGACAATTAGTCGATATCTTTTATTGTAAGTTAACTAATTTTTCATATTTCTTGTTCTCTTATTTTTATGCATAGAAGAGATCAGGTTTTTTTTGAAACTAACAAATATCAAAATACACTATAGAAAATATTTGTTTTCAGAAATAAGTATGCACGTCCATAGAGAGTACTATAGTGTTTACTGACATCAATAAACTGCCATTTGATTAAATGTTGCTATAGACTTCATGGAAATTTACACAAAGTACCAATTTCCTCTTAGAATACATATTTATCGATAATTATGCTATTAATTATCGTTAAAGATCACTTTTTGTAGTGATAGCTCATTCCCCTTTGATAAAATTTTTAGTTTTTTTTAATAAACAAGTAACAACTCTTTCTTTGGTCTTCTTTCAATTAATTTTGTGAACCTTAAATTTAAAAACAACCCGAAAGACTATCTATTTTGAAAAATATATTCAGCAACATGTCGTTTTCTTCTTGATTGATAGGAAAGTAAGATCGTCTTTATTATACTTTGATATTTGTGAGTTCAAGAGCTCACAAAATTATGTTGTGAGATTTTAATATGTTATATGTCAAAATTTTTGTTTAGTACATCCCGTTGTGCACATTCAGATGTCACCTATTTCTTGGTTGATAATTGCATTAACTTTTTGCAAATCCATATTATTATCATAACAGGAAATTTGAGTGATTCTACTATCTTAGTCCTCAACCCTCAAACATGGCGATCTAGAATCTCGACAAGAATCACCTCATTAGATAAGTTATCCATGATCCCAATATCTTCAATTTTTATGATTTGTGAAGGATTGCCCATGAACTTCTTCAACATGGAGATGTGAAAGGCTACATGAACTACAGATAACTCTATTGGTAGGTCCAACTCATATGATAAATTACCTAGTTTTGTAAGGTTCGATATATCGAGGACTAAGCTTCTCCTTCTTAGAAAATACCATAGCACCTTTAATGGGTGAAACTTTCAAATATACCTAATCATCGTATTCAAAGTTTAAATCCATTCTTCTTACATATGTGTAGGATTGGACTCTGTGGCATTTTTAACCTCGTTGAATCACTTTCAGCATCTCCATAGCTTGATGATCTAAATGTGGTCCTATCAACCCTGCTTGACCAAATTCAAACCATCTAATATGAGATTTGTATCTTCTTCCATAAAGAGCTTCATAATAAGCAATTTGTATAGTGGTAACAGTTGTTGTAAGCAAATTCAATAAGAGGTAGGTGATTATCGCAATAACCTTTGAAATAAATCACATAAGCCATCGACAAATCCTCTAAGGTATGAATAGTGTGCCCTACTTGACCATTTGTCTAAGAATAAAAGGCAGTACATAAATTAACCTTTGAACCCGAGACTTTTTGGAATAACTTCCAAAATTGTGTAGTAGATTGCTCATCTCTGTCTGAAATAATGGTGAGAAAAACTGCATGAAGTCTAACCACTTTTTGAAGATACAACTTGGCAGTCCTCTAGTGAATTGGTAGTCTTTACCGGCAAAAAGTGGGTTAATTTTGTCATTCTATCAAGAATCTCCCAAACAGAATCATGTTGCCTGCGAGACCTTGGTAATGCTAGGATAAAATTATGATTAATCATCTATCACTTACATTCTGGAAGTTCTATATTCTAGGACATACTACCAGGCCATTGGTCGTCTACTTTAGCTTGTTGGAAATTTTAACACTTAGAAACACATTGTAGAATGCCCTTCATACTACTCAGCCAATTGTCACGACCCAAAACCGAGCCGCGACTGGCACCCACATTTACCCTCCTATGTGAGCGAACCAACCAATCTAAACCTTATCATTTCAATTTAATATCAACATAAAACAATGCGGAAGACTTAAACTCATAAATAAAAGACAATTCAATAACTTCTAAAATTCAACATCTATTAATTTCCCAAAATCTGGAAGTCATCACAACAAGAACATCTATGATCGAAGTACTAAACTAGGAGTATTCTAAGAAGCTAAAACAAATAAAAGCTAGTCTATGCCGAAACTTCAAGGCATCTAGACATGAGGAAGGAGATCCAGTCCAAGCTAGAAGCATTAGCTCACCCTGAAGATCCGGTGTGACGAAGACTGGCTTGACCTACTGTTGAGTCGAAGATGACGGCACGTTTGCTGCACTCCACAAATAAACAAAAGGAAAACATAAAAGTAGGGGGTCAGTACAACCATAAGTACTGAGTAGGTATCATCGGCCAACTCAAAATAGAAAACAGTATATATCAAGTAACATCATAAAATCAACTAATATCCTTAGCATGCAACATTTATAATTACCATAATCCTTGGTTACAACACCAAGCACATCAATGAGGACTCACGCCTCCTCATCATACTCGTTTGGGAAACATGTTCTTTAGATTAAGTATATTAGTATCTTTCAAGATTCATTATGTTATTTACTCTCGTGTCGGCACGTGACACTCCGCTCCTCATTCTATCCTGGTGTCGGAACGTGACACTCCGATCCTCATATTCTATCCTGGTGTCGGAACGTGACACTCCGATCCTCATATTCTATCCTGGTACCGGAACGTGGCACCCGATCCATATACTATCCTGGTGTCGGAACGTGACACTCCGATCCTCATATTCTATCCTGGTGTCGGAACGTGACACTCCGATCCTCTATTTCTATCCTGGTACCGGAACGTGGCACCCGATCCCCTAATTCATCAAGCCTTCTTTTATACAAAGGCATAATCAATCTCATTATATAATTTATCAAGCCTTCTTTTATACCAAGGCATCATCATTAACAAGTGAATTAGGGTTTCTTCAAGATTTAAGAT
This sequence comes from Solanum habrochaites, assembly GCA_027704765.1. NCBI lineage: Eukaryota > Viridiplantae > Streptophyta > Magnoliopsida > Solanales > Solanaceae > Solanum > Solanum habrochaites. The sequence continues at coordinate 7,363,969 of JAKWJA010002498.1, read as the reverse complement.
TCAATAGCTTCATCATGCTTATTTATCACAATCATGCTATATATATATAAGATCCCATCATGCACACACGCAATTAAGCATATAGAAGACTTAATAATACTACTCAACACATATCATTCGCTATTAAGAGTTTACTACGGATAGTGTAAAAGAAACCATAACCTACCTCTACCGAAGAATCGTGATCAAGCAAGCAAATTCCTCAATTTCTTGTTGTCCTCTTCGTTCCTCTCTCTCTCTACTCGTTCTCCTCTCTTTTTCTTTCTGCCTTTGTTCTTTCTATTTTTCTTATTCAAACCCTCTTTCTTTTACCCTAATTATTATGTAATTAAGAATGAAAGATGGAAATAATAACCCAATAATTAACTTAAGGTTACCTCTTTTAACCCCCAAGTAATTAGACTTATTAACATTAACACTCTAACTTTATAATTAAAGCAGGAATAGTCAAAACGTCCCCTTAAAACGTGTAAAGAAATCCGACCCGAACTGGGATTGCGTAGCCGTGACGGGCCGGTCGTGCCTGCGACGGTCCGTCCTGCAGGTCGTCGCAACCGTCAGAGACTCAACTTCCACCATAGAGTCTCTGTGATGGTCCGTCACGCCGTGACGGTCCGTCCTGCCATTTCGTCACGACGTTCAGAGAGTCGATTTTCAGTACCCAATTTCAGATTTTCTAAGTGTTTTGAAACGACACCCTCCACGACGGTCCGTCGTGCCCTTGACGGCCGTCGTGGCCTCCGTCACCTCTGCAAGTTTTTCCAGATAAAATCTGTTGCTCAAAACGACTAAACAGGTCGTTACAATAGATACCAATTTACCCATCGTTCGTCCCCGAACGATGCACAAGAAGGAAAACAAGGGCGAAAAGGAATACCTGAATCTGTAAACAGATGTGGGTATCTTTCTCGCAAATCTGCCTCCTTCTCCCAAGTGGCTTCTTCAACCGGTCGATTCTTCCATTGCACCTTGATGGATGAAATCTCTCTTGACCTCAACTTGCGAACTTCTCTATCTAAAATAGCAACAGGCTCTCCTCATAAGACAAGTTCTCATCAAGCAAAACTGAATCCCAACGGATAATGTAATTTCCATCCCCATGGTATCTTTCAACATCGACACATGAAACACCGGATGTACTCCGGACAGCCCTGGAGGCAAGGCTAACTCATAAGCCACCTCCCCTACCTCGTTAAGTACTTCAAAGGGACCAATGTACCTTGGACTAAGCTTTCCTCTTTTACCAAACCGCATCACCCCTTTCATTGGCGAAACTTTCAACAAGACTTGTTCACCCTCCATGAACTCTAAGTCTCTAACCTTTCGATCTGCATATTCTTTTTGTCTACTTTGCGCCGCTAGAAGCTTCTCTTGAATAGATTTCACTTTTTCTATCGAATCCCTCAAAAGATCAGTACCCCAAGGTCTAACTTCGAATGCATCAAACCAACCAATGGGGGACCTACATCTTCTACCATACAGTGCTTCAAATGGAGCCATATCAATGCTTGAGTGATAGCTATTATTGTATGAAAACTCCGCTAAGGGTAAGAAGGTATCCCAATGGCCACCGAATTCTATCACACATGCACGAAGCATATCCTTCAACACTTGAATCGTTCGCTCAAACTGACCATCGGTCTGAGGATGGAACGCGGTACTAAGGTCCAACCTAGTACCCAATTCTTCATGCAATGTTTTCCAAAACTTAGAAGTAAACTACGTACCTCTATCTGATATGATGGACAGTGGAACTCCATGTAATCGAACAACTTCTGAGATGTAAAGTTTGGCTAACTTCTCTGCATTGTAAGTCACCTTAACCGGAATGAAATGAGCAGACTTAGTTAATCTGTCCACAATCACCCAAATGGAGTCGAACTTGCCCAATGTCTTTGGAAGACCCACCACGAAGTCCATTGCAATTCTCTCCCATTTCCATTCCGGAATGGGCATTCTCTGAAGTGTTCCTCCGGGCCTTGGTGTTCATACTTTACTTGTTGACAGTTTGGACATTTGGCAATAAAATCCACATATCACGCTTCATTCTCCTCCACAGAAGTGTTGCTTTAGGTCACGGTACATCTTGGTTGCGCCCGGATGTATCGAATACCTTGAACTATGAGCTCTGTCAGAATAGTGTTGATCAATCATCGACGCGGGGTACACATACCCTTCCTTATCCTTAAAAACACCTTCCTCATCGATTGTCGCTTCTTAGCCTCTCCTTGCAACACTTATCTCGGATCCGGATCAATTTTTCATCATTAAACTGCTTTCCCTTAATCTTGTCAAGGAAGGAAGATCTTGCCTCCACACAAGCTAAAAATCCTCCCTTCTCATTTACTTCTAGTCTCATAAAGTCATTAGCCAGAGTCTGAACCTCCCTAGCCAATAGCGTCTAGAAGCTTGCAAGTGAGCTAGACTTCCCATGCTTCCCGCCTTTCTACTTAAAGCATCCGCTAAACATTCGCCTTCCCCGGATGGTACAAAATAGTGATGTCGTAGTCCTTCAGTAGTTCCATCCATCTTCTCTGTCTCAAATTCAAATCTCTCTGCGTGAAGACATACTGTAGACTACGATGATCCGTGTAGACCTCACACTTAACCCCATATAAATAGTGTCTCCATTGCTTTAGTGCAAACACTACCGCGGCCAATTCCAAATCATGAGTTGGATAGTTACGTTCATGCATTTTTAATTGTCTTGAAGCATAAGCAATCACATTCTTCTCTTGCATTAGCACTGCACCCAAGCCCGAATAAGATGCATCACAATACACAATGAAATTCTTGCCTTCCACTGGCAAGGTGAGAACTGGTGCAGTAGTCAACAGAGTCTTGAGCTTCTGAAAGCTTTCCTCACACTCATCCGACCATACAAATGGAACATTTTGCTTAGTCAAGTTCGTCAGTTGGGAAGCAATAGAAGAGAATCCCTTGACAAATCGGCGGTAGTAGCTAGCTACCCAACAAAGCTCCTTATTTCTGACATTAGTAGGTCTCTACCCAATTCTTCACTACTTCGATCTTAGAAGGATCCACCATCACTCCATCCTTAGAAACCACGTGCCCCAAGAAGGACACTGCATCTAGCCAAAACTCACACTTAGAGAACTTGGCATAAAGATTTTTCTCCTCAACATTTCCAATACAATTCTCAAATGCTCCTCATGTTCCTTCTTACTCTTGGAGTATATCAGTATTCATCAATAAATACGATCACAAAGAGATCTAAATATGGCTTAAAAATCCCGTTCATCAAACTCATGAACGCACACAGCAGGGCATTCGTAAGACCAAAAGACATCACTACAAATTCGTAACGCCCATACCTGGTTCTAAAAGCAGTCTTTGGCACATCCGTTGCTCGTATTTTCAATTGATGATAACCGGATCTCAAGTCAATCTTAGAGAAGACACAAGCACCTTGTAACTGATCGAACAAGTCATCAATGCGAGAGAAGAGAAAGAGGATACTTGTTCTTTATAGTCACCTTGTTCAACTGCCGGTAGTCTATGCACATCGAAAACTCCCATCTTTCTTCTTTACAAACAAAACCGGAGCACCCCAAGGAGATGCACTTGGTCTAATAAAGCCTTTGCTCAACAATTCTTGAAGTTGGGCTTTTAATTCTCTTAACTCCGCGGGGTTCATTCTATAAGGGGGTATAGAAATGGGGCGTGTACCCGGTTCAAGATCAATACAGAAGTCAATATCCCTATATGGGGGCATACCCGGAAGATCTGCAGGGAATACATCAAGAAACTCACGGACCACCGAAACCGACTCAATCGAAGGTTCTTGGGTAGTGTCATCCTTGAGATGTGCCAAGAAAGCTAAACACCCTTTACTAACCATTTTCTTAGCACGAAAAAAGGAGATGATACGCACCGGATTGGAAGTGTAGTCACCCTCCACACTAACGGATCTGTCCCAGGCTTGGCTAACGTCACCGTTTTAGCATTACAATCCAAGATCGCGAATTGCGGAGAAAGCCAAGTCATACCCAGAATTACATCAAAATCAACCATCTCTAAGATAACCAAATCTACATAAGTGTTACTCCTCACAAAGTTCACCAAACAAGACCTATATACCTTTTCGACTACCACCGACTCACCCACCGGAGTAGAAACACGAATAGGCGTATCAAGTAATTCACAATGTAAATTTAGACCATTAGAAAATGAGGAAGATACATAAGAAAATGTGGATCCAGGATCAAACAATACAGAAGCCATGCAATCACAAACCAGAAGATTACCTGTGATGACAGCATCAGATGTTCCGCCTCTGATCTCCAGGGAAAGCATAACAATGGGCCCTTTCGTTTGTTTGTCCGTTGCCCCTACCATGTTGTGATGTAGTGGCTCCAGTTTGCCCATCACCCCGGCCATTTTGGTGACCACCATTACCTCGACCACCTCGTCCTCCGGAATAACGGCCTCTGCCATGACCACCTCTACCTCTAACTGTTGGGGGTCTATCGTTCTGTTTTGGACAATACTTCTTGATATGCCCAGTCTCCCCACACCCATAACACTCTCTAGATTCACGCATAGGTCTCTCAGAGAAATGTTGACCCGTCTGAGGTGGACCCCCAACTACAGTCTGTAGTGAAGACTGAATGGGTCGAACTGAGTAACCTCCGGAACCCTGTCCTCTAGAGTAAGAACCATTAAACTCACCTCCCTTTTGAAACCTCTTTGATGTCGATGCCATGGTGAATTCATCTGGCTTCACTCCTTCCACCTCTACCACGAAATCTACCACTTCTTGGAAGGATTTTGCCGTAGTCGCTACCTGTAAGGCTGAAATTCGCAACTCTGATCTCAACCCCTTCACAAAACGGCGAATCCGCTCTTGTGGACTGAAACATAGTTGGGTGGCATATCTGGATAGTGCACGAAACTTAGCCTCATATGCATTGACCGACATCCTACCTTGCTCTAGGCTCAAGAACTCGTCCCTTTTCCTATCTCTCAAGGTCAGGGGAATATATTTCTCCATAAACAAGCTAGAGAATGAAGCCCAAGTCATAGGTGGTGCCTCTGTTGGTTGACACTCAACATGTGACCGCCACCACATTTTGGCGTTCCCTTGAAACTGGTAACTCACGAACTCAACACCAAACCGTTCTACTATACCCATCTTGTGTAGTAGCTCATGACAGTCAACCAGAAAATCGTAAGCATCCTCAGATTCTGCACCCTTGAAGATTGGAGGTTTCAATTTCAAGAACTTACTGAAAAGTTCATGCTGATCATTTGTCATTATAGGCCCAGTAGTCAGGCGTGGAAACGTGCCTATGTCCAATGAGGCATCCATACGAAGGGCCATAGTGGCTGCATGTCGTACCTCTGAAACCGGAGGTGTTGGTGCAGAAAACATTGGGGGTGCCTGACCCTGATCAGACAACCCACTAAGATAAGCGAGCACCTGATTGATCATCTCTGGGTAGGTTGGGGTGGCATTTCCTCGTTCTGTACTTGTTCATTCTCCCCATCCTCCCCTCTCTTACTACCTCCTCAGTCGATGGAGGAGTCACCGCCCTAGCACCAGATGGGCTAGGCGCTCGTCCTCTCCCTCTAGAGGACGTCCTCCCACGACCTCTACCGCGGCCTCTTGCCACTGTTGCACTTCGAGCTACAGCCCCAGTGGCTGGCTCAGATGCATCTTGTCTTGCTGATGTTGATGTTGGCGTAGTCGTTGCTCTAGTTCTAACCATCTGCGAAATAGAGTGAAGATGGTCAGATACCAATTTGTATCACCTAGATACCAATTGGATCCAAGTAATAGCACGAAAGAAAGAAAGAAAGAATGGAATTTTCCTAAAGTCTTATAGCCTCTCAAAGAAAAGTAAAGGCGTCCCCCTACCGTTCCTTAACACTCTACTAGACCTGTTCTTGTGTGATGAGACCAACGAACCTAATGCTCTGATACCAAGTTTGTCACGACCCAAAACCGAGCCGCGACTGGCACCCACATTTACCCTCCTATGTGAGCGAAACAACCAATCTAAATCTTATCATTTCAATTTAATATCAACATAAAACAATGCGGAAGACTTAAACTCATAAATAAAAAACAATTCAATAACTTCTAAAATTCAACATCTATTAATTTCCCAAAATCTGGAAGTCATCACCACAAGAACATCTATGATCGAAGTACTAAACAAGGAGTATTCTAAGAAGCTAAAACAAATAAAAGCTAGTCTATGCCGAAACTTCAAGGCATCTAGACATGAGGAAGGAGATCCAGTCCAAGATAGAAGCATTAGCTCACCCTGAAGATCCGGTGTGATGAAGACTGGCTTGAACTACTGTTGAGTCGAAGATGACGGCACGTTTGCTGCACTCCACAAATAAACAAAAGGAAAACATAAAAGTAGGGGGTCAGTACAACCACAAGTACTGAGTAGGTATCATCGGCCAACTCAAAATAGAAAACAGTATATATCAAGTAACATCATAAAATCAACTAATATCCTTAGCATGCAGCATTTAAAATTACCATAATCCTTGGTTACAACACCAAGCACATCAATGAGGACTCACGCCTCTCATCATACTCGTTGGGAAACATGTTCTTTAGATTAAGTATATTAGTATCTTTCAAGATTCATTATGTTATTTACTCTCGTGTCGGCACGTGACACTCCGCTCCTCATTCTATCCTGGTGTCGGAACGTGACACTCCGATCCTCATATTCTATCCTGGTGTCGGAACGTGACACTCCGATCCTCATATTCTATCCTGGTACCGGAACGTGGCACCCGATCCATATACTATCCTGGTGTCGGAACGTGACACTCCGATTCTCATATTCTATCCTGGTGTCGGAACGTGACACTCCGATCCTCTATTTCTATCCTGGTACCGGAACGTGGCACCCGATCCCCTAATTCATCAAGCCTTCTTTTATACAAAGGCATAATCAATCTCATTATATAATTTATCAAGCCTTCTTTTATACCAAGGCATCATCATTAACATGTGAATTAGGGTTTCTTCAAGATTTAAGATTCAATAGCTTCATCATGCTTATTTTATCACAATCATGCATATATATATATAAGATCCCATCATGCATACACGCAATTAAGCATATAGAAGACTTAATAATACTACTCAACACATATCATTCGCTATTAAGAGTTTACTACGGATAGTGTAAAAGAAACCATAACCTACCTCTACCGAAGAATCGTGATCAAGCAAGCAAATTCCTCAATTTCTTGTTGTCCTCTTCGTTCCTCTCTCTCTCTACTCGTTCTCCTCTCTTTTTCTTTCTGCCTTTGTTCTTTCTATTTTTCTTATTCAAACCCTCTTTCTTTTACCCTAATTATTATGTAATTAAGAATGAACGATGGAAATAATAACCCACTAATTAACTTAAGGTTACCTCTTTTAACCCCCAAGTAATTAGACTTATTAACATTAACCCTCTAACTTTATAATTAAAGCAGGAATAGTCAAAAATGTCCCTTAAAACGTGTAAAGAAATTCGACCCGAACTGGGATTGCGTAGCCCGTGACGGGCCGTCGTGCCTGCGACGGTCCGTCCTGCAGGTCGTCGCAACCGTCAGAGACTAAATTTCCACCATAGAGTCTGTGACGGTCCGTCACGCCTGTGACGGTCCGTCCTGCCATTTCGTCACGACGTTCAGAGAGTCGATTTTTAGTACCCAATTTCAGATTTTCTATGTGTTTTGAAACGACACCCTCCACGACGGTCCATCGTGCCCTTGACGGTCCGTCGTGGCCTCCGTCACCTCTGCCAGTTTTTCCAGAATAAAATATGTTGCTCAAAACGACTAAACAGGTCGTTACACCAATACTTCTATTAAATCGTGATTCATCTTTCTGGAACCTGGATGAATGAAATATCTAGAGCTATGAACTTCCTTTATGATTCTTTTTTTTTAGTTCAAGACTCTTGCTACACATAATCTAACTTGATACCTTAATGAACTATCTCTCCCTTGTTAAAAAGCCATTACTTTTTTCTTATGAACATTTGTCTTTAATTCCTAAAAAATTGTTCCTGATCCTACTTCTCTTTTACTTTTAACACTAATGAAGATATAGCCCCATCATCACTACTCCTCTTCTATCTGTGGAATCCAATAAATGAACTCCCAAGTGTTCAAATCTGTGCCCAACCTTTGAAGATACAACTTGGAAGTCCTCTGGTGAATGGGTAGTCTTTACCGGCCAAAAGTGGGTTAATTTTGTCATTCTATCAAGAATCTCCCAAACAGAATCATGTTGTCTGCGGGACCTTGGTAAAGATAAGATAAAATCAAGATTAATCATTTATCACTTACATTCTAGAAGTTCTATATTCTAGGACATACGACCAGGCCATTGGTCGTCTACTTTATCTTGTTGGAAATTCTAACACTTAGAAACAAATTGTAGAATGCCCGTCATACTACTCAGCCAATACTTCTATTAAATTGTGATACATCTTTGTGGAACCTGGATGAATTAAATATCTAGACCATGAAATTCATTTATGATGCATTCTTTTAGTTCAACACTCTTGCTACACATAATCTAACTTGATACCTTAATGCGCCATCTATCCCTTTTCAAAAAGCCATTACTTTTTTCTTATGAACATTTGTCTTTAATTCCTAATAAATTTGTTCCTGATCCTACCTCTCTTTTACTTTTGACACTAATGAATATCTAGCCCCATCATCACCACTCCTCTTCTATCTATGAAATCCAATAAATGAACTACCAAGCATTCAAGTTTGTGCCCAACCTTTGCTAGTTCTTTCTTATCTATCTCAAAGTAGGAAGTACTATCCATAGACAACCTTCTCAAGGCATTAGAAACAGTATTAGCCTTACCTGCCTGATATAGAATACTCTTGTCATAATCCTTGAGTAATTCTAACCACCTCATTTGTCTGCTATTGAGATCTTTCAGAGCAAATACATACCGAAGACTTATGATCAATGAATACATCTCCATGAACTTTATTCAAATAATGACGTCATATCTTCAAAGCAAACACTACTACATCCTGCTATAAAGATATAAGTTGAAGGTGAAGAAAAACCTTTCACGTAAGAAAGTGCTGGTTGAGATTTTTGAGAGACAAGTTTAGGAGTTGAGAAACAAGAAGTTGCATGTGCCAAAGCACTATGGAGGAAATCATATTGTGCAGGATGCTAATTTGAGGCCAAGGCCAATATAATGTCCCAATATCCATATTTTTTCCTTCTAATTTTACTATATCATGAGGTAATGACTTCCTCTTGAACTGTCCTATGTTTTAGAGACATGTTTTTTACGTGTTCCCATGATTTCCTTGTGTTATGCATGTTCATGAATTTTTTTTTTTGAAGAAAATGAGTTTACATGATTGATAATCCTCATGTTGTGCATTGAGTGTGAATTCCCTATAGACTCCAGAAGATAATATGATGAACATGGTTTAGCTGTGATTTTGAGTGTGAGTTCCCTATAGACTCCAGAAGATGATATAATTGTGTTTATAATACTTTTAGCTTGGAGAAGGAAGCACCTCCTTGAAGATGATTAATTTTAAAATTTGATACATTTTTGTTTGTTAGGTGTTGCTCCTACTTTCATAATGGTACATTGAGTATGTTTCGCTTGGAGTTAATGTTTCCTCCTCGTTTATGTAAATTTTTATATGTTGCATGCATGAAGGGTTGCTATCTTGAGGTTTTTCTGTTAGAAAGGTCTAGAATCTTATGCGAGGACACATTTTCCCAAGAGGGATATAATGAAACACCTAAGAATCTAGAAGGCTAAAGTAGGTCTAATTGAGAGGGCAACAGCCAAAAACGGAGGAATATTTTTTGTAAGACTTCACCAAGCACTAGCTCATCTCACACGACCACCATAAAGAATCATAGTGAGGATCATGATTCATTGAGGTATTTGTGGAGGGCTAGGAAGTAGCTAGGATACTCCTTACCGATCAAGGACCCTTCCTAAAGATGGGTCGTGAAGGCTACCACGACCATGGGAAGGGTCATGATCCTAAGTTAGTCGTAAGGGGAGAAAGGGTTTGAACTGTAGCTACTCGTCCAAGAACCAAAGGGATAACCCCGGCTCGTGGTGGGCACTACGACTATGGAAACCTCACATGGTCATATGGTTGTGTACTATAAGATAAGGGTTAATTGATATTTTCTTTTTTTAATTCATTGTCATCAGTTTCGTAGCTAATTATTTAATTTTTTGGATTTCTAAGCTTTGCGGAGTTCTAATTCTCCGAGGACAAAGTTTCATCGTATTAAGTTTGTTTCATGTATTTTTCTTTGGGACATGACGTATGGTCTAGGATCAATTTTATTCTATTAGATTGGATGGTTATTATGAAACAAGATCTGTAGAATTCTATTTTTCATTAATAAAATGTTTGGACTTTGAAATCTTGTTTCACTCTTATTGTTCTATTTCTCATGTAATGAGAGTTAAATGTATTGTATGGAATTATTTAGGGTTCAATGCGTCATGTTACATCTAGGGCGTACCCCTAGGTCTTGACACCTTTTCATGTAGAAATTTTGTGAAATATTAGAGTATAATGTGAAATGGAACAGCCCCAAAAACTAGTATTTGATATGCACCAACCTGTTACAAGACCCTTAGTCCTTTTTGACTATTTATATGTTTCAAATCTTTAGTAAAAAATAAATATTTCTGAATACGTTAATTATTTCCAATAGAGTTACGTGTGGAAAAAACATCTCGACATAACAAAGGGAGAACAACAAAATGAGAAAACTTTAACCAACAAACATATGTGGTGATACTATATAAAATTGTTGGATTACAAAAATTAATTATAACCAATAAATTAACCAAGAAAATATGGAATTTTTTAACTTACTAAATAAAATAATAATAATGTATATTTTACTTCACCTTATTATTTCAAAATATTTATTTTTTAGGACTTCTTGATAATTTTCTTTAATGTTAAAATTCATACTCAATTTTAGATGTATGGTTTATTAATCTTGAAAAGCTGAGAGTGAAAATTTATTCAATACATAAATCAATTTATTTAACTTTTAAAGTGCAAAAGGTTTTCTTGGAAAATCGTGCAAACAAAAAACATTTTGTAACAACAGCAATAAAAAAAGGAATAATTAAATAAATCACAATCTAGTAGATATGTAAAGTTTCAGAAATTTAATATGTGATTGAAATAAAAAATGTTGAAAAATAAATCATCAAACACGACATACATACGACTTTTATTATAATTACAAAATAAAACTGATGTAGAGAATCCTATGACACACTTCAACATACAAAAACTAAAAGACACAAATTCTGTAGGGGACAACATGAACACATAAAACAATACGAAAAAGAACATATATACTAGTACAAAGACTTTATTTGTTATTGCAGGGGTTTGAATCTTGATCATTAGCATTGTTTAGTGAAAGGTCATCCAACAAAGTGATAAAATCATCATCATTCAAGTTGAGTAAATCAGTAAATGATGGACTTTGTGGAATGTCAGTAGAGTTCTGGTAGTTATTCATTTGAATTGATCCACCCATTGAGGGGATCTCAGCTACAGGATCCATTTGTGGTGTCATAGCAGTAAATGGAGGATCTATAATTGGGGAAGACATCATAGATTTCATTGTTATTGAAGGAGTTTATTGAGGGACATTGATGTAGACCCCTCGTCACCATCATTCTTTTTCATTGTTTTACGTATTAATAGAAGGTTCTTCTTAATAACGTAACTTAGATCTTTGAGATAGAAAAGATTCATGTCAATGGAAATAATTTTTCCATTCAACACTTCATGCATCTCATTTGTAATTTCCTTGATCCTATTTTCCTTTCTTATCTTTAGTAGTTTTTTTTGCAACTTCTTGATTCTTTTCTTGGTGAATTCTTCCTTTGTGACCATATTTTTGGATCTCTCCAATGCTTCCAATTCTTTAAACTTTTGAAAAGTGTTGATTGCTGCAACATGATTGGGAAACACCTTAGGTTCATCACTATAAGGACTGTATACGATTAGAGCTATTTCAATGTGACAAAGAGTGCTGAGTTCTTCTGCTTTTATCAACAACCCTCTGAGTTTTTTCTTGTATGAGAATTTTCTTTCCGTTTCATTTTCAATCAAAGCTAATATTACTTTTTTCTAGGAATGGCTAAAGGGGAGGTATATGAGGATATATGTGTTTTTTAAATAATGTCTTTGTTGTTGTTCTTGTATTTATAGTTGTCTTTGCTTAAGATTGACCCTTGTATATGTAAATAAAAATTTTGAATTCTATAATATTTGGGTAGTTTGAATTATAGAATTTCTTAATATAAACACTAATTGTTTTGGAATAAATTTAAATGAGAGTATATTATCTTAAACTTGATGTTGGTTTTTGATCTAGTCTAATACTAGCAAAATATTTTAAGTCGATCTTTTCATATAAGGAAAAAATTAGTGTTGTTGAAGTTTGAATAAGTAGTATCCACAATAAATGGTCATAAGTTTATAGAAAATAGGTTTCTTATAGAATTCCATTACTATTTTATCCAATTTTTTGAAGAAATTATATTTAGTATAAATTTTAATCTACTTTCAAATATTTCAAAAACTAAATCCTACCTAATTTTGTTTTTACTAATATATGATATACAATAACCTATTACTTGAAGCTAAGTTAAATATTTTCCTTAATTAGTTTTAAGGCAAATTAATATTCCATTATTGTACTAATACTAATCAAAATAATTTATTTGCTTATAATTGAAATAAAAAGATAAATTTTATTATTTTATATAAATGATTTGTCATGACACGAGTTATCAAATCATGATGCCCAAGTTATAATAACCCACTAATAGTGAAGCTAACAATACCATGGAATGATAAATAATGATTTTAAGTGTAACAACCCGTTAAGTGTACTTGTTCTATTTATTCGACACTTATAAATTTCCTTGCGGTATAGTTATGAACTCGGTTTCCTATGCGACTAGTATCAATAGAATAGGTTTAAAGATGAACAACCCATATATTTTTATGGGACACAACTAAGTTGACGTCAATGGAAGTATTTAAACTTGAAATCATAAGGTGGTAGTTGAGTCTAGAGTTTAAATTGACATAGTGTATATATGTTTTAAGTTAAGTTAAAGGTATTCTTCCCTATAAATGCAATAAAATATTGAGGTGCTTTCTTGAGTTCACTAAGCTAGTAGGTGACAAGTAGGTGCATCACCTACATTGACTTATTGACATGCTGAAGGACCTAGTACGTTCATCACCTACTAAGACTCATTTGACCATGTTATTGTACAAAGTACACTACCTATATCTTACCCAAGTTGAATAAAAATATAATGGAAAAATAGACAGCCAAGGCCTAATATTTTCAAGTCCACAAGAAATAATTTGAATGGACAAGTAGGTGCAGCACCTAATTAAATGTATTGGCTGCAGATGAAGTATAAGAAAGGTGGCAAAAGATAAACTATTAAGGTAAAAAATATTACATAAATATCTCATTTTTCACTTATCCAAATTTTAAGCTCTCAAATACATATATTTCTCTCTTTCTCTTAAGATGAAGCAACCACCCAATTTTTCCATTAAGGGTTCTAACTATTTTCACCTAGTTTCTTCCAAAGCATCCACTAGATCACCTTATCTCCTTTATTGTTTCAAGTATATTAGACAGTTCTTCAAAAGGAGTGAAGTAGAGGTAGCTATATGTGTTGGAAGACAAGGTTTCGTCACTCTCTTCCAAAGAATAAGACAATGTTACAAAAATAGTAATTGAAGGAGAATAACATATAAACATAGCCAAGGTAACGCCGTTGGCAAAACCTTTAAATATTTGTTTACTTAAGAATTCTTGAATTACTTTTTATTAAAACTCATGGTATGGTAATTTAAAACCACAAATTCATGTCTTTTGATTATTTTTTAGTGTTGAAGACTGTTATTGTATTGATTTGTTTATGGGAGGTCATAGAGGTACTTAGAGAATGATTGCGGAAAGTTTTAAGGTTAGATTTATAAGGTTTGGTGATGCATCATTAAATTTATATTTTGGTAAAGTCACTGAACATTTCATGGAAAGATGTTCGTAAATAACTATAACATACTAAATTTGTGTCACGAATAGAATCTAGACCCCAGACGAGACCGGCGTCGTTGACCTCTCAGAGGTCGCAAATAAGCGTACTTACATCATACTTGCTTTACATAGGTTAATTTTAGAGGAAAATCTAAATTTTTTTATTATTTAAACATCCTTGCTAAACATTGTTAACATTTTATAATCATTCATCATCAACCATTTAAAACAATAGCATCCTCGAAGGCATGAGGACCAACCAAACTCCTGATGAATGCTGATGTCCGGATAGCTGCAACAAAGATCCTGCAACTCCACTGACCACCTATGCCTGCACCTAAAATAGTATAAATGTATAGGGTTAGTACACATTTCTACTAAGTGTGGGTATATACAAGCAAACACCAAGGACATGCATGAGAAAGAACAACTTTTTCCTAACGACATGATTTTTTGAAGTCAAGTCATTAGACTTGCCAAATTGAGATTAGGAAACTTAATGAACTTTCCAAATTGGGTTAGGAAGGTCATTCCATGAGAGTAACATGCATCATTATAAAAATCGTATTGCACACAACATATAACATCTTCATATAGAACATATCGTAGCATATAACATACAACACCTTTCTTCTTTCATATCATTCATTCATATGCCATGAGACCTGGGAATCATGGACTTGACATTAAGACTTTCCAAAATGAGGGCGCAACATATGGGACCTTAATTAGTGAGTCTTCATTAGCAAACACAGAGTCTGCTTCATTCATTCATACGTACTTCATTCATAGGCCAGCGTGAAAACCATCTATACCTAGGATGTAGGTTATGACTTTCATCAGGTTTGCTATGCAATGATCAGGAATAAACTAATGTCATTACCCAAGTCTACCTCACCTCTTGATTATCCTATCCCAAAACCATTGGTATCATTCGTTTCATTATGTGCTTTGAGGATGTCCTCATTCATTAATTGGGAACTTTAACTTTAACCGACATAGATCATATGAGCATCATGAAATCCAGTGTCTTCATTCATTACGTTTAACTCATACGTCTTTGAAGTTGAGTTCTAATATGAGGACAATATAGATCATTAGATGATATCTCATCTCATAATTATCATACACTCTCCTTGGTGAGTACGTATTGGTAAAATTTATTTAGGCTCAATTGAAATTGCTCTCATCATATTCATTAGCCTCATGTCATGTTGTCACCACATTCTTCATTATTAGCACCTTTGCTTTTCATAGTTACTCAACTCTTATTACTTGAATGCTTATGTAATCATTTCATAATTTATCTCATCATATGCTAATGCACTTGGTGACTTAGTGTATCTTACACTCAAACTTAACCCTAATAGGGTTCATCGTTTCATTACATACATCTTAGGTCCACTTATTTTGAACGTACGTTAGACATATGTGTCTATACATACAACCAATGGGGCTTCATTCGTAGTTTTCTAAGTGATTATTACTTTCCTAAGATTATGTAGTAGAAGACTTATGCATCTTGTATATATGTGGCAAGGTCATAATTTTTTATCTAAGTAAATGGCATTATTATTGGATATTTTATTCACGTATGACTTATGCATCAATACAGAAATTTGGGAAAGCGAACCCAAATCTTGGATAACTTGGATATCATTTATATTTTTCATTAATTTTAATTCTAATATTCATAACATTAGACCCTAAATTAAATCTCAACATTTAAATTGAAGTATTAATTTTCTATTTTACTTTTACTCTTAGATAACCGAATGGTTGGGGGTTCGATCCCCCAAAACTCCTTCGATTTTAATAGTTAAATTCGACACATTTGGGAGGTTGTGGGTTCGAATCACCACATTCCCCTTTTATTTTTTAAAAAATTTCACTGAGGAGGCTGTGAGGTGTGGCTTCGAACCCCCACAGCCCCTTTATCTTTGTTTTATTTAAATTGGCGAGTGGCAGTGAGGTTGTGGGATCAAATAACCACAGCCTCACTTTATTTCCTTGTTATTTCGATTCTCCCTTTAGAACTGAGGTCGTGTTTTCGATACACCATGCCTTGCATTTTCCTTTGCCATTATTTGCTCTCCCTTCGCGCATACTAGGAGGTCGTACGTTCGAATCCCATGCCTCCCATTTTTTTGTTTATTTATTTTTCTCCTACTCCTCCCCATAGGTCGCGAGTTCAATTCCCCCTAGCCCTATTTCCGTTATTTTTTCACGAAAATAGGATCTATGATCGAATCCCTCCCTAGCCCCCATTTTCCTTTTTCTTTGCCTCACAAAATAAGTAGCTAAGGGGTTTTATTCCCCTTAGTTCCTTCACGTTTTTCTCTTATTTTTTCAGCCTCCTCAACATGTGAGGTCTTGGATTCAATTCCCATTTACCTCACTTATTTATTTCCCTTTTTACAACACCGAATTTAACCTTATGGGAGAGTATGCTATCTGGAATTTTTTTTCTTATCATTCTTTACTCATTTTTAGTCACCTCTTTCATGAGTTTACTTAGCTAAAAGAGTGTTATTCAACCCAACATTCTTCATTATAAGGAACACCACATTGCACACACATTACACAAATAAAATACACCAAAAACACATGAATATTTGACACCAAAATAGTGTCTAAAGCCACTGCCCACGATGCACACATAACACGAATTTTTGGTTACACTTCGAATATCATTTTAGTAATTTCCCTCACATAAAACATGTTCACACTTAATATTAATACGGCAATCATGCTTAAGTCTAGCAGCACAACATACCCATCCTACGAATTCGTTTGGGAGCTAAGGACAAGGATATACAAAGGGGAACAACCTTAGTTTTCAA
The DNA here is from genome assembly GCA_027704765.1 of Solanum habrochaites. Taxonomy (NCBI): domain Eukaryota; kingdom Viridiplantae; phylum Streptophyta; class Magnoliopsida; order Solanales; family Solanaceae; genus Solanum; species Solanum habrochaites. Next base: position 7,347,007 of record JAKWJA010002498.1, on the reverse strand, counting down.
GAGCTTGAGAAACGTTCAAAGGAAAGTACTCTTGGAGAAAGAATTGCAGGATAGAAACCCATACCTTTTGATGTTGTTCAAGTGTGAAGCTTATGCCAGGAAACTCCTCCAAACCACGCCCAATTCACTTCAACACACATCCCACTCGACGAACCTTTGCTTAGCCTTGACGTTTTGATTACTTTGTCTTTTACTTAAAAAATCTTGTGAGTTCTTCAAGTGTGAAGAACTCTTGATGTATTTTCTGGCTTTTGTTGTGTTTGGCAGAATAACGTGTGAGTGAGAGAGATTGAGAACGTGAGAGAGAGTTGAGAAACGTGAGGTAGAGAGAAAGTTATTAGGATTAGGAGACTAAATTCAAGACTTAGTCAAAATAGGATTCAATTAACTTAATAAAAATCTGATTTATTTTAATTAATACAATAAAGGACAATTTTACCCTTAATAGATTTTAATTGATGATTTCATCAATTCCTTGTTCCTACTGGGGCTCGAACAAGAGTGGCAACCCATTTGCGAAATATCTCACTCTAAGTCGCCCCAAATTCGAAAAACTCTTTTAATTAAATTAATTTATTTATTTATTGATTCCTCAAGGTAATTACAATATTACCCTTGTCCTGGAAATGACCATTTTACCCCTGGATCGTCAAAGCATAAAATTTATTTTTTTAAAACCGGTAAAGACTCCTTCCATTAAATCTTCATTTTTGCGAGCCTTAATTGGTTGGTTTCATCCTTTCCAATCCCAACTAATTCCTCAAGTTAGTTGACTTGATCGTAGTAAGGGTTCAATGGTCTGGTTCTACGGGTATCAATCTTTGTGAACCTCGGTTTAATCGCAAGCATTCTTGACACCCTAAGTCTTGATCCTATTCATTTTTAGGGTTGTTACATTATCCCCCCTTAGGAATATTCGTCCCCGAATGACACTACCACTTCAGATCGTAATGTCAGTCACGTCATAATAAAATCACCATACACAGTCAATCAATAGCAACAAAATATGGATAGATAAGGAAACATAGTCTTATGAGTAGGATGTCTAACCTCAAGAGCTGAAAAGATGAGGGTAGAGGGATCTCATGTCGGCCTCAACTTCCCACATAGCACCCTCAATAAGATGATTCCTCCCCAATACCTTTACTGTGGCAATATCCTTGTTCCTTAACCGCTTGACCTGTCTGCTTAAGATCTGAACAGGTACCTCCTCATAAGAAAAGTCTTAACCAACCCCCAAACCTTCTAATTGTTGGATTGATGCTGGATAACCTAGGGACCTTTTCAACATAGAGACATGAAAGTCTGGATGAACAGAAGCTAGTTCCCCCGGCAATGCTAACTCATAGGCCACCTTACCCACACAATATAAAATCTTATACGACCCAACGTATATCGAACTCAGCTTCCCTTTTCTGCCAAATCTCATAACCACTTTCATAGGCGATATTTTGAAGTAAACCTGGTCATCAACATCAAACTCTAAGGGACATTTTCTATTATCACTATATGACTTTTGCCGACTGTAAGCAATAGTCAGCCTATCCCTAGTCACTCTTACCTTCTCTAAGGCCTTATGAATGATCTACGAACCCAAAATGGATGACTCTCCAATATTGAACCACCCAACTGGAGATCTACACCTCCTACTGTATTGTGCCTCAAATAGTTCCATCAAAATGTTGGAGTTATATCTTTTATTATATGAAAACTCTATCAAAGGAAAATATTCATCCTAGTTACCTTTGAAATCATCACACACGCTCTCAACATGTCCTCCAATGTATGAATGGTGTGCTCTTCCTACCCATCTTTCTGAGGATGCAATGCAGTGCTAGACTTCACCTGCGTACCCAAGCTCTTCTTCAAAGATATCTAGAAATTAGAAGTAAACTGAGCTCCTCTATCTGAAACAATAGACAAGGGAATCCCATGCAATCTCACAATCTCATCGATATAAAGTCTCGCATAATCCTCAGCTCTGTAGGTAGTTTTCACAAGGATAAAGTGAGCAGACTTAGTTAATCTGTCCACAATAACCCATATGGAGTCATGTTGTCTCCTATTTCTAGGAAGACCAACCACGAAATCTATATTAATGGCCTCCCATTTCCACGCCGGAACCTCAATAATCCGAGTCAGACCAAAAGGCTGAAGATGCTCTGCCTTAACTTGATGACAATTAGGACACTTAGCCACATATCTTTCAATGTCCTTCTTCATTCCATCCCACTAATAGATTTGCTTAAGATCATGATTCATCTTGGTGGAACCTGGATTTATGGAATATCTAGAACCATGGGCCTCTGCCACAATCCTGGTCCGTAAATCATCCACATTTGGTACACACAGCCTGTCCTGGTATCTAAGTATGCCATCATCTCCCAAGGGGAAAGACTCATTCATTTTTAACAACACTTAGTCCTTCAACTCCATCTACACAAGATCAAAATGCTGACACTTCTTGACTTCAACTATAAGGGATGATTCAGAACTAGGGTGAACTGAAACACCCACAATCTATGTACCTCTTTTGCCAACTCCTTCTTCTCGTCCTCAATGTGGGTTGTACTCCCCAAGCTCATCCTGCTTAAAGCATCAGCCACAACATTAGCCTTACCTGGATGGTATTGCACATTCATGTCATAATCCTTCAACAGCTCCAACTACCTGCTCTAACGTAGATTCAACTCCCTCTGTGTGAACACGTACTTGAGACTCTTATAATTCGTGAACACATCCACATGCACTTTATACAGATAATGCCTCCTTAATTTCAATGCAATCACCGTAGCTGCCAACTCCAAGTCATTAGTGGGATAATTCTTTTCATGAACCTTGAGCTTTCTGGAAGCGTAGGCTATCACCTTACAAGCCTGCATAAGAACATAACCCAAACAAACCCTAGATGAATGACAATAAACCGTGTAATTCTCACCACAATTAGGTAGAGTAAGCACCAAGGCTGAAGTAAGTCTGTCCTTGAGATCCTGGGAACTCTTCTCACCAGTCTCTGTCCATTTAAACTTGGCTTTCTTCTTCCTCAAAGCCTTCAGTGGGGCAGCAATGGAAAAAAATCCCTCTAGAAACCTATAGTAGTAACCAGCCAATCCCAGAAAGCTACGGATGTCACTGCGATTAAGGAGCTTTGGCCAGTTCTTAACATCTTCAATATTCTTGGGGTCCACCTCTACACCTTGTTGGCATATCTCGTCTTACGATGCAGATGCAAGTAACCAGGATCAGCGTCCAGCGCCTCATTGATTATGTTTGAGGATTCAAAGTTTGTTGTGAGCTTTCTTGCATTACGAATCATTCGTTTATTGATTTTTAGTTTTTTTTTATAGAATGTTGTGGGGTTTATCACAATATTCATTCTAGTATTATATGTTCTTAATAGACAGATAGTCAGTTGAATAACTCAGTTTTATATCTCTCATTATCTAGAATTTCAGATAGCCAGTCAGGATAAGGGTATGCTCAAGGACAACAATGCATATTAAGTGTCGTAAACATACAGGGTGTAGGCTCGGGTCGTGATAAACCTTGTATTAGAGCAAAAAGATAAAGAGTCCTATGGAGTCTATGAAGGTGTTTCTGTAGAGTCCTTGTAATCCGTTTGAACCGTGTCACATTTATGATTAGGAGGCTATAACATTTAGGAATTTCTCACTTGTATGATATCCCTTTTCATGAATTAGAGTTTATCTAAAAAATTTCTCTCTAATTCGTGCTTGCACGTGTTTCATATCATCATGCCTCTATGAAGACTAGCAAGAGGTCGTCTAGCCAAAACGAATGTTGAGAAATTAGAGGTACCTATTGCACCAAACGTGCACCTCAAAGAGAAGTCACTAATGTTGATTTCTTTGACGTTATCAAAGTGTTAAGACAAGCAGTGACTAATGATGTCGGGAAACATAAAGGGTCTCGACAAGAAGAGGTTGACACCTTAAGGATTCGTGAGTTCTTGAGAATGAATCCTCCGAGCTTCACTGGTTCAAGCATTACAGGGAATCCAAAAACATTGTGGAAGAGTTAAAGAAGGTTTTTGATATGATGAATGTCATTGATGCTGAAAGAGTCGAGTTATATGCGTACCAACTAAAAAATGTGGTTAGGACTTGGTTTGATTAGTTGAAGAAGGGCAGAGATTAGGATGCACCACGCCCGAGTTGGGATTGCTTTGAAGAATCCCTCTTAGTGCGGTTCTATCCCCAAGAACTGTAAGAAGATAAGGTACGGGAATTCCTTACATTGAAATAGGACTACTTCACTGTACATAAATATGGGGTGAAGTTCACCCAACTGTCCCACTATGCTTCTAAAATAATTAAGGACATGAGGAGGAGAATGAACTTGCTTGGGTAGTGCTTCAATCAAAGAGGGCAGAGCTACAGTGGTGATATGCGACATAGACATATCAAGGTTGATGGTCTATGTGTAGCAAGGTAAGTGGAGAAGCTACGAGATAGAGAAGAGTATAGACACAATAATGAAAAGTCTTGGAATAAGTTTGGGAAGCAGAAGGGTGGTTCTAATAGGCCACAAATTCAGAAGAAAAAGTGGCATGCATCATCATGTGCTAGTGCTCATGAACCAAGAAACAAAGGTGAGCATCATGGCAGAACTCACAGAGTTTCAGAGCTGGACCAGCAGTGTCTCAAGGTAGTGTGTCACAGGGAGGTAGTCGGGTTAGTGTATGCGCTAAGTGTGGTAGAAACTACCCAGGTAAATGTCGTGAGGGATAGACAGGTTGCTTCAAGTGTGGACAAGATGGTCACTTTATGAGAGAGTACCCAAAGAATATGTAAAGTAGTGGAAATCTGGAAAACAAATACCAATTTTCATCAATTGTTGCACTAGACAAGGCGGAACCTAGAGAAGCCACTTTTGGTACTAGCAGAGGGAAAACTGCCTCTATGCAATCACTAGCCGCCAAGAGCAAGATAACTCTCCAAATTTTGTCACGAGTATAATCAAAGTCATTAAATTTATAGTTTTTTCTTTGCTCTACCAATGAAAAAGTTTATCTTCTGTAACTCCTTATGTTGCAAATAAGTTTAAGATTTTTTCTACGAAATTGTGTGAACCTTTCTATGTTTCTATCCCTGTTGGAGACTCTATTCTAGCGAAAAGATTCTATTGTGATTGTCCTCTTTCTATTTTTCATAGTAACACCAAGGATTACATAATAGTGTTTGACATGGTAGATTTTTATTTCATTCTAGTTCAGACTAGCTTCGTTCCTATTATTCACCAATAGATTGTAGAACTCAAGTTGTAAATTTTTAGATTCTTAACAATCCAGTCATAGAGTGGAGTAGTATTTTAGTAAAGCCTAAGGATCATTTCATTTCGTACCTCAAGGTGAGATAGTTAGTATCAAAGGGGTGTATCTATCACTTTGTTTGAGTTAATTACTCAAGTGTTGAGGTACCTTCCGTTAAGTCACTTTTTATAGTAAAGGAGTTTCAAGAAGTATTTCCTGATGATCTACCTGGAGTGCCTCTTGAGAGAGAAATGACTTCGGCAAAGAAATCATTCTAGATAATTGTTCTATCTCTACTTAACGATATGGAATTGCACCACGAGTGTTAAAAGAGTTTAAAGAATAGATGAAAGATTTCTTAGATAAAGGTTCTATTAGATCAAGTGTCTCTACATGGGGAGCTCGAGTCCTGTTTCTATGAAAGAAAGATGGTTCCCTTAGGATGTGTATAGATTACCGCCAATTGAATAAGGTTAAAATCAGTAATAAATATCCTCTCCCAGAGATAGATGATTTTTTCTATTAGCTTTGCGGTGCCACCTATTTCTCGAAAACTGATCGCACATCTGCTAACATCAGTTAAGGTTTAGGGAATGTGACATTACAAATACTACCCCAGTGTTGACCTTACTAGAAGGTACTGAAGACTTTGTAGTGCACTGTGAAATATATAGAGTCGGTTTGGGTTGTGTGTTAATGAAGAATGACAAGGTTATAAGGTTCACGAGAAGACTTATCCAACCATGACTTAGAGTTTGTTGTTGAAGTTTTTATCTTGAATATATGGTGTCACTATTTGTCTGGTGTTCATGTTGAAATATTCACTTATCATGAGATCCTATTATATTTGTTTACCTAGAAGGAGATAAATCTCAAACATAGGAGGTAGTTAGAGTTACTCAAGGATTATGACATGATTATTCTTTACCACCTAGTTAAGGATAATGTGGTTGCTGATGTTTTGAGAAGGTTATCCATGGGAAGTACCACCTATGTAAGGCTAGTGTGGTTCCTGATGTTTTAAGCAGGTTATACATAGGAACTACGACCCATGTTGAGGAAGAAAAGAGGGAGTCAGCCAAAGAGGCACACATACTTGCATGCTGTGACTCACGACTTATGGATTCCACAAAAGGAGGGATAGTGGTGACCAATGGGACTGAGTCATCATTAGTGTCAGAAGTGAATGAGAATAAAGACAATGACCCAATGTTCATAAGCGAAGAGTATTGGTTTTTTAACAAGGGGAGGATTGTGTGTAAAAGTATCAGGGTAGATTGTTTGTACCTAGGGTGGATGGACTTCAAAAGAGGATCATGGAGGAGACTCATAACTGTAGATAATTCATTCATCCGGGTTCCACCAAGATATACCGAGATTTGATAGAGGTTTATTGGTGTGAAGGTATGAAGAAAGACATCGCTGAGTTTGTTGCCAAGTGCCTCAATTGCAAACAAGTGAAAGTAAAATACAAAGGCATGTAGGGTTTGCTCAAGATATGGAAATTCTAGAATGGAAGTGGGATATGAATAATATGGACTTCATCACAGGCTTGCCAAGGTTTTGCAGTCAGAATGATTCAATTTTGCTGATTCTCGATAGAATGACAAAAATCCTCTAACTTTTTGCGCTTAAAAATCACTCATTTGGTAGAGGATTATGTGAAATTATACATTCAAGAGGCTGTGAGAATTCATGGAGTCCTAGTGTCAATAATTTTAGGTAGAGGTGCACAATTTACATATAAGTTTTGGAAGTCTTTCCAAAAAGGTATGGGTTCAAAGGTAAACTTAAGAACTGCTTTCCATCCTCACAAATATGGGCAAGAACAGCGTACTATCCATACCTTAGAATATAATTTTAGGGATTGTGTGATTTTTCAAGGGGAATTGGGAAGATCACTTATCTCTCATTGAGTTCGCTGGTAATAACATCTACCATTCGAGCATCCAAATGGCTTTATTGAAGATCATTATTGGAGAAGCTGCAGATTTCTTATTAGGTTGTTCAAAGTTGGTAAACCAGGGTGATAGGAACAAATCTATTTCACAAAGCCATGGAGAACGTAAAGGTGATTCAAGAGAGATTGAAAGCGGCACGGAGTCGCCAAAAGTTCTACAAAGATGCTAGGAGAAGACCGTAAGAGTTTGAAATGGAGGATAGGGTATATCAGAATGTTTCACCCATGAAGGGTATTATGAGGTTTTGTAAGAAGGGGAAACTTAGTCCCCTGTACATTGGTCTTATAAATATCAAAGAGAGTTGGAAATGTAGCTTACGAATTAGCGCAACCACAAGTTTTAGCAGTGGTTCATCCAGTATTTTATGTCTCCATGTTGAATTATTGCATTGGTGATCCTTCATTGATTGTACAAACTGAAAATGATGCGATTAAGGATAGATTATCCGATAAGGAAATTCCAGTTCATATTTTAGACGACCAAGTTTGCAAGATAAGAACAAATGAGGTGGCATCAGATAAGGTCCTTTTAAGGACGGAAGTAGCATACTTAGGGTTCATTTGAACCCTCTTCAACGGAAAATATTATTATTTATACATGATTAAATTATATTTTAAATATGTATAATATATGTTGAACCCCCTTCTACTAATTCCTGATTTTGTTTCTTAGATTTTTGAACCCCCAAATCAAAAAATCTAACTTAGCCACTAATCTTATTGAATTCAAAAACTACATATTTCTTTTATCATCATAGCATACTTTAACATCTCCTCATAGAGGAAAATGCTTTTATATGGATGATCGTTAAAATCATAATATGTTGATATTACCCTTATATATAAGCTAGTAAGAGAGGACAAACATGGCATCATATAATAGTACAAAAAGCAGTCTAAACTGTATCGTCAATGCTTTGATTTTTTGCTCCATCAAGCCTAATTTTATTTGACAGTTTTATATCCTGGTGTAAGAAACTCAAACCAACTCTTTCCTTTGATAGTTTGATTTTTGAATTTGTGAAATGGTCTGGTGGACCCTTGTACTTGTATCTGTTTGTATTTTAAACCCTTGTAGTTATCTATTTGTAATCTGGATCCTTAGACTCAATAAAACACAATTTATCGGACCCTTCTGACAATTGACCACTGATACGCTTAAACTTACTTCTCAAATAAGAAGTGAAGCGGTCGTGTCAAGTAAATAACCCAACTAGTGAGGTTGGGATCATTCCCACGAGGAAAATAGTCTAGACTTAACTTCAACTTGTTATTACTATTGTTTGGTCAATGACTTCCTTGGAAAGTAAAAACAATAGAAAGGGGGGTTTCTAGTTCTAAATGAGTGAAAAAATAAATAATGCAATTGTAAGAGACACTTAACAGCTTTGAATGTTGGATTTTAATCAATTAATCAAAGTAACTAGGGTTTACGTGTTCCCCACAGGTTCACAACTTAATAATTCTAACTATAACAATTCTTTCCTAGTTTCTTGCATGCAAAGTGATAAGTTATGTATTTCTAAATCCTTGGTCCGGCATCTAGAAAATCTCACTCAGCACCTTGCTCCGGCTACGTGTGTTGCTATCCTAACCCTTATCCTCACCTCATATTAAGCATCGTATTCGATATTTGACTAAGTTATTACTTTGTACCAATCAATACTACCCTATTAGATAGTATACACTAAATCTATGTTAATAATTCTTTTCCTATTATCTAGCTCCTTGTTCCGGCAAGTAGCATTAAGGCGAGTTCTAACGTTGGCCATCCGTTAAAAAGACTTCTAAGCGAAAGAATTATTAATACATGCAAGACACTATTCTAGGATTGTTATTTTAGTTAGGGTTTATCTCATTATTTGCCTATGGTTCCCAGAACTCTAGTTATGAAGTTTAGTTACTCATGGCCATAAACACAATATTCAAATATATTAGATAAGAGTTCATGTACTTACTTCAATGTGAAAGATTAAAATCCAAAAGTTTGCTTGATTAATCACAAAAAATCACTTGAAAGAATTCTCAAAGTAACCAATAATCTCACGAGAAGTCTAATGATTATCAAGAATCTTACAATACAATGTTTACCAATACGGAGTTTTAACAATCTAAGAGTCTAACTATCAAGTGTCTAACCTCAAAAAAGAGGTTTTTCAAACTGTTTATAAAAAAACAAAAACATAATTAAACAAGGATTCTAATTGCTGGAAATCTGCCAAAACGCGGCTGGGTCGACGGACCACGCGACGGACCGTCATGGACTCCGTCGTCCCATACTTGTGCAATTTCTTTTGCTGCTCTCTTCATTCCCCTCGACGTCATTTATGACGGACCGTCATAGGCACAGCGGTCCGTCGAGGGTCTTCGTTCCAAAACACTTCAACTCTTGAAATCTTGGTACTGGGATAACTTCTCTGAACTTTACGACGAACCTGCAGGACGGACCGTCATAGCTACAATGGACCGTCATAAGCTTCGTAATCCCACACTTGGTCAGACTTCCCCAACTTCCTTTAGCAGCTGCACTACGCTGCCACCTACAGACCATCACAAGCACGACGGACCGTCATAAGCTCCGTAGGTGGTATCTTCTGCATTTCTTCGCTCAAAATCTCGGCATTCAGCTTTGGACAGTGAAACCACAGTATATCAACACCCTCAACTTAAATTCGTTGTTTGTCCTCAAGCGACGCACTATGACTCACTACACAATCTTTGTACAATAGTATCCATGTTTTATCCTTTGCAATCATTTGGTTATCAATCCCGATTAATCTCATCAAATCTATGCATGTTATCACTATTAGGCTTGAATTTTGTGGGATAAGAACATGACACAGACTCACCATGCATTAACACCCATCCTCTTCACTTTCTCACCGAGGTGCTAACAATTCCGGTATTGCAACTAGTGTCCTCACTTTAAAACAAAATCCTCATTTTTCACACAACGATTTTAGTTTGAGTATAAGGATTACTTTTCAACACTCCCTCTCAGAACAAAGTCACACTCATTCATACCTATTTCCATAAGCTTGCCCTTATTTTCACTGCCTTTAGTTCGCTATACAACCCTTAGGATCACAATAGGACTTTCTTAGCTTGTAACATAGGCTCATGGTCAGGTAAGGTATATTTAGGTATACTTTAGTAACTTTTTGCCCTACTTGACATATCGGCTAAACCTTCCACTTTCTATCATTTTTTCACGCCCAGTTTCTCATATTCTTTCACCTTACTATTTTCTCTTCTTTCTTCATTTGTGTAAGTGACTCTCTACCTTTATTGCTTGTATTTCTTGTATATTTTCCTTTTTCTTTACTTTTATTTCAACTAATTCTTGAGTCACTTTACTTTTATTGTTTCTCTCTTTTTGTTCTTTCGACCCAACTTTCCAAAGCATTCCTCCTAATAGCCACCGTCAACTCATGGCTTTGCCATGAGTCAAGGTACACAATACCCAAAATTGGGTCAGGGCCATAACGAAGGTTGTTCATGCATTAGCCACCCTCAACTTATGCTTTTGGCATAAGATGAGGTGCACATGTCCAAGGAGGGACCAGGGCCAACACTTTGCTCACAGAAAATATCACTTGGGGTGAAAAAGAAAGATCTAATTTTAAGCTCTGATTATTTGGATCAAAAAAGGATAAATTTCATTTGGTTTTTTTATTTAGGCTAGAAATGGATATATTGAATAAGGGCCTATGATCCTTTCCTAATTGTCTATTACAGCTTACTTTTAGCAGGACTAACCAGACAAGTTCTAGCTCATTACCAATACTGCACTATTCAAATTTTCCTCACACTCACTTGACATCTCATCACTATACCAGATTGTCAGACACCTAGTTCGAACTTAAGACTTAGGGTAATCCAATGGTGTTACTCTATTTCATGCTTAGAGCCACACAATTATCAGTTACTATGCCTAGTCATGCGTTATTTACCAGTTTATCAGGATATCATTTTAGCCATCATGCTCCAGAATTAAACTATGTACAAAAGATATAAACATGCCGGTTCAACAGAAAAAGTTATCAGTCTTTTGGGGAAAAAGTACACAGGAAAGAAAACCCCAAAAGAGGATAGTGAATTGGGATATTCAGACTTCACCCTAACACTAACTATACATTTACCCCACCCCCAACAAAAAATCATGAAATTGTCCCAATTGCATAAAAATCTAAATACTAGAGTGGTAGGTGAATCAAACTTGTGGCGCAAAGCGCCGTCGATCAGCAAGATGGTGGGTCCGGTTCCCTGGAACCCACGTCCTCTGCAATCTGGACACCCTCAGTTGTGTCCTCAGCAACAATCGCACCATCAGTAGTGCCTCCAGCGATATCAACAGTGTGGGAGCTAGACACCCCAGCCGCTAACTCTGACGCTCTCATCTTGTGCGTTGCCTCGTCAGCAAATGAGGTTCTCCGCGCAACCTCCATCTCTCGGCGCTCCTTCTTCCTTGATCGCGCCTCTTCCTCTGCTCGACCCCTAAGCCTCTTGGCACTCTCTCGAGGGGGAGGTGGTGGAATATCAGAAGTAGCAAAAAAGGCCGCCAACATCGTGTCCTCAGCAGGCTCGACAGGAGGGGACTCAGACTCCGACACCCTAGCCTCTAAGATCATGTTGATATCTGTACGAAGACTGTCGACTATAGCCTGAAGAGTCTCCACCTCCACCAGAGGGGCTGGTCGGGCTAGAACTCTCAACTCGAAGGCGTCCAGGCGCTGGTTAACCTCAGAAATCTTCCGTTATGTAAACTGCACCATTTTTCTCTCTAGGTGCTCTTCGGACTCAGCAATCGACTTCTGTATCCACGGATGGATATGATGCAGAAGAGTGGACATTTGTGCCTCTAGTTTTTGGACCCTTGCAAGCAGGACCAGTGTAGGTAGAGAGCTGTGCGAGAGGAGCTCGGGGCTGTGCTACTACCCGGGATAGACTCGACCGGGGTAGTGTCAGTGGATGCCTGTGTAGTCGTGCAAGCCTGGGATACCGTATTAGCAATATCATCAGCAAGTGGTGGCAGCTTTAGATGGGGCCTTTTATGTGGGGCCAACTCATTGGCCTCGTCTCTGATGAGGCCTACGTCATCGGTGCCCTGCAGGGTCTTCAGCTTATCTACATGCCATATGGGCACACCTGCGGACCTACAAAGGGCAAAGATCATGCACGGAATGGGGTAGGAGGTAGTGACCTTTAATTCCCTCTCGTGCATGACTACCTGGAGAAGCCATGCGAAGTCTACCTCGAATCCGGCTATCATCGCCGCCATCAACACTGCTCGATCCCAGGTAACGATGTTGTCAGCAGCTGTGAGGGAGAGGCAGTGACGGACAAGCAGCCACAAGAACTTTGTTGTGAACGTGAGGTTGGCCTTCTTGATGGCCCCCTTCGTCTCAGTCACCCAATCGACACCCTCTCCATCTACTGACAGGTGCAGGGCCATCCACCTCTTAGTGGTCTCTCCAGTGCGGGCCCGCGCAAGAACTGGCCATCCTTGACTATCTGCCAGCGGTAGTCTAACACGGCGATAAGGGGGGTCCGAGAAGCATCAATACTCTCACCGTATAGAAACCGGCGAATGGCTTGCAAGGAAATGTCAACCTGTATGCCCCGGACACGGACCTGCTCCAGTGGGGCCTGTTTAGCGGGGGAAGCCCGCCTATCAATCTGTGATCGGACAGTCGCTACGTAGGATGCGTAGAACTCACAGACCATTTCTTCGTTGTATCATCCCAACGGACGTTCTGTCCACTCCAAGCGATGCCTGGTGAAGAGATTGTGGATCTCAGGCATCGATGGGGGCTCCCTATAAGTACCCGCCGCTCCAAAGTGAGTGTTCGAGTCATTACTCCTTTATCAGTGAGGAACTTGGCGTCGGAGTAGACTTGAAACTGCCCATCGACATACCACCGGTTGGGCTAGTCAGTGGATGGGATGGGGACCTGAGGTGTTGAGCCGGATGTAGAGTCTGAACTATCAGCCTCATCATACGAGGCCAACGCTGCAGCGGTTGCGGGTGCGGGAAACTCAGCAGAGCCAGAGGCTTCCTCGGACCAGGATACTCCTAAGGAGCGAGACGCTCCTTCCTCCTTTGTGGCTGACCCAGAGGGTGTGCCGGTCAGTGTGCGCTCCTCATAAGACTGGGAGGCAGTGACTACGCCGTACGCCACCTTTTTGGGTATGGCTCTGGGAGCACGCGCAGCACGGGAAGGGGCGGAAGTGCCTGGGGGCACGTACTCAGGGTCACGCTCATCATCAGTGTCGATGACCATGAGGGCAGACGGGGAGACATACTTCGATCGCCCGCGTTCATAGATGCGGTATTGCTTGGGTGCCATAGTAGATAGTACCTGTAAAGGATCGATATTAGTACGAGTAGTTGAAAACAAGATAGGCAAAACCATACGAAATAAAACATTGAAAATAGTGTGTCATTGCTATTGAAATTGTATCACACGACGGGCCTGGTGACGGCTCGTCGTGGCTATGACAGACTGTCATGATGTCCGTCGTGTTTTACTTAGTCTATGTATATATAAAGAACTCTGAAGGAGAGTCTCTTACTAGCATGACGGTATATGCAGGACGGACCGTCACAGGTACGAAGGTCCATCGTAGGTGTCCGTCGTAGGACACTTAAAATAAAAAAATAAAAAAATATGGTGACCCTTAACAGAGGGGTCTCTGACCATCATGACGGTCGTTCAGGACGGATCATCGTGGGTATGACGGTTCGTCACATGTATCCGTTGAAGAACACTTAGAAAAAGTGAGAGACCCTTAGAAACAAGGTCTCTGACAACCAGAATGGTTGTGCAGAACGGACCGTCGTGAAGACGACGGTCCGTCGCATGTGTCCATTGGGAAACACTTGGGAAAAAAATGAGAGACCCTTAGAAATAGGGTCTCTGACACCCGGAACGGTTTTGCAGGATCACTACGGTCCGTCACATGTGTCCGTTGGGACAGGGCGCTAGGGCTTTTGGAACGGAACCAACGACGGACCATCGTGGGTACGACGGTCGATCATCGGGGTCTCATTCTGAAGAACAGTGACAGAACATGGGGCACCCCATGTATCCCCGTTGAACCCACATGGTCTTGTAGTGTTTTGGACCTATATTTGTCTATCCCAACTACCTAGGAAACTAGCAATGAAAAAGCACCTATGTCTAGGGTTGTCAACATGGCAAATTTGAACATTCCTAGGTTTAGACATAATCATATAAAGGAAACAATATACGACGGTCCTTCTCAGTTGTGACGACCCCTCGTTGGTTCCTCCGTGTGTGCCCTAGTTTCAAAATAATAGAAAAACGTACCTGGTACGACGGATGCATACGACGGTCCGTCGCAGGCGCAACGGTCCGTCGCTGTGTCCGTCAGTGACTGTTGTAGAGTAATTTTCTGTAGCATTTCCTGGTAATGTGCCTGCAAATTTAAAAACCCAGTAGTAGAAAAATGCTACCATTACTAAAAAGAAAATAAGTATTGGGTTGCCTCCCAACAAGCGCCTGATTTAATGTCGCGGCACGACTGGGGACCCTTGATTACTCAGACTTCATCAAGATGGTATGCCTCTATCACTTCATTCCCCGATGCTTTATGCTTACAATAGAGTTTTATTCTATCTCTATTCCTCTTAAACCGCACTCCCTCCTTTGCTTTTAACTCAACTGCTCCATGAGGGAATACTTGGGTAATCAGGTAAGGGCCAGTCCATTTGGACTTGAGCTTGCCCGGAAGACAAGGCACCCCAGAACTGTCTACAAGCACAAAATCCCCAACCATAAACTCTTGTTTTGCATTTTTCTGTTTAGTCTCCTTTTACATATTTTCTTTGTGCGATATGGCAGATACCGATTGGAGCTCACCACTCTGCCTCATGGTCCTACAAATGTTGAAGGCCGATTTTTCATTATTCAACCGAAATGTAATCTGTCCCTTATCCATATCAACTAATGCTCTACCTGTAGCAAGGAATGGCCTCCCAAGAATAATAGGAACTTCAAAATCGACCTCGCAATCAAGAATAACAAAATCAGCCGGAAAGATGAATGTCTCCACTTTTACTAGCACATCATGGATTATCTCTATGGGCCATTTCACTGTCCGATCAGCCATCAGTAGCCGCATCACAGTGGGTTTTGGATCCCCCAAACCCAACTTCTTGTAAATTGAGAGCGACATGAGATTTATGCTTGCCCCAGATCACATAATGCTTTCGCAAAATGTAACGACCCAACTGTACAAGGAATAGTGAACGCACCCGGATCTTCTTTCTTTTGTACGATGGATCTTTTAGCAATAGCACTACAATGCTGCAGTCTATCATCATCCTCGAAAGTGACCGATCTTTTCTTGGTGACCAGATCTTTCATAAATTTTGCATAACCGGGCATTTGTTCTAGAGCTTCTACCAAAGGGACATTGATAGAAAGCTGCTTAAACATTGTTATGAAACGCCGGTATTTACCATCCTCGGTCTTTTTCACTAATCTCTGAGGGAAGGGTGGTGGTGGCCTAGGCATGAGAATTACCTTGATAGGTACTTCAGCATCTTTTCCATTACTTTCCTCTTCTTCACCACTACCCTTTACCACATTATCATTATCTTTTCTCACATTTTCCTCAGTAGATGGCATAGGTGGATCGATGGTTTGCCTACAACCCCGAATAGTGATTTCCATACAGTGCGCATTATTCTTTGGATTTTGGACAGTGTTGCTATAAAAAGAGTGCCCTTTTGCCGTGTGTTCACTATCGCAGATAATTGGGCCACTTGCAATTCGATCTGTTTAATCGAAATTGCATGTGTATCAACTTTTTGCCCAATACTAGCTAAATCACACCTCAACTCTTTAATGTGTTCATCACTAGTGTCGAACCTCCTCATCATTTTGTGCAACATATCCTCAACTCGCGCCATACTACCTCCACCATCCCTGGGAGTAACTTCACGATTTTTAGGAGGAACATAGGGTCCATTCCTGTCGTTTCTATTACCATAGTTACCTTTGTTGAAGTTGTTGTCGCGATTGTAGTTTCCATATCGGACATAATGACCCTCACAATTGTAGTTACCATAGTTCCGACCTTGGTTCCCTTGACCATGGCGCCAATTCTCCTGATTAGAGCCTTGGTCACTTGGTCGGAAACCCCCCATCTGTTCATTTACTTCATAGGAATCCTCGTCATAATAACACTCATCGTTTTTTGGCGGTGGTTTCGACAAGTAGTTGACTGCATTTATCTTTTCTGCACCCCAAGTGACATGTTTTAGTACCAACCCAAGCTCAGTTCTCATTTGAGCCATTTCTTCACGAATCTCATCTGTGGCAGGGTTGTAAGTGGACTGTACTGCGAAGGTGTTTGTCCCTGTATCAGACTTCCTAGTACTCCAAGCTTTGTTATTCCGGGAGATTTTTTCTAATTTTTCAGCGATCTAAGCATAAGGACATTCCCCATAAGATCCACCTACTATAGTGTCCAACACCGCTTTGTTGTTATCATCCTGTCCCCGTTAGAAGTATTCTTTCAGTGACTCATCATCTATACGGTGATTTGGAACATTTCTCAAGAATGAGGTGAATCTATCCCAAGAACTACTAACTGACTCTCCTGGTAGTGCCACAAAGTTATTCACTCTGTCTTTGTGGTTTAGTTTCTTGGAGACCGGATAGTAGCGTGCTAAGAAGACATCCCTTAGTTGATTCCAAGTAAAGATGGAGTTGTATGGGAGCTCAGTGAACCAAATAGCAGCCTCTCCCATAAGTGAGAGAGGAAACACTCTGAGACCTATTACATCTAAATCCAAATCAGGCCTCCCTACACAACTTTTACACACTGCCCTTACCTTAGCTATATGGGCATGTGGATCCTCAGAAGGTAGCCCTGAAAACAAACCTCTGGCAGTGAGCATTTGCATCAGACTACTAGTTACCACAAAAGTGTGGCCTGTGGGTAGAGGAGGCAAAACCAGTGGCCCATCCGTATCTGCTATGTTATCATAGCCTCTATAGTTTGCTTGGGGCCGTGGAGCGGGATTTTGTCCCCTCTGGTTATGTTCACCCGGAGCATCGGGTAACATCTGACCATGAACATCAACCGGAGCTGGGATGTTCTGGTTCGGATCCTCATCATTTATTCCCAAGTTTCGATTCATATTGCGCATTGTACGCTCTAACTCATGATCGTAGGGAAACAAGGTTTCTCTTCCTCTCTGTGTATTTGGCATACAAGGAGGATGATTCTTAAAAGAAATCAAAAATAATAAAACAAAGTAAAATCAAGAAAATATCAACTAAACTATAGTAATAAGTTCAAGTTAATCTAAAAGCTATATTCTCCGGCAGCGGCGCCAAAATTTGATACGCTTAAACTTACTTCTCAAATAAGAAGTAAAGCGGTCGTGTCAAGTAAATAACCCAACTAGTGAGGTTGGGATCATTCCCACGAGGAAAATAGTCTAGACTTAAATTCAACTTGTTATTACTATTGTTTGGTCAATGACTTCCTTGGAAAGTAAAAACAATAAAAAGGGGGGTTTCTAGTTCTAAATGAGTGAAAATAAATAATGCAATTGTAACAGACACTTAACATCTTTGAATGTTGGATTTTAATCAATTAATCAAAGTAACTAGGGTTTACGTGTTCCCCACAGGTTCACAACTTGATAATTCTAACTATAACAATTTTTTCCTAGTATATTGCATGCAAAGTGATAAGTTATGTATTTCTAAATCCTTGGTCCGGAATCTAGAAAATCTCACTCCGCATCTTGGTCCGGCTACGTGTGTTTCTATCCTAACCCTTATCCTCACCTCATATTAAGCATCATATTCGATATTTGACTAAGTTATAACTTCGTACCAGTCAATACTAGCCTATTAGATAGTATACACTAAATCTATGTTAATAATTCTTTTCCTATTATCTACCTCCTTGGTCCGGCAAGTATCATTAAGGCAAGTTCTAACGTTGACCATCCGTTAAAAGGACTTCTAAGCGAAAGAATTATTAATACATGCAAGACACTATTCTAGGATTGCTATTTTAGTTAGGGTTTATCTCATTATTTGCCTATGGTTCCCACAATCCTAGTTATGGAGTTTAGTTACTCATGGACATAAACACAATATTTAAATATATTAGATAAGAGTTCATGTACTTACTTCAATGAGAAAGAATAAAATCCAAAAGTTTGCTTCATTAATCACCAAAAATCACTTGCAAGAATTCTCAAAGTAACCAATAATCTCACGAGAAGTCTAATGATTATCAAGAATCTCACAATACAATGTTTACCATTACGGAGTTTTAACAGGCTAAGAGTCTAACTATCTGGTGTCTAATCTCAAAAATGAGATTTTTAAAACTATTTATAAAAAAACAAAAACCTAATTAAACAAGGTTTCTAATTGCTGGAAATCTGCCAAAACGCGGCTAGGTCGACGGACCACGCGACGGACCATCGTAGTCACAACAAACCGTCATGGACTCCATCGTCCCATACTTGTGCAATTTCTTATGCTGCTCTCTTCATTCCCCTCGACGACAAGTATGACGGACCGTCATAGGCACAATGATCCGTCAAGGGTCTTCGTTCCAAAACACTTCAACTCTTGGAATCTGGGTACTGGATCACTTCTCTGAACTTCACGACGAGCCTCCAGGACGGTCCTTCATAGCTACAACGGACTGTCATAAGCTTCGTAATTCCACACTTGGTCATACTTCCCCATCTTCCTTCAGCAACTGCACTACGCTGCCACCTACGGAGCGTCACAAGCACGACAGACCGGCATAAGCTCCGTAGGTGGTCTCTTCTGCATTTGTTCGCTCAAAATCTTCGCATTCAGCTATGGACAGATTTCCTGCAAAACAAAGAGAAACTTATATAAAAATTAGCACAAAAAGGATTTTCGAACACGGTATTCCACCTTAAGGCGAATGAGTACTATATTTCAATTTTAAAAATGTTAATAAAAATATAAAATAATACAAAAATTAAAAAATAATTACGAAGATCACATCTTCTTTACCATATTCCACCTTCAACAACAACTATCTCAGTGCCCAATTCTTTGTTTTACTTTCTATACTCTTGTTATCAGATCTTGACATTGAAACCTTCTTGACTCCGTTGATTCGACTTTAAAGGGAGAGGTCAATAATAGTGGTGCTCGTCGGAGAAAGTGAGGCGGCGATGGCTAGGTTGGAGTATCTAGTTACAACATCTAAGAGATCCTGTCCAGATATGGTGGTATTGCGTCGACAACATCAGTTTCGTGATAGTGTGGAGGCGACGGCCTAATCGGGGGATGAACAAAGTTTTAATAATTATTACAACTGAAATTTATGAATGATGAAAACATAAAAAATAATGGTGATTTTTGTGATAGAAGAAGTGGTGCTAATGGTGAAGATGGTGATTGTGATGGTGAGATCTAACGTAAAAAATGGAGACATGGTTTAAGAAGAATGAAAGAGGAAAGAAGAGAAAAAAATTTCTTAAAATAAATAATTAATGATGTTTCATTTGAAATTTAACGTGGATGACGACGTGTTACTTTTGTTGAGCGTTTGAAGCTCACACAAGGCCAAGGGGGTTTAAAATGTTGACATTCGTCGAGTCTAAGGGATCAGTTGATAAATAGTTAAGTAGAAGGGTTAAGAATACAAACTTATACTAGTATGAGGATCCCCTAGACCATTCCGCCATGAAATTTTCTATGGCAACTGTTTTTTCCTCTTCAATGGTTTATGTTTATTATTTGTGATGATCATAAATATACCTACTTTTATCATTCAATCTCAAATGAGTATTATTTTTTAGTTCTTCAGTGGTATTTATTACATTTTTACGATTTTGGTATGATTTTGTTCATGATGTTTCTAATTTGGTTTGATTGATACTCAGAGATGCTTGAAAATTGGTGTTCGTTCCCCCTATTATTCTTCTCACTTCTATATTTTTTTCCTTGGCAAGTTTACATTTTTGATAGTCACAATATGTGGGGTATTTTATTCTCTGCCTCTTTTATTCTGCATTTTCTGATTTTTAAATAGTTAATTGTAGAACTTTGTAATTTTATATTTCTAACTGGCTTTTATTTACTCATGCATGTTTAACTTTAGATTTTATTTGTGTTGCCCTCTCTTCTTTATGACAGACACCACAATTTTTTTTTTACCTTTTCTTAATTAATGTGATCTTGATATCATACTGAAAATGATCTATTTGAAGGATGGGAAGAACTGGATAAAAAAAGACCTATTCATTTTCTTCTTGAAGCATTGATTGACAATAAAATTTTATGTTATAATCAAATAAATATGCATAATACATTATACACATTCAAATAGAAAACTCCAAATATTTGTAGGTACTATATGATAGACATGACAAAGTGAAGATATATGAAAATAATTTTATAGGATGATTAAGATTCAAGAAATCAAATGATGCAATGTCGGAACATGTTGATGCTGGTGAGGGATAGACAATATTTTGCTAGAGGAACTCGACAAGATGTTACTTATGGAAGAAATAAAAATAAAAGTTTTTGTGTTTCAATCTTAGCGCAGGTCTGAAACTCGAACCATTCATACCATCAAAAACAACAAAAAGCGAGTCTTCTTAACTACCTACAATTAAGATTTGAATATGTCTCCTGACTTTTGAATTAATATTGATTGAAATATAATGTGACTTAGATTTGCTTGTATCCTCATTGTCTTCAATGTGCTTATGTTGTTCAGTAGAAAAATATATCTTCCTTATTTAAAAATTTTAGTACTGAAAAAGACAAATAAATTTGGATTCTCAGATAATCATATAGTCTTACTTGGCTAAGTTGTGCGGACTCTTCACTTACGTTAACACATCCATGTCGAATTCTTCAAAAATACATTACTTTTGGAGAATTTAGTACATACATGTATACATTTTTGAACAATTCAAGAAACAGTCACTCGTTAGTGAGAACCATCAATAGGATAAATGGAATGAACTGGCAAAGATGGTGTGTGGTTATTCAAATTTTATTGTTTCCTCATCGTTCCTGATAAATAGCTAAATTTATATGTGTTTTCTGTTAGATAACTTGAAAAATCTTTAGCTTTAACCCGTTGATATTAGTTTATTATATTCGAATTTGATATTTCATCTTTTTGTATTATTGTCG
The DNA here is from genome assembly GCA_027704765.1 of Solanum habrochaites. Classification (NCBI taxonomy): domain Eukaryota; kingdom Viridiplantae; phylum Streptophyta; class Magnoliopsida; order Solanales; family Solanaceae; genus Solanum; species Solanum habrochaites. The sequence continues at coordinate 7,325,574 of JAKWJA010002498.1, read as the reverse complement.
AGAATTATGAGAGGCTAGGAGGACTCTTTTTTTTGTTGTTATGATTATAGAGGTTTGTCAGTTTATAAGTTATTTTCTATTTTCCTTTATGTGTGAATTATAATATCCATTTTCATGAGATCTCAGCTATTGTTTCTCTCTCACTTTCACAAACAGATTTTTTGTGTTTAGTAATTGGGGATGTGATGAGATCTCGAGAAAGCCATGCACCACTCTGATATTAGTGATGTCCAATTTCTCATACAAATAAACCTTTCTGAGTTGTTAAAAAAGTTCATTTGCATGTGAAAACTATAACAAGTGAGCATATATATATTTATTTTTACTGCAGAACACATGTTATTCTATTTTATTAGGCTTCTTCTAAAATTAACAGTTGTTAGTTTCTTTAATACGAAGTTTCTACAGTTTCATATTAGTGAAACAATAGAGTAAATGATGATCTAGCAGGTTGCAAATAAAAAATAAAATAAACTCTATAAAAAAAATGCACACTTATCATGATCTTCAGATCCCTGGAATTACATTTTGCATATATAGAAATGTTTACAAAAATGATATACTGTATTGTGCCCATTTTTATAATCGCGGCACTAAGAAGCTATAATAGTTAAACGTAAAGTAGTGGTGTAATTATGTCAACTTAAACAAAGCATAAGCGTGGACAAGCTGAAGGTAAAAATCAACGTGTTCTCGAGATCAATAGAAACCTTTTGTGTGCTTCTGCCGGATGATGTACAAAATTAAATTGTCTGAGTATACACTCGAGGTGTCGTATTTTAAATAGTCTTTCTCCTTTTTATATCATACAAGGAAAATCTCTAAAATAACTAATGATCGTGCCTGAGTCAATAGCACGAACTGTCGACTGGGACTATTGTCTCAACTGAGCACGTTCCTCACGAATATCAAATGCAATGTGGTTAATGTTAATGTGTGGAGTCATAACGCCTAACAACAGCTAGGTAAGGAAACGGGAGGTAAGTTAATGATCTGAAAAAGTTGTCTATGATTAAGCAACTATTGTAAATTGTACTTAGATGTAGCGATAAATTAAGAAATTCAAAGGGTCTCACATATAACGAGAGAAGACAATCACCAACTAATGTTTCCGTACCAAGATTATAAACGTGCTTCTTGTGAAGGATTGAGTGAAAAATAGAGGCCTAATGTGAGTGTCCTTAATTGGTAAGATAAAAACTACTCTATTGTGACAATCCAGTGTAAGGATAGACCAAAGCTTCTAAATCTTAAAAGTTTTCATTGAGCATAATCTTAACTATAAGTGAAGTGATTGATGGAATTTTGGCAATTTTCCCCCTATTTTGGTGACATTTTCTTAACTCTGTTAAGTTTCAGCAAGGATGACTGAAAATTGATCCTCTCTTTTGTCCCTTTCTAAAGGTTTCATCATATAAACAAAGAAAATTTATTTCACAATTCAATACGCTGCTTAAATGGTTAATGGTTGAATTTATTACATTTGATTCTTTAGTAAACAAATAGTTTATTTCTTCAACTATTGTTTGTATGTTTTTTTTAATTCATATACATTAATTAAGATTCTTATAAAGTGTGTTTCATTTCTCAAAGTTTTCTTCCTTCTATTTTATTAAGCTTAATTTTTTACGATAAATCATAGTGATTGATGTATATGTTTAAACTTCTTTTTGCAATTTTTCAGACTTTTTTTAATTATGTATAAACGACCAGTGAGGATGATTGAAAATTTATAGGGTTGTCCTATATTTGATAGCACCTAAAAACAAATATTTTATAACTAATGTGGAACAATTGAATGAAGTTTCATAAAAGAAGCAAAATGATTTCTTTCTTTCTTGCCACAATTAGTATATTATTCTCACTGTTTTTTCTTGGGTACAAACATTTTGTATGTCATTGCACTATTCGTATAATATATATATACATACAATTAGTCGATATCTTTTATTGTAAGTTAACTAATTTTTTTATATTTCTTGTTCTCTTATTTTTATGCATAGAAGAGATCAAGTTTTTTTTTAACCTAACAAATATCAAAATACACTATAGAAAATATTTGTTTTAAGAAATAAGTATGCATGGCCATAGAGAGTACTATAGCCTTTACCGACATCAATAAACTGCAATTTGATTAAATGTTGCTATAGACTTAATGGACATTTACACAGAGTACCAATTTCCTCTTAGAATACATATTTATCGATAATTATGCTATTAATTATCATTAAAGATCACTTTTTGTAGTGATAACTCATTCCCCTTTGATAAAGTTTTTTTTTTTTTGATAAATAAGTAAGAACTCTTTCTTTTGTCTTCTTTCAATTAATTTTGTGAACCTTAAAATTAAAAACAACCTGAAAGACTATCTATTTTGAAAAATATATTCAGCAACATGTCTTTTTCTTCTTGATTGCTAGGAAAGTAAGATCGTCTTTATTATACTTTGATATTTGTGAGTTCAAGAGCTCACAAAATTATGTTGTGAGATTTTAATATGTTATATGTCAAAAATTTTGTTTAGTACATCCCGTTGTGCTCATTCAAATGTCACCTACTGCTTGGTTGATAATTGCATTAACTTTTTGCAAATCCATATTATAATCACAACATGAAATTTGAGTGATTCTACTATCTTAGTCCTCATCCCTCAAACATGGAGATCTAGAATCAGGACAAGAATCACCTCATACGATAAGTTATCCTTGATCACAATATCTTCAATTTTTATGATTTTAGAAGGATTGCCCAAGAACTTCTTCAACATGGAGACGTGAAAGGCTGCATGAACTACGGATAACTCTATTGGTAGGTCCAACTCAAATTATATATTACCTCGTTTTGTAAGGTTCGATATATCGAGGACTAAGCTTCTACTTCTTGCAAAATACCATAGCACATTTAATGGGTGAAACTTTCAAATATACCCAATCATCTGCTTCAAAGTCTAAATCCATTCTTCTTATATATGTGTAGGATTGGACTCTGTGTCATTTTAAACCTCTGTTGAATCACATTCAGCATCTCCATAGCTTGATGATCTAAATGTGGTCCTATCAACCTTGCTTGACCAACTTCAAACCATCTAATATGAGATTTGTATCTTCTTCCATAGAGAGCTTCATAATAAGCCATTTGTATAGTGGTAACAATTGTTGTAAGCAAATTCAATAAGAGGTAGGTGATTATCACAATAACCTTTGAAATAAATCACATAAGCCATCGACAAATCCTCTAAGGTATGAATAGTGTGCCCTACTTGACCATTTGTCTAAGAATGAAAGGCAGTGCATAAATTAATCTTTAAACCCGAGCCTTTTTGGAATAACTTCCAAAATTGTGTAGTACATTGCTCATGTCTGTCTGAAATAATGGTGAGAAAAACTTCATGAATTCTAACCACTTTTTGAAGATACAACTTGGCATTCCTCTAGTGAATGGGTAGTCTATACCGGCGAAAAGTGGGTTAATTTTGTCATTCTATAAAGAATCTCCCAAACAGAATCATGTTGCCTGCGAGACCTTGGTAATGCTAGGATAAAATCATGATTAGTCATCTATCACTTACATTCTGGAAGTTCTATATTCTAGGACATACTACCAGGCCATTGGTCGTCTACTTTAGCTTGTTGGAAATTCTAACACTCAGAAACAAATTGTAGAATGCCCTTCATACTACTCAGCCAATACTTCTATTAAATCGTGATACATCTTTGTGGAACCTGGATGAATGAATATCTAGAACTATGAAGTTCTTTTATGATGCAATCTTCTAGTTCAACACTCTTGCTACACATAATCTAACTTGATACCTTAATGCGCCATCTCTCCCTTGTCAAAAAGCCATTACTTTTTTCTTATGAACATTTGTCTTTAATTCCTAAAAAGTTGGTTCCTGATCCTATCTCTTTTATTTTTGACACTAATGAATATCTAGCCCCATCATCACCACTCCTCTTTTATCTGTTGAATCCAATAAATGAACTCCCAAGCGTTCAAGTTTGTGCCCAACCTTTGCTAGTTCTTTCTTATCTATCTCAAAGTAGGAAGTACTATCCCTAGACAACCTTCTCAAGGAATTAGAAAAAATATTAACCTTACCTGGGTGATATAGAATACTCATGTCATAATCCTTGAGTAATTCTAACCTCTTCATTTGTCTGAGATTGAGATCTTTCAGAGCAAATACATACCGAAGACTTATGATCAATGAATACATCTTCATGAACTTTATACAAATAATTACGTCATATCTTCAAAGCAAATACTACGATATCCTGCTCTAAGATATGTGTTGAAGGTGAAGAAAAACCTTTCACGTGAGGAAGTCCTGATTGAGATTTTTGAGAGAAGTTTAGGAGTTGAGAAACAAGAAGTTGCGTGTGCCAAAGCGCTATGGAGGATATCATATCGTGCAGGATGCTACTTTGAGGCCAAGGCCAATATGATGTCCCAATATCCATATTTTTTCCTTCTAATTTTACTATAGCTTGAGGTAATGAGTTCCTGTTGACTTGTCCTATGTTTTAGAGACATGTGTTTTATGTGTTCCCATGATTTCCTTGTGTTATGCATGTTCATGAAAAATTTTTGATTTAAGGAAAATGAGTTTTCATGATTGATTATCCTTATGTTGTGCATTGAGTGTGAATTCCCTATAGACTCCAGGAGATTATATGATGAACATTATTTAGCTATAATTTTGAGTGTGAGTTCCCTATAGACTCCAAAAGATGATATAATTGTGTTTAGAATACTTTTAGCTGGGAGAAGTAAGCCCTACTTGAAGATGAGTAATTTTAAAATTTCATACATTTTTGTTTGTTAGGTGTTGCTCCTACTTTCATAATGGTACATTGAGTATGTTTCGCTAGGAGTTAATTTTTCCTCCTCGTGAATTTTTATATGTTCCATGCATGAAGGATTGCGATCTTGAGGTTTTCCGTTAGAAAGGTATAGAATCTTATGCGAGGACACATTTTCCAAAGAGGGAGATAATGAAACACCTAAGAATCTAGAACGCTAAACTAGGTCTAATTGAGAATATTTTTTGTAAGACTTCACCAAGCACTATCTCACCTCACACGACCACCATAAAGATTCGTGGTAAGGATCATGATTCATGGAGGGGTTCGTGGAGGACTAGGCAGTAGCTAGGATACTCTTCACCGATCAAGGACGCTTCCTAAAGACGGGTCATGAAGGCTACCACGACCATGGGAGGGGTCATGATCCTATGTTAGTCGTAAGGGGAGAAAGGGTTTGAACCGTAGCCACTCGTCCAAGAACCAAAGGGATAACCCCGGCTTGTGGTGGGCACTATGATTGTGGAAACCTCACATGGTCATATGATAGTGTACTATAAGTTAAGGGTTAATTGATATTTTTTATGTTTTAATTCATTGTCATAAGATTCGTAGCTAATTATTTAATTTTTTGGATTTCTAAGCTTTGCGGAGTTCTAATTCTCCGAGGACAAAGTTTCATTGTATTAAGTTTGTTTCATGTATTTTTCTTTGGGACATGACGTATGGTCTAGGATCAATTTTATTCTATTAGATTAGATGGTTATTATGAAACAAGATCTCCAGAATACTGTTTTTCATTAATAAAATGTTTGGACTTTGAAATCTTGTTTCACTCTTATTGTTCTATTTCTCATGTAATGAGAGTTAAATGTATTGTATGGAATTCTTTAGGGTTCAATGCGTCATGTTACATCTAGGGCGTACCCCTAGGTCTTGACAATTTTGCATGTAGAAATTTTTTGAATTATTAGCGTATAATGTGAAATGGAACAGCCCCAAAAACTAGTATTTGATATGCACCAACCTATTACAAGACCCTTAGTCCTTTTTGACTATTTATATGTTTCAAATCTTTAGTAAAAAATAAATATTTCTGAATACGTTAATTATTTCCAATAGAGTTACGTGTGGAAAAAACATTTTGACATAACAAAGGGAGAACAACAAAATGAGAAAACTTTAACCAACGAACATATGTGGTGATACTATATAAAATTGTTGGATTGCAAAATTTAATTATAACCAATAAATTAACCAAGAAGACTTGGAATTTTTTAACTTACTAAATAAAATAATAATAATGTATCTTTTACTTCACCTTATTATTTCAAAATATTTTTTTTTGTAGGACTTCTTGATAATTTTCTTTAATGTTAAAATTCATACTCAATTTTAGATATATGGTTTATTAATCTTGAAAAGCTGAGATTGAAAATTTATTCAATACATAAATTAATTTTTTTAACCTTTAAAGTGTAAAAGGTTTTCTTAGAAAATCGTGCAAACAAAAAACATTTTGTAACAACAACAATAAAAAAAGAAATAATTAAATAAATCACAATCTAGTAAATATGTAAATTTTCAGAAATTTAATATGTGATTGAAATAAAAAAATTTGAAAAATAATTCATCAAACATGACATACAAATGACTCTTATTATAATTATAAAATATAACTGATGAAGAGAATCCTATGACACACTTCAACATACAAAAACTAAAAGACACATATTTTGTAGGGGACAACATGAACACATAAAACAATACAAAAAAGACGAGATGTACTAGTCCAAAGAATTTATTTGTTACAGGAGGGGTTTGAATCTTGATCATTAGCATTGTTTAGTGAAAGGTCATCCAACAAAGTGATAAAATCATCATCATTCAAGTTGAGTAAATCAGTAAATGATGGACTTTGTGGAGTGTCAGTAGAGTTCTGGTAGTTATTCATTTCAATTGATGCATCCATTGAGGGGATCTAAGCTACAGGATCTATAATTGGGGAACACATCATAGATGTCATTGTTATTGAAGGAGTTGATTGAGGGACATTTGATGTAGACCCCTCGTCACCATCAATCTTTTTCATTGTTTTATGTATTAATAGAAGGTTCTTCTTAATAACGTAACTTAGATCGTTGAGATAGAAAAGATTCATGTCAATGGAAATAATTTTTCAATTCAACACTTCATGCATCTCATTTGTAATTTCCTTGATCCTATTTTCCTTTCTTATCTTTAGTAGTTTTTTTTGCAACTTCTTAATTCTTTTCTTGGTGAATTCTTCCTTTGTGACCATATTTTTTGATCTTTCCAATGCTTCCAATTCTTTAAACTTTTGAAAAGTGTTTATTGCTGCAACATGATTGGGAAACACCTTAGGTTCATCATTATAAGGACTGTATACGATGAGAGCAATTTCAATGTCACAAAGAGCGCTGAGTTCTTCTGCCTTTTTCAACAACCCTTTGAGTCTTTTTTTGTATGAGATTTTTCTTTCCGTTTCATTTTCAATCAAAGCTAATATTACTTTTTTTCTAGGCATGGATAAAGAAGAGGTATATGAGGATGTCTTTGTTGTTGTTGTTGCATTTATAGTTGTCTTTGCCTAAGATTGACCCTTATATATGTAAATAAAATTTTTGAATTCTATGATATTTGGGTATTTTGAATTATAGAAATTCCTAATATAAACACTTATTGTTTTGGAATAAATTTAAATGAGAATACATTATCTTGAATTTGATGTTGGTTTTGGATCTAGTCTAATACTAGCCAAATATTTTGAGTCGATCTTTTCATATAAGGAAAAAAATTAGTGTTGTTGAAGTTTGAATAAGTAGTATCCACAATAAATGGTCATAAGTTTATAGAAAATAGGTTTCTTATAGAATTCTATTACTATTTTATCCAATTTTGGAAGAATTTATATTTAGTATAAAATTTTAAACTACTTTCAAATATTTCAAAAAATAAATCCTACCTAATTTTGTTTTTACTAATATATGATATACAATAACCTATTACTTGAAGCTAAGTGAAATATTTTCCTAAATTAGTTTGAAGGTAAATCAATATTCCATTATTGTACTAATACTAATGAAAATAATTTATTTGCTTATAATTAAAATAAAAGGATAAATTTTATTATTTTAAAGAAATGATTTGTCATGACACGAGTTATCAAATCATGATTCCCAAATTATAATAATCCACTAATAGTGAAGGTAACAATACCATGGAATATTAAATAATGATTTTAAGTGTAACAACCCGTTAAGTGTACTTGTTCTATTTAATCGACACTTATAAATTTTCTTGCGGTATAATTATGAACTCGGTTTCCTATGCGACTAGTAACAATAAATAGGTTTAAAGATGAACATCCCATATATTTTTATGGGACACAATTAAGTTGACGTCAATGGAAGTATTTAAACATTAAATCATAAGGTGGTAGTTGAGTCTAGAGTTGAAATTGACATAGTGTATATATGTTTTAAGTTAAGTTAAAGGTATTTTTGCCTATAAATGCAATAAAATATTGATGTGCTTTCTCGACTTCACTAAGCTAGTAGGTGACAACTAGGTGCATCACCTACATTGACTTATTGACATGCTAAAGGACCAAGTAGGTTCATCGCCTACTAACACTCATTTGACCATGTTATTGTGAAAAGTACTCTACCTATATCTTACCCAAGTTGAATAAAAATATAATGTAAAAATACACAGCCAAGGCCCAATCTTTTCAAGTCCACAAGAAATAATTTTAATGGACAAGTAGGTGTATCACCTAATTAAATGTGTTGGCTGCAGATGAAGTATAAGAAGGGTGGCAAAAGATAAACCTATTAAGGTAAAAAATATTACATAAATATCTCATTTTTCTCTTATCCATATTTTATGCTCTCAAATACATATATTTCTCTCTTTCTCTTAAGATGAAGCAACCAACCAATTTTCCAATTAAGTGTTCTAACTATTTTCACCTTGTTTCTTCCAAAGCATCCACTAGATCACCTTATCTCCTCTATTGTTTCAAGTATATTCGACAGTTCTTCACAGGGATTGAACTAGACGTAGCTATATGTGTTGGAAGCCATGGTTTCGTCACTCTCTTCCAAAGAATAAGTCATTGTTACAAAAATAGTAATTGAAGGAGAATAACATATAAAGATAGCCACGGTAATTTCGTTGCCAAAACCTTTAAATATTTGTTTACTTAAGAATTCTTGATTTACTTTTTATTACAACTCATGGGATGGTAATTTAAAACCACAAATTCATTTCTTTTGATTATTTTTTAGTTTTGAAGACTGTTATTGCATTGATTTGTTTATGGGAGGTCATAGAGGTACTTAGAGAATGATTGCGGAAAGTTTTAAGGTAAGATTTATAAGGAATGGCGATGCACCATTAAATTTATGTTTTGGTAAAGTCACTGCACATGTCATGGAAATATGTTCGTAAATAACTATAACAGACTAAATTTGTGTCACGACTAGAATCTAGACCCTAGACGAGACTGGCGTCATTGACCTCTTAGAGGTCGCAAACAAGCGTAGTTATGCCATACTTGCTTTACATAGGTTAATTTTAGCGGAAAATCTAAAACTTTTTGTTATTTAAACATGCTTCCTAAACATTCTTAACATTTTATAATCATCCATCATCAACCATCTAATATTAAAGCAATAAAGAACTGAAAGAAATAGTACATTAAGTCTTAATTGTATAATTGCCAAAATGGCCCATTACAAAGTCTGAATCAGAACTGGAAAGAAACGCTAGTGGAACATGATCCACTAGATCACCTCTAAAACTACGCAAGAATATAAAACAATAGCATCCTCGAAAGCATAAGGACCAACCAAAATCTTGATGAATGTTGACGTCCGGATAGCTGCAACAAAGATCATGCAACTCGACTGACCACATGTGCCTGCACCTAAAATAGTATAAATGTATAGGGTTAGTACACACTTGTACTAAGTGTGGGTATATGCAAGCAAACACCGAGGAAATGCATGAGAAAGAACAACTTTTTCCTAACGACATGATTTTTGGAGGTCAAGTAAGTAGACTTGCAAAATTGAGATTAGGAAAGTTAGTGAACTTTCCAAATTGGGTTAGGAAGGTCATGCCATGAGAGTAACATGCATCATTATAAATATCGTATGGCACACAACATATAACATCTTCATATAGCACATATCGTAGCGTATAACATATAGAACCTTGCTTCTTTCATAGAATTCATTCATATGCCATTAGACCTGGGAATCATGGACTTGACATTAAGACTTTCAAAAATGAGGGCCCAACATATGGGACCTGAAGTAGGGAGTCTTCATTAGAAAACACAGAGTCTGCTTCATTCATTCATACGTACTTCATTCATAGGCCAGCGTTACCACCAGCTATACCTAGGATGTAGTTTATGACTTTCATCAGGTTTGCTATGCAATGATCAGGAATAAACTAATGACATTACCCAAGTCTACCTCACCTCTTGATTATCCTATCCCAACATCTTTGGTATCATTCATTTCATTATGTGCTTCATTTGAGGTTGTCCTCATTCATTCTATGGGAACTTTAACTTTAACGGACATAGATCATGTGAGCATCATGAAATCCAGTGTATTCCCCACACCGAAATAAGGTGGAATCACTGACCAAAGTGACCCTATAATCATGCTAGCGTACATGGGAAATTTAAACCCGCTAGATCCCTATATTGGCACTATAGTTTCAAAGACTAGAAGATGTATGGAGACCAATACCCGGCAAGCCGGACAGTCTTATCTCATGAGAGTTACGTGAACCTTTGCCCTTCCTAAAATAAGGCATCACTGATTATAGCTATCCTATCGGTGCTCAGTATAAAGTTCCATTACATTTAACTCATACGTCTTTGAAGTTGAGTTCTAATATGAGGAAAATATAGATCATTAGATGATATCTCATCTCATCATTATCATACACTCTCCTTGGTGAGTACGTATTGGTAAAATTTATTTAGGCTCAATTTAGATTGCTCTCATCATATTCATTAGCCTCATGTCATGTTGTCGCCACATTCTTCATTAGTAGCACCTTTGCTTTTCATAGTTACTCATCTCTTATTATTTGAATGCTTATTTAATCATTTCATTATTTATCTCATCATATGCTAATGCACTTGGAAACTTAGTGTATCTTATACTCACACTTAACCCTAATAGGGTTCATCTTTTCATTACATACATCTTAGGTCCACTTATTTTGAACGTACGTTAGCCTTATTTGTCTATGCATACAAGCAATGGGGCTTCATTCGTAGTTTTTTAAGTGATTATTACTTTCCTAAGATTATGTAGTACAAGACTTATGCATCTTGTATATATATACCAAGATCATTATTTTTTATCTAAGTAAATGGCATTATTCTTTGATATTTTACTCACTTATGACTTATGCATCAATAAAGTAATTTGGGAAAGCAAACCCAAATCTTGGATCACTTGGATATCATTTACATTTTTCATTAATTTTATTTCTAATATTCATAACATTAGACCCTAAATTAAATCTCAACATTTAAATTGAAGGATTAATTTTCTATTTTACATTCACTCTTAGATAACCGAATTGTTGGAGGTTCGAGCCCCCAAAACTCCTTTGATTTTAAGATTTAAATTCGATACATTAGGGAGGTTGTGGGTTCGAATCCCCACAGCCCCCTCTTATTTTTTTAAAAATTTCACAGAGGACGCTGTGAGGTGTAGGTTCGAACCCCCACAACCCCTTTATTTTTATTTTATTTAAATTGGCGAGTGGAAGTGAGGTTGTGGGATCGAATCAACACAGCCTCACTTTATTTCCTTGTTATTTCTATTCTCCCTTTAGAACTGAGGTCGTGGGTTCGATCCCCATGCCTTGCATTTTCTTTTGCCATTATTTCCTCTCCCTTCGCGTGTACTAGGAGGTCGTGGGTTCGAATCCCACGCCTCCCATTTTTTTTTGTTTACTTAATTATTCTCCTTGTCCTCCCCATAGGTCGCGAGTTCAATTCCCCCTAGCCCTATTTACGTTATTTTTTCGCGAAAACAGGATCTATGATCGAATCCCCCCTAGCCCCCATTTTCCTTTTTTTTTTCCTCACAAAACGAGTAGCTAAGGGGTTTGATTCCCCTTAGTTCCTTCACGTTTTTCTCTTATTTTTCAGCCTCCTCAACATGTGAGGTCTTGGGTTCAATTCCCATTTACCTCACTTATTTATTTCCCTTTTTACAACACCGAATTTAACCTTATGGGAGAGTATGCACTCTGGAATTTTTTTCTTATCATTCTTTACTCATTTTTAGTCACCTCTTTCATGAGTTTTCTTAGCTAAAAGAGTGTTATTCAACCCAACATTCATCATTATAAGGAACACCACATCGCACACACATTACACAAATAAATTATACAAAAAACATATGAATATTCGACCCCAAAATAGTGGCTAAAGCCACTGCCCACGATGCACACATAACACGAATTTTTGGTTACACTTCGAATATCGTTTTCGTAATTTCCCTCACATAAAACATGTTCACAGTTAATATTAATACGTCAATCATGCTTAAGTCTAGCAGCACAACATACCAATCCTACGAATTCGTTTGTGAGTTCTTCAAGTGTGAAGAACTCTTGATGTATTTTCTGGCTTTTGTTGTGTTTGGCAGAATAACGTGAGAGATAGAGAGAGATTGAGAACGTGAGAGAGAGAGAGATTGAGAAACGTGAGGTAGAGAGAGTTATTAAGATAAGGAGACTAAATTCAAGACATAGTCAAAATAGGATTTAATTAACTTAATAAAAATCTGATTTATTTTAATTAATACATGAAGGGACAATTTTACCCTTAATGAACAGATTTTAATTGATGAATTCATCAATTCCTTGCTCCTACTAGGTCTAGAACACATGTGGCAACCCATTTGCGAAATAGGTCACTCTGAGTCGCCCCAAATTCGAAAAGCACTTTTAATTACAGTAAAACCCTTGTCCTGGAAATGCCCATTTTACCCCTGGACCATCAAAACATAAAATTTATTTTTTTAAGACCGGTAAAGACTCTTTCCATTAAATCTTCATTTTTGCGAGCCTTACTTGGTTGGTTCCAACCTTTCCAAGCCCAACTAACTCCTCCAGTTCGTTGACTTGATAGTAGTAAGGGTTCAAAGGTCTTGTTCTACGGGTATCAATCTGTGTGAACCTTGGTTTAATCGCAAGCATTCTTGACACCCTAAGTCTTGATCCTATTCATTTTTAGGGTTGTTACATTATCCCCCCTTAGGAACATTCATCCCCGAATGACACTACCACTTCAGATCGTAATGTCAGTCAGTTCATAATAAAATCACCATACACAATCAATCAATAGCAACAAAATATGGAGAGATAAGGAAACATAGTCTTATGAGTAGGATGTCTAACCTCAAGAGCTGTAAAGATGAGGGTAGCGGGATCTCATGTCGGCCTCAACCTCCCACATAGAACCCTCAACAAGATGATTTCTCCCCAATACCATCAGTGTGGAAACTCAACCGCTTGACCTGTCTGCCTAAGATCTCAACAGGTACCTCCTCATAAGACAAGTCTTAACCAACCCCCAAGCCTTCAACATGTAGGATTGATGCTGGATAACCTAGGAACTTTTTCAACATAGAGACATGAAAGTCTTGATAAACAGAAGTTAGTTCCCCAGGCAATGCTAACTCATAGGACACCTTACCCACACAATATAGAATGTCATATGGCCCAACATATATCGGACTCAGCTTCCCTTTTCTACCAAATCTCATAACCCCTTTCATAGCCGATATTTTCAAGTAAACCTTGTCATTAAAATCAAACACTAAGGGCCATTTTCTTTTATCATCATATGACTTTTGCCGACAATAAGCAATAGTCAACCTATCCCTAGTCACTCTGACCTTCTGTAAGGCCTTATGAATGATCTACAGACCCAAAATGGATGATTGTCCAACCTTGAACTACCCAACATGATATCTACACCTCCTACGATACTGTGCCTCAAACAGTTCCATCAAAATGTTGGAGTGATAACTATTATTATACGAAAACTTTATCAAAGGAAAATGGTCATCCTAGTTACCTTTGAAATCGATCACACACGTTCTCAACACGTCCTCCAATGTCTTAATGGTTTGCTCTGCCTGCCCATCTTTCAGAGGATGCAATGCAGTGCTATGCTTCAGCTGCGTACCCAAGCTCTTCTTGAAAGATTTCGAGAAATTAGAAGTAAACTAAGCTATTCTATCTGAAACAATAGACAAGGGAATCCCATGCAATCTCACAATCTCATCGATATAAAGTCTCGCATAATCCTTGGATCTGTAGGTAGTTTTCACAAAGATAAAGTGAGCAGACTTAGTCAATCTGTCCACAATAACCCATATGGAGTCATGTTTTCTCCTATATCTCAGAAGACCAACCACGAAATCCATATTAATGGCCTCCCATTTTCATGCCGGAACCTCAATAATCTGAGTCAAACCAAAAGGCTTAAGATGCTCTGCCTTGAATTGCTGACAATTAGGACAGTTAGCCACATATCTTCCAATGTCCTTCTTCATGCCATCCCACTAATAGATTTGCTTAAGATCATGATACATCTTGGTGGAACCAGGATATATGGAATATCTAGAACCATGGGCCTCTGCCACAATCCTGGTCCGTAAATCATCCACATTTAGTACACACAGCCTGTCCTAGTATCTAAGTATGCCATCATCTCCCAAGGCAAAAGACTCATTAATTTTTAACAACACTTAGTCCTTCAGCTCCATCAACACAAGATCAAAATGCTGACCCTTCTTGACTTCAACTATAATGGATGATTCAGAACTATGGTGAACTGAAACACCCCCAATCTATGTACCTCTTTTGCCAACTCAATCTTCTCGTCCTCAATGTGGGTTGTACTCCCCAAGCTCATCCTGCTTAAAGCATCAGCCACAACATTAGCCTTACGTGGATGGCATTGCAAATTCATGTCATAATCCTTCAACAAATCCAACTACCTGCGCTAACGTAGATTCAACTCCCTCTGTGTGAACACATACTAGAGACTCTTATGATTCGTGAACACATCCACATGCACTTTATACAGATAATTCGTCCATAATTTCAATGCAATCACCGTAACTGCCAACTCCAAGTCATGAGTGGGGTAGTTCTTTTCATGAACCTTGATCTTTCTGGAAGCATAGGCTATCACCTTACAAGCCTGCATAAGAACACAACCCAAACAAACCCTAGATGAATGACAATAAACCGTGTAACTCTCACCACAATTAGGTAGAGTAAGCACGAAGGCTTAAGTGAGTCTGTCCTTGAGATCCTTGAAACTCTTCTCCAAAGTCTTCGTCCATTCAAACTTGGGTTTGTTCTTCCTCAAAGTTGTAAGTGGGGTAGCAATGGAAGAAAATACCTCCAAAAACCTGCAGTAGTAACCAGCCAATCCCAGAAATCTACGGATGTCAGTGGTAGTAAGGAGCTTTGGCCAGTTCTTAACATCTTCAACCCTCTTGGGGTTCACCTCTACACCTTGATCAGACACAACATGGCCCAGGAAGGTCACTAATCTTAGCCAGAATTCACACTTGCAGAATTTGGAATACAATTGGTGTTGTCTAAGTACCTGCAAGGTTAGTCTCAAATGTCGTTCATGCTCTTCCTTGGTCTTAGAGTGGATGAGAATGTCAATAATGAATACTATGACGAAAGAGTCAAGGTATTAACGGAAGACCCTGTTTACGAGATCCATAAATGTCGTAGGTGCATTCGTGAGACCAAATGACATGACTAGAAACTAATAGTGACCATAGCAAGAAAGAAAGGTTGTCTTTGGGGTATCTCCATCCCTAACCCTAAGCTTATGGTACCCTTAAAGAAGATCAATCTTAGAGAAGAAGCTAGATCGTTGAAGTTGATCGAACAAATCATCTATTCTAGGGAGTGGATACTTATTCTATATAGTGACTTTGTTGCGATCCGATAATGAATACACATTCTAAGGGTCCCATCTTTCTTCTTTACAAACAACACTGGAGCGCCCCAATGGAATATGCTCGGCTGAATGAAACCCTTATCAGTGAGATCTTCTAACTCCAACTTCAACTCTTTGAGTTATGCTGGAGCCATTCGATGATGAGGAATAGGGATTGGTTTAGTATCGGGTTCTAAGTCGATACCAAAGTCAATCTCTCAAAGGGGAGGCACTCATTTACTACAACCACTGAGTCCATGGAACGAACGTCATGATCTAAATCATTAACACTCACAAGATGATATAATAACCCCTTGGACATCATTTTATTAGCCTTAAGATTTGAAATCAAGGGATTAGGACGACTCAAATTGTACCCCTCCCAGACTAACTATTCTTCATCAGGGAAGCAAAACCTCACCACTCTACTACGACAGTCCAAGAAAGCATAACAACTGTGAAGACAGTCCATTCCATGAATAATATCAAAATCATGCATGGGCAACTCAATCAAGTTTGCACGCATAGTCTTACCACTTACACCTATTGGGCAATCCTTGTATTCCCTACCTGTTCTTAAACTTTCTCCTAAAGTTGTACTAACCACTATAGGATCATGCAGTACTTCAGGTAGTATTTCAAAAGTAAGGGAAAACAGAGGAGTTACAAAGGAAAGCGTAGACCCTGGATGAAGTAAAGCATAAATAGAAGTTGAGCATACCTACAGCATACTTGTTACCCAATAAGAGGACTTCTCCTTTTCCTCCCTGCCCTTCAGGGCATAGAATCTGTTCCTCTTGGGAGGCTCGGCTGTTGCTGCACCCTGTGGGTGAGGCCTAGGCTGAGCATTACCTCTGGCCTGACCTCTGTTCTGTGGACAGTCTCTGACCATATGTACACTCTTTCTACAACAAAAGTAGGCATTTCTGCCTTGTCTGCACTCTCCAATGTGAGCTCGGACACTATTAGCACAATTCTTCTTTGGACGCTGCATCTCACCTTCATTGCTCTTCTTATGCTCAGGTCTGCCTCCTTTAGGTGTAGCACCCCTCTGAGGATTTGAATTCCTAGAACTCTGTTGCCCTTTTTTGAACCTTGGCTGCTCATGGATGGCAAAAATATTTCTCTGGCCTCCGTGACTGGAACCTTCCTTATCTTGATGCCTAGGCCTTTGCCTCCTAACATCACGAATACCTCTCTTTCTGCGGCTTTCCTCTACCTGCTGGACATGTACCATCAACCTGGAAAGGCCCATTTCATCATGGAGCATCGTAGATCGACACTCCTCCTCCAAATCTCCATTGGTTTCTGTGAGGAATCTGCTCATCTCATCCCTGCTATTACAAACTAGGGAAGTAGCATATTTGGATGATTTCAACAAAGCTACGTATTCTCCTCTTTCTTGCTATTAAATACTAGGGGAAAGTAATATACCTTTATAGCTCAACAAACTTCTAGGAATACTCCCTGACTATCATGGAGCTTGCTTAAGGTTGATGAACTCCTTAACGTTGGCATCCCACATCTCTGTGGGGAAGAATCTCTCCAGAAATGCTATCTTGAATAGCTCCCATGTGACTGGCACGCCACCTAAGACACTGCTATCTTGCCACATCGTGCACCAAGTCTGTGCAACATCCTTGAGGTGATAGGAAGACAACTCAGCCTTCTCAATATCAGTGGCCCCCATAGCGACAAGGATCTTACGAACCTAATCTACAAACTCTTGAGGATCATCTGATGCCTTACCCCCTGTGGATATGGGAGGGTTCATCCTCGTAAAATCTCGCAGTTTGTCAGTCATGCTGCGAACTGGTGGTTTCTCCTCTGAATATCCTGCCAGTTGACTTAGGCAGCCATAGCCTAAGCCTGAATCTTGGTTGCTTGTGCCATCTAGGCCAAAGATGCCCTCACTCAGCATCAGTCAACCCAACTAGGTTAACCGGTATGGACACTCCTTCAGCTAGGGCCTGGGGTGGAACTCGATTTCTACCTAAAAGAAAAATTTTCTGGGGGACAACATGAGAACATAAAACAATACTATTAATAAGGGATATATACTAATCCAAAGAATTTATTTATTATTGGATGGGTTTAAATATTGATCATTAATATTGTTTAGGGAAACGTCATAAAAAAACATGAAATCATCAACATTCAAGTTTAGTAATTCAATCAATGATGGACTTTTTGGAATGTCAAAAGTGTAGTTCTTGCAGTTATTCATTTGATTGATGGACCTATTGAGGGGATCTCATCTGAAGGATGCATTTGTGGTGTCACAAGAGTAAATAGAGGATATATAATTAGGGAAGGCATCATAGATATCATTGTTATTGAAGGAATGGATTGAGAGATATTAGATATAGACTGCTCGTCAGCATCGTTCTTTTTCATTGTTTCACGTATTAATTAAAGATTCTTATTAAATAACGTCACATAGATCTCTGAGATAGAAAAGACTAATATCAATAGAAATACTTTTTCAATTCAACATTTCATGCGTCTCATTCGTAACTTCCTTGACCCTATTTTACTTTCTTACCCTTAGTATTTTTTTCTACAACTTCTTGATTCTTTTCTTGGTGAATTCTTCCTTTGTACCCATATTTTATATCTCTCCAATATTTCCAATGCATTAATCTTTTGAAAGGCGTTGATTGCTGCAGCAAGATTCCGAAACACCTTAGGTTCATTACTATGAGGACTATATATGATGAGTGTCATTTCAAGTTCTTTTGCCTTTTTCAACAACCCTATGTTTCTTTTCTTCTATGAGACTTTTATTTTAGATTCATTTTCAATAAAAGAAAATATTCATTTTTTTCTAGGCATGGATAAAGAAGAGGTATATGAGGATTTATATATTTGTTCCAGAATGCCTTAATTATTGTTATTGTAGTTGTATATGAAAATTTTGAAATTTTTAATGTGTGAGTAGTTTGAATTATAGAATTTCTTAATATAAACAAAAATTATTTTGGAATGAAGTTAAATGATAGTATATTATCTTGAATTATATGTTGTTTTCTTATCTGGTCTAATACTAGCTAAATATTTTTAGTTAATCCTTTACTACAAGGAAAATAATTAATATTATTTAAGTTTGAATAAGTAGTATCCAATATACATGTTATAAACTTATTATAAATATGATTCTAATATAATAACATTAATATTTTTTACAAATATGGATGAAATTATATTTAGTAGAAATTTATACTAGTTACAAATATTTTAAAAACTAAATCCTACGTAATTGTGTTTTTATTAATACATGATATGCATCGACCTGTAATATCATGTAACTATACATAACTATGAACAATCTAAGAAATTAAAAACAATCCCTTTTGGAAAGAAAGGGGAAGTAAGTTTAAGAACTAAGTTGAAGAAGTGAGTTTTGATCATTTTCAAACGGCCATAACTACTTTCTCAAGAAGAGTTAGAGGTGGTTGTTGATATTGTTGGACATCCATTGAAGATATATTACCAACTCCTCCGAGTTTCTGCATTTTTTATATCGTATGAGGGAGATATGTCTATCATAAGTTGGGTTGTCAAAGTTTGTAAAGTCAAATTCCGGATTTAAGAAAGGGAAACTAGTCTTTTCACCCAATTATTTTCTAATTCGTTTTAAGAGTTTAATTGGGATAAAAATAAGTCTTAAGTCAGTTTTAAAAATCAATTCACGAATAGGGCTTGTGGGAAAAGAGAAGAGAAGAAGGACAACGGATAAAGATCAAGGTTTCGTCAAGAAAACCAAAATATTTCAAGTGGAATTCGTCGGGGGTGATCCATTATAAGGTATGTGAGGACTTTTGGTGTTGGGTTAGTCCACCCATACACCAATTTATTTCAATTCAGCAATTTATGAGTTGTGTACTTGCTAAAAGTTCAAGTTTGTGAAGAAAAGTTTCAAATTGTCATTGATTGATTTGTGGGCTTCCTATTGTTGGTTTATTCTTGTTTCTTCGAGTTTTTTTCAAAGGTTAATCAAATTTGTATTTTGAGGTTACCAATAGTACCATACGTTTAAAATAACTAGGGATCTTTAGCGATGAAAATGAGTAGAAAAATCCACTAGATGCACCTGAGCAAGGCAAGGCGTGTCACGCCTACAGTGCACCCAAACTCAACCTCTGACACTGACCCCTGGTGTGGCATGTCACAGTGCACTAAAAATTTGCCTCATCCATTAGAGGGGGGCACAGATCGCCCTAACTCACCTGGATTGGCGATTTTGGCCAAATTTTCGTACTTTATCCCTTTTAATCTTTCTAAGGTATATTAAAACCTTCAATGATTCTCACTACCTCAAATGATTTCTAAGAACCTATAAACAATCAAATAACATAAATCATAACCTTGAAACCCTAATTCAATTAAAGGAATGTAATGATCAAAGTCTAAAAACTTTAGATTCAAGTTAAAAGTTAAGAAGTAACTCAAAGAAAAGTTCTTAAAGTCTTTCCAGAGTCTTTATTAAATGTTTTCAATTCATTTTAAGACACAAGTTTCAAGGTTAAGTGAAAAGTTAAAGCTGAAGTATTTTCTTCACATATATATAAGGGAACTATGTATTCACTATGAATTGATTAATACTCAAGTTTTCAAGTTAAGCAAAGAATAGAGAGTTCAGTTCATTTCTCAAAAGTTATAAGGGGACTAAGTACTCCCAAAAAGTCTACAAATGTTTTCACATTTATGTTAAAGAGGAAACCTAGATTTCCAAAAGAGTTTTGAACAAGAAAAAGGGGACATTGAAACCAAGAGAGATTTTTAATTGTAAAGTGTTGAGAAAATTATTTCAACCCAAAGAAAGGAAGTTACTTGAAAAGCATGTGCTATTATAGGTATTTCAACTGTCATGTTTAGTATCTTTCACTTATAGTGGCAGTGGTTATGTGATATATTTGTGAAGAATGTGTCCTCGTCAGCATTACTTTATGAATTTTTAAGAATGTGGCCTTGTCGGAAATAGTTTATGAACTATGATGTTAGAATGTTATAACTGTAATATATGATCATTGAGAAGGTTTGTATGTATTTATATAGGTGAAGTGAAGGCATGTGTTCTTCTAAGTTGATGATAGGGTCTATAGTAGACTATAATGATGTCTTCATGTGTGTATACTTGATGTTGAATTGTGAATCTTTCTAGTTAACTACACGGTTTATATAATGAACTATGATGATGTTTCTTTAGAAGCGTGCATGGTGACTTGTAGTAGATTTGTTTATCAATATGTGCTACTTTGATGATATTGTACATGTGATAAGATGATGATATATGTGCCATGTTTTGGTAGACCTATGTCTCTCTACTTCATACATGTAGCATGTGAATATGACTGTTCAATTAGTAGGCTAAATCTCCTTTGTCATGAATGTGTATGTATCTTTGAAATATGATCTTGAACATAGTTAAGATGATCATTAGTATGGAAATTTTAAATTATATAGAAGGTTATGCTATCCTTGAAGTTGAAAGTCGGAATGGTATGGTAATTTTGTGAATGATGGACTTAAGGGTTGGTTGACTGGAACGACATGAAATCATTGTGTGGTAGCCCTAGTGGACCCCCTTTTGTAAGGTGTATTATGATTTAGTCAGAATTGTTATCATAAAAATCATCTTGAATAACTAATTCAGCCCAACCTTGGGTTGTTATTTCTATTACTTCATATGTTAATAATTCATTATAAATTATTCTTTTTATATCAGTATTCAAATTTAGAAGTAATAGAGAAGAGAGAGTAAAGAGGAGAGTTGATTATAAGTAGCTTGTTTATTACTGAGGGAGAAGCCGTCTATTTAAACAATAATTTTACATGCTTGGCCAATATAAGTGGCCAACACTACTTTAACAAAGTTTTACACATGGCCTAATTTTCTTTGGCTGACACTAACAAACAAAATACTTTACATACAATGGCCTTTACTTTATCTGGCCGACACTAAAAAACAAAACACTTTATATAATGGCCGAATGCTTTATATAATGGCCGACAATACTATTACTACCAATTTTGGGTGGAAGCAAAAATTTTAGAAGTAATAGAGAAGACAGAGTAAAGAGGAGAGTTGATTAGAAGTAGTTTGTTTATTACTGAGGGAGAAGCCCTCTATTTATACAATAATTTTACATGCTTGGCCAATATAAGTGGCCGACACTACATTAATAAAGTTTTACAAATGGCCTAATTTTCTTTGGCCGACACTAACAAACAAAATACTTTACATACAATGGCCTTTACTTTATCTGGCCGACGCTAAAAAACAAAATACTTTATATAATGGTCGAATGCTTTATACAATGGCCGACAATACTATTACTACTTTACAGACACTCTTATTATTACTTTACACGTATCTTCATTCAATTAGGACATCTGGTATGACATTATTTTCTCCTTGACATTTTGAACATATATGGTCGGGGTATTTTTGTCCAATAATTTTGCAATATCTGGTTAATAATTCTTCTGAAATAAACTCTTTCCTTAATGCTCTTGTTGTTGGTTTTTGCTCTAGCTTAAGTAAACTAAGTATCCATTGGCGTAATTCTTCCATATCTTGTTCTCTAACTTCCCTAGAATTTGAATATATCATAAATTTCTCCCGTACATAATAGCTCCATACTGAATTTCCGTTTAAATAATTATTGGTTAGTTCATTAAGAATAGTTTAGATTCCAATAACTCTCTTGTTGGCGTAGAATTCTGGTATCTCAATTCTTTGTATTTCTTGCTGTGTCCCGATATCTTCTTCAATTATCGTATCTCTGGTCAAACCAATATTTATAACTTGTATAATTAGCTTTATCTCATCAAATAATTTCTCTGCTGGTGCTGAATAAAACTTTATATAAAATACTGTTCCTTTAGTAATTCTTTTATAGTTCATAAAGGCTTTGTATAACTTCGGTATGGTTGATATTTCATTTCCTGTTTGGGTATAAACTGTGCTGAGTAATCCATAACTATAACACGTTTTTACTATATTTACATTGGTGCCTGGTTGCGCTATTAAGTTATTATATCCTTGTATATTTTGGGTTACAAAATCAGTATGAGGGTCTTTGGCAGTTGGAGATCTTGGTGTTGAGTTTAAATAATTTTTAATTTTATAAAGGTTTTCAATATATGAGCGGGTTATGTGATTGTAGGCTTCTTTATCTTGGTTTAAACTTTCTGAGTAAGTAGTTGTTTGTGGTGGTATAAATAATGGGTCTTTTTGGTTTTTCGGCATAAATGGTTTATCGAACATTTTGTTTATATTTGAATTCGTATATCTTATTCCACTGGCTCCTTTTGTTGTAGATGTGCTGGCTGTAGCTGCATTTAAACAAACAATGTCATGGGTTTTATGGGTAGCTGCATTTAAACAAACAATGTCATGGGTTTTATGGAGTTTCCCAACGTCTCCTTGTAGCTCTGGAGTTATTCTGTCTTCCGATCGACATAGCTCTGCATTTTTATAGTCATGCTGCTGACTTATATTTTTCATTTTTTGTAACTCTTTATCCATACTGTCCACTTTTGTAGAAAGTGTAGTAATGACTTTGATTATTTCTCCCATTGTATATTTTTCTGACTTAGTTTGGGTTCCTTTGTCTTGATAGGTATTCTGTAATAATATTTTTGTCAGTTTTTATCACCTCCATTGTAATTGTAAATTTTTTTTATATTTAATACTAATCTCCTTATTTCTTTTGTTGTAACTGAATCCTCTACCCTTTTTGTTATCCACCATTTTACCTGTGTATTATCTGTTAGTATGATAAATTTATTGTAAATAATATATGGTTCAAATGCTAATAAACATTTATATAATGCAAATAATTTTTTTCTATTTATTTCTCATTTTGTTTGTGCTTCTGTATAAGTTCCTGAATAGTATCTGCAATGGTGTTCTATTTTTTCTTGATCGTATTTATATTTTAAAACTCCTCCATAACTATGATCACTTGAATCTGTTTCAACATTATAAATAAATGATTTATTTTCATCAAGAAAGTAAAGTTTTGGTAATTTTTTATATAAATTCTTGATATTTCTTATTTGTTCTTTATCTTTATTGTCGAAATAGTATTCAACATCTTTTCTAAGTTTTTTATGTAATGGTTTTAAATGTTCTGCTAATTTTGGTGTATATTCTCTTACTTGGTTTACTAATCCTAGAAAGGATTGTAATTTCTTTTTTGTATCTATATTTTCATCAAGTGTGATTATTTTTTGTACTATATGAGTTAGCATTTTTATTCCATTTTTATCTATTTGTATTCCTAGAAATTCTATTTGTGGTTTCATAATTTCTACTTTCTTTTTACTTAAGCTTGTACCTGAATGTTTAATTATATGTATAAATTTTTCTAATAACCTTATATTTTCATCTTGTGTTTTTTAATATAGCAATATATCATCTATATATACAATACAATTTTTTAATTGGTTAAAATAGTTATCCATAAAATGTTTGTATCTACCTAGTGCATTTTTATATCCAAACGGTAGAACATTCCATTAATAAAATTCTTGTGGTACAGTAAATGTTGTTAGGTGTTTAGATTCTTCTTCTAATTTTAAGTGATAAAATCCTGATTTGCAATCAAATTTACTAAAATAGTTATATCATTGTATTTGTCTTATTTTTAGTATCTTATTAGGTATAGGGTAATTGTATGTTTCATTTTTAGCATTTAGATTGCGATAATCTATAACCATTCTACTTTTACCTCGTTTTTGTTCACTATATTTATTAAATATAAATGCTGGGCTTGTATGTTTACTATTGCTTTCTTGTATATAGTTATTCTCTAATAGTTCATCTATATGTATTTTGAATTCTTTTAAATCATCAAAATTATATTTCAATGGTTTTTGTGTTATTATGTTGTTTTCATCTATTAGTTCAATTTTAATTTTTGTCTTATGTTTTTCCCATCCTTGTAATGGATTATCATTATAAAGTAATTCTAGTTGTTCATTAATTATTTTAACTTTATCTATTGCAAATATGATCATTTCTAATTGTGTTATTTGTTTTTTATTTATATTTTCCATTTCTTGGTTTATTTTTTCACTTCCTCTATCCATTTTATAGGTTTACGTTGTTTGTTGTTTACTCTTTTTGCTCCTATCTTACTTCCACATGGTGTAGTAAACCACCAATGTGTTTTTGTTATTATATGTGGGTAAAATTTTTCTAGAATTGACATTCCTAATAACATATCTTTCGTTGTAAATTCAAAATTATACATTTCTTCTATTGTTAGTATTTTATCCCATATTTGTATTTTTATATTTTTTGCTTTATATATAATCATACTTCCTTCATTATTAGATCTCGTTACCACCATAGGTGTTTTTAATTTTTCCCATTTATTTTCTAGTAAACAATTATATTTACATATATTTGCTTCTGCTCCTGTATCTATCATAGGGGTATAGTATTTGTTATGATATCCTTCTACAATAATTTTTGCATATATATTTTCATTATTCATTTTGTTCTTTTGATGATTATTTTTTTATTTTGACAAGTTATTAGTTGTTCATTTTCTATATTGTATGGTTTAAATTTTTCTAACCATTTTTATTCCTAATGTAATGTTCTGGTTTCCTTGATAAATTTTAAATGGTATTATTAACGGTATTCCTCCTATAATTATTTCTTTTTATGTTATCTCTTCGTTTGTATTTACTATCTCACTAGGTAGTCCGGGGCATAATTGTCTTGTTTTTACAATTTCTGTTTCTAATACTAATTCTCTTATTATGTAGTTTTCTTCTTGTCCTGTATTTATTAAAATTTTATATCTTTTTTTGTCTATTATTCCTGTTATAAAATAATGGCATGGTGTTATATCTTCTAATAATTTTTGTGGAATTTCATAGTTTCTTCTAGATGTGCTCATTTTTGATGAGGCAGTTCTTGTTAATGTATTTGGTACGCTTGAAGTGCTTAATCTTTCTTTTACAATTTCTAAGTCTTCTTCTATGTCAATTTCCTTATAGCTATAGTCATTATTGTCTATTACAGTAATTATTTTTCAAAGGGATTTTCTACTTTTATTTTATCAATTTTATTTCTCGCTGTTACTTTGTGTTTTGTCGTAAATATATATAAGTTTTTACATCTTGCTGTAAATATTTTACTTCCTGGTGCTAACTCTATTCCAGAAATCTTCCAATATAATACTAATGATTTATCTATATTTCTATCTGTTAATGCTCCTGAATAATTGGCACTTATTATAAATTTAAATTTTTGATATATTAGGTTTCCTTTTACTGCAGTAATTATGCTTTTTCTATAGGATGTATAATTCTATCATCTGTCAAGTATATTTCAATAGGTTTATCTATTCCTTCTCTAAAATAAGTTTTTATCAATATTTCTGTTCCTTCTATGTGTACGTATTTTATGGGTGTTTTAGCTTTTATATCTTGTATCTCTTTATTGATTATCCTCTTATTTAGTATAGGTATTTGTGTTTTTCCTTTCGTATATTTACAATCTATGATGTATTCTTTCTGGCTAACTACATAGTATTCATCTTTTTATCTTTTAAACCAATTTCTTGTTAGGATCGAATTCACGCACACACACTAGATGAATGAAGAACAAAAGAACTTTCAAGACAAAGAGATGAGAGATCTAGAGAGAGAAAGAGAAAACTCAATGTTTCGTGGTAAAACCCCGTGAGTAACCTTTCACGGCGGTGAGGTATATTTATATTAATAAATCAGAGTATTTTTGGTTACAGAGATATAAATAGGAAAACCTAAAATAGAGAATAACTATGAAAGTCTAAAATAGAGAATAAATAGGAAAATCTAAAATTAATCAGGCTCCACTACCTAACAATTCTCCCACTTGGAGACTGACTCAGTCATCCAAAAAATACATTCTCAAAAAAAAAATCTCTTCATCATCAACATCTTTACCGCACCGCAACATCTGTAGCAACAACTATAGAAGACCAACCGAGGTTTAACATAACCTCAGTTTCCCAACATCAACACATTTCATCAACATGTCTGCTGGGTTCGTTGCACCCTCTATCTTCTCCAAGCATATATCACCATCTTCCACTTTCCTGCGAGTGAAATGGTATCGCCTTCTTATGTGCTTTGTCTTTGAATGATAGACTGGATTTTTCACCAATTGTATGGCACTCTGGCTATCTGAGTAAAGAATCTTCTCGCTCTGCTTCTTCCCCAATTCCTTAAGATAATCTGCCAGCCATATCATCTCTTTCCCAGCTTCAGCTATTGCCACATACTCAGCTTCAGTAGATGAAAGAGAAACACACTTCTGAAGCCTGGACATCCAACTCACTGTTGTTCCACCTATGGTGTAAATGTACCCAGATGTACTCTTGCTCGAGTCAACATCCCCACCAAGATCAGCATCCACAAAACCCTGTAGAGTCACCTTGCCTTTTCCAAAACAAAGTGAAGTACTGGATGTACCTTTCAGATATCTCAGAAGCCACTTCACAGCTTCCCAATGCTCTTTCCCAGGGTTCGCCATGTACCTGCTAAGTACTCCCACTGCATGTGCTATATCAGGTCTAGTGCAGAACATAGAATACATCAAACTACCAACTGCTGAAGCATATGGAACAAGTGCCATGTGATCACGCTCCTCGACAGTCTTGGGTGACTACTCCTTTGAAATTTTAAAGTGATTTGCCAATGGAGTAGTCCTGGGTTTAGCATCATTAACGCTGAATCTGCTCAGCACCTTCTCAATGTACAACTCCTGAGATAGATTTAAAGTGCCAGCAGATCTATCCCGAGAAATCTTCATCCCCAAAATCTTCTTTGCTGGACCCAAATCTTTCATCTCAAACGCTGCAGGCAACCTTGTCTTCAGATTGTTAATCTCCCTCACACTAGATCCTGCAATCAACATATCATCCACATACAAGAGTAGAAAGACATATGAATCAGTGTATTTCTTGAAGTAACAACAAGGATCCTTTTCAGCTTTGCAGAATCCGCTCTTGGTCATGAAGGAGTAAAACTTCTTGTACCACTGCCTTGGTGCTTGCTTTAGTCCATACAAGCTCCTGGTGAGCTTGCACACCATGTGTTCCTTGCCTGGAACCACAAATCCTTCCGGTTGCTGCATATAGATCTCTTTGTCCAGATCTCCATGTAAAAACGCTGTTTTTAAATCCATTTGTTCTATATGCAAATTTTCCGATGCAACAATACTCAAAAAAAATTGAATAGAGGTTAACTTCACAACAGGAGAGAATATTTAAGCATAATCAATACCTTTCCTTTGTGAATATCCTTTAACCACTAAACGACCCTTGAACCTTCTGTTTCCATCTGGTTCAGTCTTGATTCTAAACACCCACTTGTTCATCAAAGCTCTCTTCCCTGCAGGTAACTCAGTCAACACCCACGTGTCATTCTTCTCAAGTGACCTCATCTCATCATCCATGGCTTGCTCCCACTTGATCGAATCCTCCACCTGTAGGGCCTCAGCAAAAGACTCTGGTTCCGCTTCATCATTCATTCAGCAATAGATAGTGTAATGAAGGTGAATACCTATCTGGTTCCCTGATGGATCTGGATGATCTCCTTAACACGTGCTCAGGTGTAACTTTCTCCACTTCAGATTCTTCAGTAGGAGTTGGTTGATTATGTGCTTCGACATCTCTGGGGTTACTCTTATCCAACTCAACCTCAACTCCCACTTGCTTTGTAATCTCTAGAACCTTCTTCTCTCTGTCCTTGTACATGACAGACTCATTAAATGTCACGTCACAATGTCTCAGGATCTTTCTGTTCTTCTCATCCCAAAATATGTAACCAAACAAATCAGAACCATATCCTATGAAGTTACACTTCACAGCCTTGGCATCAAGCTTGTCTCTCTTTCCTGGATCAACATGAACATAAGCAGTGCAACCAAAAGTCCTCAAGTGCAAGTACTTAAGTTCTTTTCCTGTCCACACCTCCTCTGGAATCTTGAACCCTAAAGGAACTGATGGTCCCCTGTTGATCAAGTATGCAGCTGTGCTCACAGCATCCGCCCAAAGTGTTTTGGGTAGCCCACAGTGTATCCTCATACTCCTTGCAGGCTCATTCAATGTTCTGTTCATCCTCTCAGCAATTCCATTCTGCCTTTCCTTACCAGGAACTGTTCTCATCAATCTGATTCCCTCAGCTGCACAGAATTCCTTGAACTCTAATTTGTCATACTCTCCTCCATTGTCAGACCTTAGGCATTTGAGTTTCAAACTGATCTGATTCTCAACTTCAGCTTTCCACTTCTTGAAAGTTTCAAACACATCTGACTTATGCTTCAAGAAGTAAACCCATACCTTCCTGCTGAAATCATCAATGAAGGTAACATAGAATCTGGATCCTCCAAGTGATGATACTGGAGATGGTCCCCAAACATCTGTATGGACCATTTCAAACCGCACTTTCTTTGGCTCTCTAGGAGTCTTTGTGAAGCTTACTCTTTTCTATTTTCCCATAACACAGTTCTCGCAAAGACCCATATCAATAGACTTTAGACCCTCTAATGCTCCTTTTGCAACCAGCATCTTCATTCCTTTAGTACTCATGTGTCCAAGTCTGTTGTACCACAGACATGAACCGGAAGCACCTTCAGCAACAGTGGCCATTTTTATACACCCTGCCATGGTGTATAAGGTTCTAGATTTGGTGCCACGAGCTACTACCATAGCACCTTTCACGATCTTCAACGAACCTTTCCCAAACTCTGCTGCATATCCCGTGCTATCCAACTGTTCAACCGGGCTGTTCACACTAAGGATTAGAGCATCCCCAATGTCCTCTGCTGAATTTACATAATCATTGTCATCTCCAAATTTCTGATTCTGTTTCTTCTTTGGCTTTGTACAGTTCGTCCGAAAGTGCCCTTTTTCTCCACAGTTCCAACAAGTCACGTTTGATCTTTTCATGGATTTTCCTTGATTCTTTGATTTTGATCGACCATGTTGATTTTGGCCTGTCGTCTTACTTCTCCCCCTTCGATCAACACTGAGAGCACTGCCCGATGAATCTCCCACTTCTCGTTTGCGAATACTTTCGCTAAGAACAACATCACGAATTTCATCAAACTTCAGTTTCACAGATCCACGGGAACTACTAATCGCAGC
This sequence comes from Solanum habrochaites, assembly GCA_027704765.1. Lineage (NCBI taxonomy): Eukaryota > Viridiplantae > Streptophyta > Magnoliopsida > Solanales > Solanaceae > Solanum > Solanum habrochaites. The sequence continues at coordinate 7,295,557 of JAKWJA010002498.1, read as the reverse complement.
AAAAACAGTATCCCAAGACTCGGGCAGAGATGACATCAAAATCAACGCCTTAATTTCATCTTCGAAATTAATATCCATAGAATTGAGTTGACTCACAATCATATTGAACTCGTTTATATTCTCAGAAACGGATCCATTCTCAGACATCTGTAAATTGAACAATCTACGCATCAAATACACCTTGTTCATAGCCGATGGTTCTTCGTACATGTTTTACAATGCCTTCAACAGACCGGACGTAGTCTTCTCCTTCACGATGTTGAATGCCACGTTTCTTGACAAAGTCAACCGGATCAACCCTAGAGCCTGGCGATCCTTGAGTTTCCACTTATCCTCCGTCATGGATTCCGGCTCACCCCGTTCAACGGTTCGTGAACATCTTTCTGGCATAAATAATTATCGATCTGCATCTTCCAGAAGCTGAAATCGGATCCATCAAACTTCTCAATTTCAAGCTTCGAACAATCCAACTTCTGTGATCGTGTAGAATCTCCTTAGCTCTGATACCAGTTGTTAGGATCGAATCCACGCACACACACTAGATGAATAAACAACACAAGAACTTTCAAGAGAAAGAGATGAGAGATCTAGAGAGAGAAAGAGAAAACCCAATGTTTCGTGGTAAAACCCCGTGAGTAACTTCCACGGCGGTGAGGTATATTTATATTAATAAATCAAAGTATTTTTTGTTACAGAGAAATAAATAGGAAAAGCTAAAATAGAGAATAACTAGGAAAGCCTAAAATAGAGAATAAATAGGAAAACCTAAAATTAATCAGGCTCCACTACCTAACATTTCTTATTATAGGTACTTCAAGTATTTTTGTCAACACTTAAGTCTAATTCTTTTCCTTTTATTTGTTTTAAAATTGTATTATCAAATATAATTTTTTGTTCTGATAATTCTTCATTTTGATAATCTTCTTTATATATTATTTTTATATCATCTTCAGACATTATATTTCTTCTTCTATTTCATCATTATCTAGATTAATATTTTCTTCTTCATTTTCAGTTTCTATATGTGATATTTCATATATACTATCGTTTTCACTTAATTCATAGTCTATATATTTTATTTGTATATATTCATCATTATCTATAATTATTTCTGCAATTTGTTTTCTTTTTGGGTCTTTGGGTAATTTACAATCTCTAGCTAAATGTCCTAACTTTCCGAATTATAACAAGTACATTGTGATATTTTTCTTTTTGGTCTATATGGTCTTTTTATTTTATAGTTTTTTACATAATATCTTTGTCTTGGTTTTTTATATTTATACCTAGTTTTAGTTTTTCAACAATTTTTATATCTTCGGTTTTTGTTTTTTATAATATTTATTTGTACATCCAAACTGTAGTGTTGTTTTATATTTACAACATGCTAAATTTTTTATTAATACTTTTTCCATTTTTATTTTTTCTTTTTGTTTTTCACATAGTTGTATAAACCATTGATGTAAAAATTTTATTCTAGCTCCTAAAGTATCTGTTAGTCCTTCATTGTTTCAATCTTTAATTATTTTTGTACTAAATGGTTCTGGTAGCTTAGTAAAATATTGTTGTCTTATTTCTCTTGCTTCATTTATATCATATCTTGCTTTGTAATAATATTTTTTAAATGCACATGTGTATTCTTCTATATAACACACTTTACATATAGCTAATTTTGTCATATGTTGTCTATTTATTATTTTTTCTCTATTTTGTTCTTTTATTTCTGTGGTCATACCTCCTAATTCATTTCTTATTGCTAGTTCATATTTATCTAGTATATCTATATTTGTCGTTGATGGAGATCCATCCATTTTCTTATCACTTCTAAGTGTTTCTAGACTTTCTGGGGGTAAATTTTCAATCCATAATTTTGTTGTTCCAACAAATGTTGTTTCTATATATTTTGACGTTTCTTTTGTTGTTAATTTGTTATCAATTAGTTTTTTAGATATATTTCCTGTTCATAGTAACATTGCTTTATTTATATCCGTAACACAATCTAGATCCAAGAAATTATATTGTTCAGTTATTGGTTTATGTGTCCATTTTTTTTTTAATCTACTATTCCATATTGCATTCGTTCTATCTGATTGTTCATAAATTTTTTGTATAATATGTTGGTGGTGTCCTTCTAGGACTAGTTCTGGGACTATTATCCGGGGTTTCAACTATTGATGTACTAGGTCGATTCATATCTCCTGTGTTTATTTCTAATTTTTTTGGTTTATATACTTGTTATAGAATTTTTATGTATGTTTCACTTATATCACTTTTTTCAGAGTTTTGATCATTAATTGTATCCGTTTCTTTTTTGTCTAATTCATTTACTTCAAGATTTTCATTTAATTTTTGTTTCATCTCATTTATCTCATTAGTTAATTCGAATTCTTTATCTTTTTCTATCCGTTTCTCTCTTTGTTTAGTTTCATATAATAATTTTAACTTAGCTAATTCTTTTTGTAATTCACTTATTCTTGTATTTTTTATTTCTTCTAGATGTTGTACTTCTTGCTTTACTTGTGTTTTTATTTTTTCAATTTCTTTCGATTTATCTATTTCTTCATTTTCTTTTGTTATTCTTATCATAGCTGTTAGACTATCTTCTAATTTTGCTGTTTCTTTTTCTAACATTAAATATAAGTTATTTCCTATTTTTATTTATATCTTCTTCCTAAATTTGAAAATATAATTTTTATTGTTTATCTATCTTGGTTTTCATATGTCTATTCGTCCACTGCAAATTCTTCTTTATTCATTATAACTTGTAAATTATATTATGTTGTAACCTATATTCAAGGCAATCTATTTGTATCTCCAACATAAATATAACTTTTTTTGTGCTAATATTGATTTTTACATACTCCTGCCAACATAGTTTCTTTTAATCTTTCTTTCCTATGTTGTAGTTCTTGCCTTTTTTCACTTGTTTTTTCTATCAGTTGTTGCTTATATATTTCTTTGTTCATATTGCTTTTTTAAATAACAAACATATTTATATTCTATTTTTGAAATTATATCTATCAAATGATTTGTTTTATCATTACTTGTTGTAGTGAGTTGTGATAATTCATATTCTATGTATAAGGGTTTTAACTTTCTTCGTATTTTTCGCACTTTTGTTTCTATTTTAGTTTTTGTCATCTTAGTTGTTTTACTTGATGTTGTATTATCCTTCATAAAATATTTTTTTGATAATATTCTTCTTTAAGTGGTTCTAATCTTTGTATTTCCTTAGCGTTTTCTACAATATGTTCTAAATACTCTATTTCTTTAGTTCTAAAATAATCGTATAAATTTTCATTTAATAATTTTTTAGATAGTTCTATGTTTTTCATAATTTCTTTCCAATACTGTAAGTACATGTAATCTATCATTGATCTATGAATATTTCTTGATCATTATATAAGTATATGTCAAAATTGTTATCATAAAAATCATCTTGATAACTAATTCAGCCCAACCTTGGGTTGTTATTTCTATTACTTCCTATGTTAATAATTCATTATATATTGTTCTTTTTATATCAGTATTCATATTTTTCAATATATAGAGTATTAATATTTTATAATTTACATCGTCATCTAATAGGTAGGAGTTCATTTTAATCATATTTTTGCTAAAATTTTATTCCTTCCAACCTCTTAATAAATTATACTTATTTGTAATGTAATAATTATGGTTTACTAACCATCTCGTGTTGTTACTACTACAATTTTCTTCTTTGGTCAGTTACCCTAACAGCGCCTCAACTTTGTTTACTCCCCTAAACGGCCTTCTTGCCAATTGGTTTCAACCTTAGGATGACATAGTCTGGGCATACATATTCGAAGAATATTTTTGTAGAAAAATTTCTAAAGATGGTTATTATAACATTATTAAAATATGATAAACAATTATAATCAACAAGAGATTATCAGGAATAAATCAATTTTGCGACTAATGGTCTTAAATGAGTATACCTGTTTCTGTAGATTTTTTATTCTTCTTTGTTTTTCATAGCTTATCTTTGTTAACTAGCTCTGATACCAATTTTGGGTGGAAGCGAAAATTTTTAGAAGTAATAGAGAAGAGAGAGTAAAGAGGAGAGTTGATTAGAAGTAGCTTGTTATTTTGTTATCAATTAGCTGTTTAGATATATTTCCTGTCCATAGTAACATTGCTTTATTTATATCCGTAACACAATCTAGATCCAAGAAATTATATTGTTCAGTTATTGGTTTAGGTGTCCATTTTTTATTTAATCTACTATTCAATATTGCGTTCGTTCTATCTGATTGTTCATAATTTTTTGTATAATATGCTGGTTGTGTCCTTCTAGGAATAGTTCTGGGACTATTATCCGGGGTTTTAACTCTTGATGTACTAGGTCGATTCATATCTCCAGTGTTTATTTCTAATTTTTTTGGTTAATTTACTTGTTCTAGAATTTATGTGTATATTTCACTTATATCACTTATTTCTGAGTTTTGATCATTTATTGTATCCGATTTATTTTCGTCTATTTCATTTACTTCAAGATTTTCATTTAATTTTTGTTTCATATCATTTATCTCATTAGTTAATTTGAATTCTTTATATTTTTCTATCTAATTCTTTCTTTGTTTAGTTTCATATAATAATTTTAACTTAGCTAATTCTTTTTCTAATTCACTTATTCTTTTGTTTTTTATTTCTTCTAGATGTTGTACTTCTTGCTTTGCTTGTGTTTTTATTATTTCAATTTCTTTCGATTTATCTATTTCTTCATTTTATTTTATTTTTTGTTATTCCTATCATAAATGTTAGACTATCTTCTAATTTTGCTGTTTCTTTTTCTAACATTAAATATAAGTTATTTCCTATTATTTTATATCTTCTTCCTAAATTTGAAAATATTATTTTTATTGTTAATCCATTTTGGTTTTCATATGTCTTTTCGTCCACTGCAAATTCACCTTTATTCATTATAACTTGTAAATTATATTATGTTGTAACCTATATTCAAGGCAATCTATTTGTATCTCCAACATAAAATATAACTTTTCTTTGTGCTAATATTGATTTTTTACATACTCCTGCCAACATAGTTTCTTTTAATCTTTCTTTCCTATGTTGTAGTTCTTGCCTTTCTTCACCTATTTTTTCTATCAGTTTTTGCTTATATATTTCTTTGTTCATATTACTTTTTTAAATAACAAACATATTTATATTCTATTTTTGAAATTATATCTATCAAATGATTTGTTTTATCATTACTTGTTTTAGTGAGTTGTGATAATTCATATTCTATGTATAAGGGTTTTAACTTTCTCCGTATTTTTCGCACTTTTCATTCTATTTTATTTTTTTTTCATCTTAGTTGTTTTACTTGATGTTGTATTATCCTTAATGAAATATTTTTTTTTATAATATTCTTCTTTAAGTGGTTCTAATTTTTGTATTTCCTTAGCGTTTTCTACAATATATTCTAAATATTCTATTTTTTTAGTTCTAAAATAATCGTATAAATTTTCAATTAATAATTTTTTAGATAGTTCTATGTTTTCCTTAGTTTCTTTCCAATACTGTAAGTACATGTAATCTATCATTGATCTATGAATATTTCTTGATCATTATATAAGTATATGTCAAAATTGTTATCATAAAAATCATCTTGTATAAGTAATTCAGCCAAACCTTGGGTTATTATTTCTATTACTTCATATGTTAATAATTCATTATAAATTGTTATTTTTATGTTAGTATTCAGATTTTTCAATATATAGAGTATTAATATTTTATAATTAACATCGTCATCTAATAGGTAAGAGTTCATTTTAATCATATTTTCGCTAAAATTTTATTTCTTCCAACCTCTTAATAAATTATACTTATTTATTATGTAATAATAATAGTTTAATAATCATCTCGTCTTGTCACTACTACAGTTTTCTTCTTTGATCAGTTACCCTAACAACTCCTCAACTTTGTTTACTCCCCTAAACGGCCTTCTTGCCAATTGGTTTCAACCTTAGGATGACATAGTCTGGGCATACCTATTCGAAGAATATTTTTGTATCAAAGTTTCTAAAGATGGTTATTATAACATTATTAAAATATGATAAACAATTATAATCAACAAGAGATTATCAGGATTAAATCAATTTAGCTACTCATGGTCTTAAATGAGTATACCTGTTTCTGTAGATTTTTTGATTCATCTTTGTTTTTCATAGCTTATTTTAGTTAACTAGCTCTGATACCAATTTTGGATGTAAGTAAAAATTTTTAGAAGTAATAGAGAAGAGAGAGTAAAGAGGAGAGTTGATTAGAAGTAGCTTGTTATTTTGTTATCAATTAGTTGTTTAGATATATTTCTTGTCCATAGTAACATTGTTTTATTTATATCCGTAACACAATCTAGATCTAAGAAATTATATTGTTCAGTTATTGGTATAGGTGTCCATTTTTTATTTAATCTACTATTCAATATTGCCTTCGTTCTATCTGATTGTTCATAATTTTTTGTATAATATGTTGGTGGTGTCTTTCTAGGACTAGTTCTGGGACAATTATCGGGGGTTTTAACTCTTGATGTACTAGGTCGATTCATATTTTCTGTGTTTATTTCTAATTTTTTTGGTTTATTTACTTGTTCTAGAATTTTTGTGTATGTTTCACATATATGACTTATTTCTGAGTTTTGATCATTTATTGTATCCGATTCATTTTCGTCTATTTCATTTAATTCCAGATTTTCATTTAATTTTTGTTTCATCTCATTTATCTCATTAGTTTATTCGAATTCTTTATCTTTTTCTATCTAATTCTCTCTTCGTTTAGTTTCATATAATTAATTTAACTTAGGTAATTCTTTTTCTAATTCACTTATTCTTGTATTTTTTATTTCTTCTAGATGTTGTACTTCTTGCTTTGCTTGTGTTTTTATTTTTTCAATTTCTTTTGATTTATCAATTTCTTCATTTTCTTTTGTTATTCTTATCATAGCTGTTAGAATATCTTCTAATTTTGTTGTTTCTTTTTCTAACATTAAATATACTTATTTTTTTATATCTTCTTCCTAAATTTGAAAATATTATTTTTATTGTTAATCCATCTTGGTTTTCATATGTCTTTTCGTACACTGCAAATTCTTCTTTATTCATTATAACTTGTAAATTATATTATGTTGTAAGCTATATTCAGGGCAATCTATTTGTATCTCCAACATAAATACAACTTTTCTTTGTGCTAATATTTATTTTTGACATACTCCTGCCAACATAGTTTCTTTTAATCTTTCTTTCCTATGTTGTAGTTCTTGCCTTTTTTCACCTATTTTTTCTATCAGTTGTTGCTTATATATTTCTTTGTTCATATTGCTTTTTTAAATAACAAACATATTTATATTCTATTTTTGAAATTATATCTATCAAATGATTTGTTTTATCATTACTTGTTTTAGTGAGTTGTGATAATTCATATTCTATGTATAAGGGTGTTAACTTTTTCTGTATTTTTCGCACTTTTCTTTCTATTTTAGTTTTTGTCATCTTAGTTGTTTTACTTCATGTTGTATTATCCTTCATGAAATATATTTTTATAATATTCTTCTTTAAGTGGTTCAAATCTTTGTATTTCCTTAGCGTTTTCTGCAATATATTCTAAATATTCTATTTCTTTAGTTCTAAAATAATCGTATAAATTTTCAATTAATAATTTTTTAGATAGTTCTATGTTTTCCTTAGTTTCTTTCCAATACTGTAAGCACATGTAATCTATCATTGATCTATGAATATTTCTTGATCATTATATAAGTATATGTCAAAATTGTTATCATAAAAATCATCTTGTATAACTAATTCAGTCCAACCTTGGGTTGTTATTTCTATTACTTCATATGTTAATAATTCATTATAAATTGTTCTTTATATATCAGTATTCATTTCAATATATAGAGTATTCATATTTTATAATTAACATCGTCATCTAATAGGTAGGATTTCATTTTAATCATATTTTCGCTAAAATTTTATTCCTTCCAACCTCTTAATAAATTATACTTATTTATTATGTAATAATAATGGTTTAATAATCATCTCGTCTTGTCACTACTACAGTTTTCTTCTTTGATCAGTTACCCTAACAGCGCCTCAACTTTGTTTACTCCCCTAAATGGCCTTCTTGCCAATTGGTTTCAACCTTAGGATGACATAGTCTGGGCATACCTATTCGCAGAGTATTTTTGTAGCAAACTTTCTAAAGATGGTTATTATAACATTATTAAAATATGATAAACAATTATAATCAACAAGAGATTATCAGGAATAAATCAATTTAGCTACTCATGGTCTTAAATGAATATACCTGTTTCTGTAGATTTTTTTATTCATCTTTGTTTTCCATAGCTTATTTTTGTTAACTAGCTCTGATTACAATTTTGGATGGAAGCGAAAATTTTTAGAAGTAATAGAGAAGAGAGAGTAAAGAGGTGAGTTGATTAGAAGTAGCTTGTTATTTTGTTATCAATTAGTTGTTTAGATATATTTCTTGTCCATAGTAACATTGCTTTATTTATATCCGTAACACAATCTAGATCCAACAAATTATATTGTTCAGTTATTGGTTTAGGTGTCCATTTTTTATTTAATCTACTATTCAATATTGCGTTTGTTCTATCTGATTGTTCATAATTTTTTGTATAATATGTTGGTGGTGTCCTTCTAGGACTAGTTCTGGGACTATTATCCGGGGTTTTAACTCTTGATGTACTAGGTCGATTCATATCTCCTGTGTTTATTTCTAAATTTTTCGGTTAATTTACTTGTTCTAGAATTTCTGTGTATATATTTCACTTATATCACTTATTTCTGAGTTTTGATCATTTATTGTATCCGATTCATTTTCGTCTATTTCATTTACTTCAAGATTTTCATTTAATTTTTGTTTCATCTCATTTATATCATTAGTTAATTAGAATTCTTTATCTTTTTCTATCTAATTCTCTCTTTGTTTAGTTTCATATAATAATTTTAACTTAGCTAATTCTATTTCTAATTCACTTATTCTTGTATTTTTTATTTCTTCTAGATGTTGTACTTCTTGCTTTGCTTGTGTTTTTATTTTTTCAATTTCTTTTGTTTTATCTATTTCTTCATTTTCTTTTGTTATTCTTATCATAGCTGTTAGACTATCTTCTAATTTTGCTGTTTCTTTTTCTAACATTAAATATAAGTTATTTCCTTTTTTTTATATCTTCTTACTAAATTTGAAAATATTATTTTTATTGTTAATCCATCTTGGTTTTCATATGTCTTTTCGTCCACTGCAAATTCTTCTTTATTAATTATAACTTATAAATTAAATTATGTTGTAACCTATATTCAAGGCAATCTATTTGTATCTCCAACATAAATATAACTTTTCTTTGTGCTAATATGTAACGACCTGTTTAGTCGTTTTGAGCAACAGATTTTATTCTGGAAAACTGGCAGAGGTGACGGAGGCCACAACGGACCGTCAAGGGCACGACGGACCGTCGTGGAGGGTGTCGTTTCAAAACACTTAGAAAATCTGAAATTGGGTACTGAAAATCGACTCTCTGAACGTCGTGACGGAATGGCAGGACGGACCGTCGCAGGCTCGACGGCCCGTCACAGGCCATCCACTTAAAAACAAGTCTCTGGACCTTGTGACGGACAGCAGGACGGACCGTCGCAGGCGCGACGGCCCGTCACGGGCTACGCAATCCCAGTTCGGGTCGAATTTCTTTACACGTTTTAAGGGACGTTTTTGACTATTCCTGCTTTAATTATAAAGTTAGAGGGTTAATGTTAATAAGTCTAACTACTTGGGGGTTAAAAGAGGTAACCTTAAGTTAATTAGTGGGTTATTATTGCCATCCTTTATTCTTAATTATATATTAATTAGGGTAAAAGAAAGAGGGTTTGAATAAGAAGAATAGAAAGAACAAAGAGAGACAGAAAAAGGAGAAGAGAACGAGTAGAGAGAGAGAGAAACGAAGAGGATAGCAAGGATTTTGAGAAGATAGCTTGTTTATCGCAATTCTTCGGTGGAGGTAGGTTATGGTTTCTTTCACACTATCCGTAGTAAACTCTTAATAGCGAATGATATGTGTTGAGTAGTATTATTAAGTCTTCTATATGCTTAATTGCGTGTATGCATGATGTGATCTTATATATATATGCATGATTGTGATAAAATAAGCATGATGAAGCTATTGAATCTTAAATCTTGAAGAAACCCTAATTCACTTGTTAATGATGATGCCTTGGTATAAAAGAAGGCTTGATAAATTATATAATGAGATTGATGATGCCTTGGTATAAAAGAAGGCTTGATGAATTAGGGGATCGGGTGCCACGTTCCGGTACCAGGATAGAAATAGAGGATCGGGTGCCACGTTCCGGTACCAGGATAGAATATGAGAATCGAAGTGTCACGTTCCGACACCAGGATAGTATATGGATCGGGTGCCACGTTCCGGTACCAGGATAGAATATGAGGATCGGAGTGTCACGTTCCGACACCAGGATAGTATATGGATCGGGTGCCACGTTCCGGTACCAGGATAGAATATGAGGATCGGAGTGTCACGTTCCGACACCAGGATAGTATATGGATCGGGTGCCACGTTCCGGTACCAGGATAGAATATGAGGATCGGAGTGTCACGTTCCGACACCAGGATAGTATATGGATCGGGTGCCACGTTCCGGTACCAGGATAGAATATGAGGATCGGAGTGTCACGTTCCGACACCAGGATAGTATATGGATCGGGTGCCACGTTCCGGTACCAGGATAGAATATGAGGATCGGAGTGTCACGTTCCGACACCAGGATAGAATATGAGGATCGGAGTGTCACGTTCCGACACCAGGATAGAATGAGTAGCGGAGTGTCACGTACCGACACGAGAGTAAATAACATAATGAATCTTGAAAGATACTAATATACTCAATCTAAAGAACATGTTTCCCAAACGAGTATGATGAGGAGGTGTGAGTCCTCATTGATGTGCTTGGTGTTGTAACCAAGGATTATGGTAATTGTAAATGCTGCATGCTAAGGATATTAGTTGATTTTATGATGTTACTTGATATATACTATTTTCTATTTTGAGTTGGCCGATGATACCTACTCAGTACTTGTGGTTGTACTGACCCCCTACTTTTATGTTTTCCTTTTGTTTATTTGTGGAGTGAAGCAAACGTGCCGTCATCTTCGACTCAACAGTAGTTCAAGCCAGTCTTCGTCACACCGGATCTTCAGGGTGAGCTAATGCTTCTAACTTGGACTGGATCTCCTTCCTCATGTCTTGATGCCTTGAAGTTTCGGCATAGACTAGCTTTTATTTATTTTAGCTTCCTAGAATACTCTTAGTTTAGTAGTTTGATCATGATGTTTCTTGTGGTGATGACTTCCAGATTTTGGGGAATTAATAGATTGAATTTTAGAAGTTATTGAATTGTCTTTTATTTTATGAGTTTAAGTCTTCCGCATTTCTTCATGTTGATATTAAATTGAAATGATAAGGTTTAGATTGGTTGTTCGCTCACAATGGAGTAAGTGGGTGCAGTCCGCTCAGTTTTGGGTCGTGACAAACTTGGTATCCCGACTTAGGTTTCGTTGGTCTCATCACACAATAACAGGTCTAGTAGATCGAAGGACGTAGGGACTCCTTTACTCTTTCCTTGAGGCCTAACGAACCTTTAGGAAAAATTCCATTCTTCTTTCTCTATTCCGTGCTATTAACTTGGATCCAATGGTATCTAGGTATACAAATTGGTATCTGACCCATCTTCACTCCTATTTCGCCAAGATGGTTAAACTGAGGCAACGCTACGGCAACATCAACATCAGAAGACAAATGCATCTGATCCAGCCACTGGGCTGTAGCTTTCGAAGTGGAACAGTGGCAAGAGGCCTGAGTAGAGGTCTGGGAAGGACGTCCTCTTTTTAGGTGAAGATGACGAGCACCTAGCCCATCTGTGCTAGGGCGTGTGACTCCCTCTCACCGACTAGGAAGGTTTAAGAGAAGGGGAATATAGGGAGAATGAAACAAGTACCTCAGACCGAGGAAATGGCCACCCCCAACCTACCCCATAGATTATCAAAGGTGCTCGCTTCTCTTAGTGGGTTTCTTATCAGGGTCCATGCCCCCCAAACGTTTTCTGCACCACAACACCTCCGGTTTCGAGGTACAATATGCGCCACTATGTGGCTCCTCGTAGGGATGCCTCACTGGACATAGGCACGTTTCCCCTTCCTCCACGTCTGACTACTGGGCCTATAATGACCGAAGATCAGCAATGGAACTTTTTAGTAAGTTCTTGAAATTAAACCTCCACAGTCTTCAAGGGTGCCAGAATCTTAGGATTCTTACGATTTTCTGGGTGCCTTGTCAATGAGTACTACCAAGATGGTATAGTAGAACGGTTTTGGTGTTGAGTTTCTTAGTTTCATTTCAAGGGAACGCCAAATGTGGGTGGCGGTCACATTTGATGTGAACCACAGAGGCAACCACCTATGACGTGGGCCTCATTTCTCTTCTATTTTGTTTTATGGAAAGTATATCCCCCCGTACTTTGAAGGGATAGGAAAAGTGATGAGTTTTTGTCCTTAGGCAAGGTAGTATTCGGTCAATGCATATGAGGCTAAATTTCGTGCATATCCAGATATGCCACCCCACTTATGTTGGCAGTCGGCTACAAAGAGAGCGGATTCGCCGTTTGTGAAGGGGTTGAGTATCAGAGTTGCGAATTTTCAGGCCTTACGCAGGTAGCGGCTACGGCAAAATCTCTTGCCTAAGGAGTGGTATGATTTCGTAGTATGAGGTGGAAGTAGTGAAGCCAGATGAATTCACCACGGCGTCGACAGATCAAGAGGTTGCGAAGGGGGGTGAGTTTAATGGTTCCACTCCAGAGGGACAGAGGGTTCCGGAGGTTGCTCGTTCGACCGCATTCAGTCTTCACTAACAGACTGGAGTTGGGGGTCCACCTCAAAACTCAACGCGGATCAACATGTCTCTCTGGAGAGACTCTATGCTGAATCTAGAGAGTGTTATGGGTGTGGGAGGACTGGCATAATCAAGAGGTATTGTCCAAAACAGAGTTATAGACTCCCCAACAGCTAGAGGTCGAGTGGGGTCATGGCAGAGGTCGTTATTCTGGAGGCGTGGTTGCCGAGGTAATGGTGTTCACCAAACGGGCCGGGTGATGGGTCAAGACACGGGAGCCACTACATCACACATGGTAGGGACGACGGACAATGAAGCGAACAAACAGAAAGGCCCCATTGTTATGCTTTTCACCCTGGAGATCAGTAGACGTAGTACAGCTTGATGCTGTCATCACAGTTAATGCTTCTGGTTTGGATTGGCATAGTGGCTTCTGTATTGTTTGAATCCTGGTAATTGGCCCAACACTTTTCTTATGTATGCTTCCTCATTCTTGCTAATGGTCTAAATTTACATTGTGAATTACTTGATACGACGCCTATATTCGTGTTGTCTAACACTCCGCTGGTGGGTGAGTTCCTGTGGTAGTTGCAAGGTATATCGGTCCTTTTTTGGGTGGAACTTTGTGGGAGCAACATCTTATGTAGATTTGTTACTAGAATGGGTTGATTTTGATGTAATTCCGGGATGACTTTGTGCTTTTCGTCCCTTTCTCCTTCTTTTCTCTTCCCCCGCAATTTGCGATTCTTGATTGTAATGCTAGAAACGGTGAAGTTAGGCCTTAAGCCTAAGCTCTGGGACAGATCCTGTTATTGTGGAGGCGGTGACTACACAATCCAATCCCGTGTGTATCATCTCCTTTCTTTCTTCTATTCGTGCTGCTCACAAAAATGGTTAGAGTTAATGGAAAAAAGGGTTGTGTGTGCTTTCTGCAGCATCTCAGAGGATACCCTAGCCCAGTACCTTCGATTGAGAGTTGGTTCGGTGTCGCCGTCGTGAGTTTCTTGTGTATTCCCCGTCCCTGCAGATCTTCCGGGGTATGCCCCGCCTAGGGATATTGACTTCTTTCCTGTAGTTGATCTTGAACCGGGTTAAAAAAAACTCACTACTCGCCCCATTCTATACCATACCCCTTATAGAATTCTCCCTGCGGAGTTTAAGAGAGGTTAAAATCCCCAACTTCACAGAGTTGTTGAGGTCAAAAGGCTTCATTAGACCAAGTGATCTTGCGTGTCTCGTGTTGGGGTGGCTCTCTCGTTTGTTGTGAGAGAAAAATATGGGAGTTTTTTGGGTGTGCATAGGACCTACCGGCAGTTGAAGCAAGGTTACTTACTCGAATTCACTGCATATCGTTTCCCCCTTTGTCCGAGGCACCCTCAGTATTGCGGTCTCCCCTTCCCCCCTATCTAGCCGCATGGCTCTTGCGCTCGTTTGACGCTTTGTATTGTGGTCGTTAGCTCGATCAAGTCTTACAGAGGGGTGTTTCGATGTTACAGGGATGTGGGTTTGGGGGAGCTTGGGTATGAGTTTTGCTTAAGGCAGATCTGAGTATGACGTGTTGAGTTAAGGTTCGTTAAAGAACAGAGTATCCTCTTCTCAAGCATTGATTCCCCTTGTTCATGTCAGTTACAGGTGCGTGTGTCTTCTCTAAGATTGACGTGAAATCGGTTTATCCTTCAATTGAAAATATACGGGCAATCGATGTGCCCAAGACTGCTTAGGTACCGGTATGGGCTATAAAGCGATTGTTAGTGAAGTGGGAAAGGTCTTTTGCCTTGACGAACTAGCCGCTGCTATGCGTTCATGATGCATCAGAGTTTGATGAACGGGATTTTTAAAAAAGTTAAGGAAGCCATATTAGATCTCTTTGTGATCGTATTATTTGATGATTTATAACAGATATAATACCTCCTAAGAGTAAGGGAAGGAACATGAGGAGCATTGGAGAATGTATGGAAATGTTGAGGGAGCAAAAGCTTTATGCCAAGTTCTCTAGAGTGTGGAGTTTTGGCTAGATGCAGTGTCGGGCTTCTTTGGGCAAACCGGTGGTTTTCTAGTTCTAGGATGGGAGTGGGTGGATCCGTATAAGAGATCGCTTAGTGAAGAAGTGGGTCAGACGCTACTAATGTTGCGCAGAAATAAGGAGGAGCTTTGTTGGGTTACTTAGCTACTAACTGCTCGCCAGATTTGTCAAGAAGGGATTCTCTTCTAATTTGCTCCCAACTGACAAACTGACTAAAAGCGAAAGGTGTGCCATTGTATGGTCGGATGAGTGTGAGGAAAGCTTTCGATTCAATTACAGTAAGCTTCAAGACTCTGTTGACACTGCACCAATTCCTCGAGCCTTGTGCCAGTGGAAGGCAAGACTTTCAATTTTGTATTGTGATGCAATCTCTTATTCGGGGTTTGGGTGGCAGTGCTAATCGCAAGAGAGAATGTGATTGCTTCTATTAATATGCTTCAAGACAATTGAAAATGCATGAACGCACAACTATCCTTAACTCATGATTTGGAATTGGGCCGGGCCCGGCGTTGTGTTGTTGGCACTAAAGTCAAGTGGAGACACTATTTTATATGGGGTTAAGTGTGAGGTCTATACGGATTCATCGTAGTCTAGCAGTATGTCTTCCACTCTAGAGAGATTTAATTTGAGACAGAGGAGATGGGATGGACTACTGAAGGACTACGACATCACTATTTTGTATGCATCCCGTGGGGAAGGCAATGTTTAGCGGTGAGATGCTTTAAATAGAACGGGCGGGATAGCATGGGAAGGTCTGCTTCCCAATTGCAAGGCTTTCTAGGCGGCCCATTGGCTAGAGAAGTTCAGATTCTGGCATAACGACGCTTATGAGATTAGAAGTAATGAGAGGGAGGATTTTTAGCTTGTGTGGAGGATATCTTCCGTCCCTTGGATAGATTAAGGGAATAGATGTTTTTTTTTTTAATTGTGAGACTCCACAATTGATCTTGGGCCGGATTAGGAGTTTTTTTTAGGATATTGTCTGGGACCGAGGATAAAGTGTTGTGCAATAGGAGAGGCTAAAGAAAAGGCGAAAGTCGTATGAAGAAGGTGTTTTGAGGATTAAGGGAAGGGTATGTGTACCTCGCGGTTCGATGATTTGAATCAACACTATTCTTACAGAGCTCATAGTTCAGGTATTCAGATATCATTCTCGGTGCAACCGCAAGGATTTTCGCGTGACGCTAAAGCAACACTTTTGGTGTGAGAAGAATGAATCGTGATATGGTGGATTTTGATTGCTCAAAATGTCCTAAATGGTCAATCAGTAAAGTATTGAAGCTTACCATAGGCCCGGAGGAACAATTCAGTTAGAATGCCATATCGGCGGTAATGGAAGAATGGGGAGAGAATTGCAAGTGGGATTTTCGTGGTTGTCTTCCAAAGACTGGGCCATTTTCTAGGCGCGGCCAGTTTGGGGTGATGTGTTAACAGTATTATTAGTCCTGCTCATAGTTGCGGGACTTTCGCGGTTGATTCTTTTGTAGGTGTTACTTCTCTTTTTTGGTTTTTTATTTTTTTGTTTTCTTTTTGCTGTCTTGTTGTTTTTTTTCCCTCCCCCTTTTCCCTCTCTCTCCTTCTTCCCTCTTTTTCTTTTTTCTCGCGTTTGTAACGTTTGTTTGGTGTGGTGTTTTTTGTGGGGGGTGGTGGCTTTGGGGGGGGTGTTGTTTGGGGTTGGGAGGTGAATTGTTGGGGTGTATGGGTGTGGGGTGTGTCGTTGGGGTTTTTGTTTCTTCGATCCGTCGCCGTTTTTTTTGTTATTGCCCTCATACCTGTTGTATACATGCTTTTTCGGTTTCTCTAAGCACTGATTTTTCTGAGAACATTGTTGTTCGTTTGAGCTGTCATGCGGAAAGGTGTTTGGTTTTTTTTTTTTTTTTGTTGTGTGTTTTTTTTTTGTTTTTGTTGGGGTTTGTGGGGGTGGAACGGTTAGACTTATGTGGGGTTCTGGGTGTGAGATTAATCGTTTGCGATGCTCCTTTAGACCAAGTTTTACATCTCAGAAGTTGTTTCGACCGATTGGCCATGGAGTTCCACTACTCCATCATTCAGATAGAGGTATCGTTTTGTTTTTTTTTTTGTTTTTGTTTTTTTCTTCCAGTTGTGTGTAACTTCGTTAAGTTTTGGAAAACATTGCATGGCAGAATTGGGGCTTGGGTAGCTAGGTTGGATTCTTTAGTACTGGCTTCATCCTCAGACCGAACTGTGCAGTCTGAGCGAACGATTCAAGGTGTTTGAGGATGATTATGCTTCGTCCCTAATGTGTGTAGATTCGGTGGCGCATTGGGATAGCTCTCTTTACCTCTAGCGGAAGTTTCATGTAGTGTCTACTGCTTAGGTCTTAGGGTTGAGGTGTCTATCACTCAAGCATTGGGTTTGTTTGGTGTGGTTTGTGGGTTTTGTTTGTGGTGTTTTTTTGGCTGTGGGGGTTCCGCCTTTGAAGTGGCATAGGGTAGTTGGTAGGGATATGTAGGCCGCGTGGGTTTGTGGGGGTTCGGTTGTTACGTCGTGGTGCCGCATTGGTTGGTTTGATTGGGGTGTCGTGTGCGTGGGGAGGGGCATTTCGAAGTTAAAGACCTTGGGGTACTGATCTTTGAGAGATTCCGGATGGAGAAAGTGAAGTCCATTCAAGTAAAAGCTTCCTATGCGGCGGCAAATAGACAAAAAGAATATGCAGATCGAAAGGTTATAGAACGAGTTCATGGAGTGGGTGAAGCAATCGTGTTGAAAGTTATCCACCTAATGAATAGGGGTTATGGGCGGTTTGGTAAGAAGGGGGCAAGGCTAAGCCAAAAGGTTACATTGGTCCCTTGGAAAAGAGTCGGATTTCTATGTGCAGGGAATAGGCAGGGCTGGGAGAGGGGGTAAGGGGGGGGTTGATGTTGTGGAAAGCAATTGGGCGAATAGGGTTCTTGTGGGAGGTGTTGATTAATAAGAGTATGGGTTGAGAAGGTCGGTCGGAGAGAGGGGTGTTGTGGTGTTTCGTGGTCAAGCCGTGTATTAATGAAGGAGGGGTTTGGCGGTGTATAAGGTTTTCTGGTTTCCGATGGGGGGCGATATTGGTGAGGGATGTTGCGATGTTGCGTGTAATGATCAGTGTGGGGTGCGCGGTGGGTAATGGGTGTGGATTCAGGTGGGCGTTGTTTGAGGGTGCAGAGGATGGGGTGTTTATGGTCTGAGTGTGAGAAGGAGTTTCTGTGGGGGAGTTCTGGTGATTGGGGTTATACGTATTGTAGCGGTTCGGTGTGGGGGTGGGATGTTAGGGTGGGGAAGATTGTTATTTGGTGAGGCCGTGTGTCGGAGAGTTTGGTGGAGGTGAGGATGTGGGAGGAGTGTGTGGGGTGGTGGTGGGTGGGTGGTTTGGAGGTCGAGAGTTGTTATGGTTTCGGGCGGCATGTGTATTGTGATAGCTTAAACAGTAGGGGAAGTGCTTATGAGGTTTGCCTTGTCCTCCAGGGCTGTCTCGGAGTACTGCTCGGTGGTTTCATGTGTCGATGTTTGTAAAGAACATGGTGGATCGGAAATTATAAAAAAGGACATTATCCGTTGGGATTCAGTTTGCTTGATGAGAATTTTCTTATGATGAGGAGCTGCCTGTTTGCTACTTATTAATATATAATTCGGCAGTTGAGGTCGAAGCGATATTGTGCGATCTGACCTCAAAGTTCAAGGAAAGAATCGACTCCGTTGAAGAGTTAGCCACTTTGGGAGAAGGAGGCTAGATATGCTAGAAAGTACTCCACATCCGTTTACAGATTCATGTATTCGCTTCTCGTCCGCATTAGTTTTCCTTCTTGTGATCGTTGGGGGACGAACATGGTAAGTGGTATCTATTGTAACGACCTGTTAGTCGTTTTGAGCAAACAAGATTTTATTCTGTAAACTAGCAGAGGTACGGGCCACAACGGACGCGTCGAAGAGGGCACGACAGACGCGTCGTGGAGGGTGTCATTTCAAAACTCACTAGAAGTACGAAAATCTGAATTGGTACTGAAAAAAATCACTCTCTGTAAATCGTCTGACGGAATGGCAAGGACGTGCGTCGCTAACGGGCTCGACGGGCCCTCACACTAAAGGCCATCCACTAAAAACTAAGTGCTCTGGGACCTGTGTGACGGACAGCAGGACGTTACCGTCCGCACATAGGCACGCGACGGCCCGTCACGGGCTACGCAAACTGCCCAGTTCGGGTCGAATTTCGCTTTACACGTTTAGGACGTTTTTGACTTCATTCCTTTCGCTCTTCCTTCTTTATGTTATAAAGTTCGAGGGTTAAAACTGTTTATAATTCTAACTACTTGGGGGGTTAAAAAGAGGTAAACCTTAAGTTAATATAGTGGGTGTATATTGGCCATCCGGCTTTTATTTCCTTAATTATATGATTATTAGGGTTAAAAGAAAGAGGGTTTTGAACATAGAAGAATAGAAAGAACAAGAGAGAGTAACAGAAAAAGGAGAAGAGACGGAGTAGAAGAGAGAGAGAAACAGAAGAGGATAGCAAGGATTTTGAGTAAAAGATAGCTGTTTATTAATTATATCGGCAATTCTGCATTCTTCGGTGGAGGTTAGGTATTGTTTCTTTGCATTCTTTCGACACTATATCCCGTAGTAAACTCTTAATATCAGGTCGAATGATTGTGGTTAGTAGTAATTATTAAGTCTTCTATAATGCTTAATTTCGGGTGTATGGCATGATGTGTCTATATATATATGCATGATTGTGATAAATAGCATGATGAAGCGATTGAAATCTTTAAATTAATCTTGAAGAACCCCTAATTGCACTATTTTTATGATGACTGCTTGGTATCCTAAGAAGGCTTGATAAATTATATATGAGATTGATGAGATTCCTTGGTATAAAAGACGGCTTGATGATTAGGGATCGTTGTCCACGTTCCGGTACCAGGTGATATTAATAGAGGAGGGGGTGGTGGGTTGTGGGGGGGTGGGGGGGGGGGTGTGTGTGAGGGTTGGGGGGGGGGGGGTGGGGTGGGGGGGGGTGGGGTGGTGGGGGGGGGGGGGGGGTGTTGGGGGGGGGGGGGGGGGGGGTGGGGTTTGTTGGGGTGGGGGGGGGGGGGGGGGTGGTGGGGTGGGGTTTGGGGTTTGGTGGAGGGTGTGGTGGTGGGGTTTTGGGGGGGTGTGTGTGGGGGGTGGGGGGTGGTTGGGGTGTTGTGTTGGGTGGGGGGGGGGGGTTGGTTGGGTGGGGGTTGTGTGTGGGGGTGTGGTTTGTTTTGGTGTGTGGTGTGGGTGGTGGTTGGTGTATGGGGGTACGGGTTGACGGCATAGGAGGATGCCGGGTGGCCACTTTCCGGTACTCAAAGGATAGAATATGAGGATCGGAGTGTCACGTTCCGACACACGTCCGGATAGTAATAATGGATCGGGTGGGCCACGTTCTGGTACCCAGGAATATAATATGATGTCGGAGTGTCACGTTCCGACACCCAGGAAGTATATGATCTGGTGCCACGTTCCGGTACCATAGGATAGAATATGATGATCGGAGTGTCACTTCCGACCCCGATGGATAGTTATAATGGATCGGTGTGCCGAACGTCCAAGGTATCTCGAGGATAGAAAATATTAGGATGCGGAGGTGTCATGTTCCGACACTCCAGGATAGAATATGATGATGCGGAAGTGTTCACTTCCGGACCCATTGGTAGAATGGAGGAGCGTGAGTGTCACGTAACGGCACACGAGATTAATAACATAATAATCTGTAATGGTATACTTATATGACTTGCCAAATTCTAAGACTATTTTATCCCCAACGAGTATGATGATGACGGCGTGAGTCGCTCATCTGAATGTGCTTGGTGTCTGTAACCAAGGATTATGGTAATTGTAAATTGCATGCTAAGGTATATTAGTTGATTTATGATGTTACTTGATATATACTGTTTTTCTATTTGGAGTTAGCCGATGATACCATACTCAGTACTTGTGGTTGTAACTGACCTGCCCTACTTTTATGTTTCTCCTTGTTTATTTGTGGAGTGCACAACGTGCCGTCATCTCGACTCAACAGTATTTCGAAGAAGCAAGCATGTCTGCGTCCCTACCACCAATGAACGTCCGTATCTTCAGGGGTGAGCTAAGGCTTCTTAGCTTGACCTCGGATCTCCTCCTCATGTCTTGATGCGTCTTGAAGTTTCGGGCTAGACTAGCTTGTATTATTTTTAGGTTCCTAGATTACGCTTAAGTTTAGTAGTTTGATCATAGATGTTCTTAGTGGTGATGACTTCCAGATTTTGGGGAATACATAGAAGTTGAATTTAGAAAGTTTATTGAATGTCATTTTATTTAATGAGTTTAAGTCTTCCGCATTGCTTCAATGTTGATATTAATATTGAAATTAGATAAGGTTTAGAATTGGGTTGTTCGCTGCACATAGGAGGGTAAATGTGTGGTGCCATCGCGGCTCCTCGGTTTTGGGTTGGGCTTGACTTAAGACTTATTTTAGATCTCCTGCTAACATTCATTTTCTTTAATCTTTCTTTCCTATGTTGTAGTGCTTCTCTTGTCGCTTTTTCCCTATGTTTTTTCTATCCAGTTGTGCTTATATATTTCTTTGTTCATATTAGCTTTTTTAATAACAAACATATTTATATTCTATTTTTGAATGTATCTATCACATGATGTATTTTTTTATCACTTACTTGTTTTAGTGAGGATTGATTATTCATATTCTATGTATAAACGATTTTAACTTCTTGGGTCTAACTTTCTCCGTATTTTTTGGCCTTTCTTTCTATTTTAGGGGGGGTCATCTAGTTGTTAACTTGATGTGTATTCATCCTTCATGAAATATTTTTTTATAATATTCTTCCTTTAATTGGTTTTCTAATGCTTTTATTTCCTTAGCGTTTTCTACAATAATAATTCTAAATATATTCTATTTCTTTAGTTCTGTAAATAATGTATAATTTTTCAACTATAATGTTTTAGATAGTTCTATGTTTTCCTTTCTCTAGTTTTTCTTTGCCAATACTGTAAGTACATGTAATGCTATCATTTATACGATGAATTTTTTTAGATCATCGATATAGTATATTTCTAAATTGTTATCATAAACTCATCTTGTAATAAACTAATTCATCCGGCAACGGCTTGGGTGTTTATTTCTATTCCTATCATATTTAATAATTCATTATAATACTATTATTTTTTTATAATCAGTATTCGTATTTTTGAATATATAGAGTATTAATGTTATATTATAATTTAATCGGATCCGTAATCTAATAGGTAGGGAGTTAATTTTAATCATATTTTTCGCTAAAATTATTCGCTTCAACCTCTTAATAAATTATACTTATTTATTATGTAATATACTGGTTTATATAATCATCATTCGTCTGGTCACTCACTACTAGTTTTCTTCTTTGTCAATCGTTACCCTGAACAACGCCTCAACTATTGTTTTACCTGCATTTACCACTCTCCCTACAAAACGGACCTTCTCTGCCGTATTTGTTTCAACCTAAGGATGACATAGTCTGCTGGTCATACGCTATTCGGCATGACTATTTCTGTAGTCAAACTTCTATAGTATGGTATTATAACATTATTAAAATGATATAAACAATTATAATCAACAAGAGATTATCAAGAATAAATCCATTTAGCTACTCATGGTCTTATGTACCTCTTTATATTCCTTTAAATTAAATAATTCTATGAGAACGGACACTAGCACCGAGAGAGTATGCTTGGGAGTGACTCTACTTAAGAGGAGACTATAGTACAAATGAACCCTAGATATTTTATGCTTGGTGAGTGGCTCTACCTAAGATGAGACTATAGTACAAAGAAACCCTCGATATTCCTTATCCATGTGCCTACGTTGAAATGTGTCGTAGTTCTACCTTTGGCAAGTAGAACACCCTCCATCAGAGTAGAGTAGAATCCGTATTCCATGCCTAGATAGTGTTTTTGATGTCGATTATTGACATATCTTATCATATTGGAAACATTTTTTTATTTGATAGGTTCTACAAAGTTTATGTAGTGGAATGGAATGCCATCTACACATTACATGTGTAGGGCTTAAAGATGGTAGTGTATAGGTTCCTAGGTCTTCTCCAAGACATTAATGTGAATGTCTTTAATTGTTGAATATTTCTTAAATGACTTAATGAAAATAGTGACAAGATAAATGCATGTAAATGGAAATGTACTTATCTAGAGTAGCTTAAAAGATAGCTTAGGTAAGCTTGGAGAGGGTGTATACGCAGTTGCTTCATGTTTTATTTAGGTGAGTGTTAGAGTAACTTAGGCGTTGCTTTAATTGAATACAGTGAATAATCATATCCAAAGAAACCCATGAGGATCTCTTAGATGTGTGTGAAGGGGTTGTATGGATGACCTTTCATGTATCATTAAAGTGAGCCTTAGGAGGAACTTTGGTAGGACAGTCTTATGCTTGTTGGGTTGAAGTTATGATATGCTATATTGTACAATGTGACTTAAATGTTCTTGGGATTATTGAAGTGGTTTATTATACTTACATTTGAGGTTTTCTCAAAAAAGAGCACGTTTTGAAGAATGTCCTTTTAGTTTGGTTTTAATTGCATTTTACCATACTTAGTGCATTCTAGTGTACTAATTCCATTTATTTTATCATATCTCTAAAGGTGTAGGTGGCATTTAAAAGTAGTCTTCAAAGTGAATCTTAGATATAAGCATTCATTCAAGCAAAGTCGTGGCATGTCCTCATTATATTAAAGGACATCACTACGTTTAGTTTTCTTTGCTAAAGAAATTGTAATAGACTTAGATATTTATATTTTGTTGATGTATGGGCCATGACCCAAGATATTCGTGCATCTAAGATGGAGACTTTGAGACTTAGTCTTTCTTATGATTTTTTATAAAAGAGATGTTTGAAGTATTATTATTTTGTGTGAAAATTTTAATTCTGTACTACTTTTGATACATATACACAATCAATGATGTCAAGTGACTTGTACAAGACCTCTAAGAGGTCAAGTACGCCGTTCCACGATTTGAGAATACCATTTCTTCTACGTTATACTCTCGAGTTGTGACTAGTAAAAGACTGATTCATATGTAGATCAAGATGCTTTATTGAGACCGCACGTGCATCAATTTATTCCGTATAAAATAGAAAGTTACGTGAGAAAAGAATAATATGTATTACAAGCTAGTAGAGAGGTGAAGGATGCAACAACAAAAGAAGAAAAAATTTCTCAGAAAGTGGTCCCGATCCCAAAGCCTCCACCACAATTCCCGCAGTGATTACTGAGAAAATAGAGGATGGTAAATATCGTTGATTCATCACTATATTTATAAAACATTCCATCAATGTTTCGTTGATAAATGATTTTGAGAAAATGCCTGGTTATGCTAAGTTTATGAAGGACATGGTGACAAAGAAGAGGTCAGTGAGTTTTGAGGATAATGAAAAAATACAACATTGTAGTGCTATTGCTACAATGTCTCTTATGCAGTAGAAAGAGGATCCGGATGCCTGCACTATTCTATTTACTATAGGGCTGTTATCTTTTCTAAGGAGTTGTGTGATCTTGGAGCAATAAAAAATCTCATGCCATTGTCCATTTATAAAAAGATGGGTTTGGGAGACCCAAAGCCTACTGCGATGCAGTTACTGATGGTCGATCAAACTGTGAAGAAGCCCATAGGTATACATTATGATGTGCTTATGAAAGTTGAGTTGTTCATCTTTCTGGGTGATTTTGTTATTCTTGATTGTGAGGTTGATTTTGAGGTTCCCATTATTCTTTGGAGACAATTCCATTCAACTGGAGTGCACTAGTCGATATGGGAAAAGGGTAGATAAAGTTTAGGCTAAATAAAGAGGAAGGAACTTTCCATATTTGTAGATCCATGAAGTAGAGTGTTGAGCCCCAAACGGTATCTGCAATATCCTACAAAGTTTAGAGTATACCTGAAGTGCTAATTGAAGACCAACTACGTGTTGAGGCACTAGAAGAGGTCATCATGAATTTTGAAAGTTATGGTATTGAAAAGTAGGATTCTTTGGTGGATGCATAGGAACAAATGAATATCTGTCAAAGCCGAAGAAATTGTTGTTTTATATGAAGCATCGCGAGTCTCCACCCGCGAGACCACCTATTGTGGAGGCCCAAAAATTATAGCTTAAGTCTCTACCACCTCATATGAGGTACGGGTTATTAGGTAAAGATGACACTTTGCTGATGAATATTGCATCAGAGTTGAACGAGCAACATGTAGAGTTCTTAGTGGCAGTTTTGAAAAGGTTCAAACGAGCCATTAGTTGGACTATTGCAGATATTATTCGGATCTCTCTCGGTATGTTGTCCCACAAAATCGAGTTCATGCAAGATAACAAACTGATTATTGAGTACCAAAGAATATTGAATCCACCTATGCAAGAAGTAGTGGAAAAGGGGATCGATAAAGTGGATGGATGTTAGAGTCATATCACCTATTGCGGACAATAGTTGGGTGTGTCCTGTTAAGTGTGTGCCCTAAAAAGGGGGATGAGTGTATTACCTGATGAAAGGAAAGAGCTTGTTCTTATGCGGACAGTGACCGGTTGGAGAGTTTTCATGGACTACCAGAATTTGAATGCTTGGACTTAGAAGGACCATTTCCCCATTCCCTTAATGGATCATATGTAAGAAAGACTTGCGTTTACCTTCACATGTCCCTATGGTACATCCGTATTCCAAATGTTGTAGTTTGGGTTATGTAATGCACCGGCCACCTTCCAACAGTGCATGATGTTGATACACTCTGATATGGTGGACACTATCGGTGTGATAATGGATGATTATCCTGTTGTTGGCAACTCCTTTGACTGGTGCTTGAATAATTTGGCTGAGGTGCTCATGATATGTGAGGATTGTAATTTGGGGCTAAATTGGGAGAAATTTCACTTTATGGTGAAAGAAGGAATAGTATTTGGCCATCGAATCTCATAGAAGAGAAGAGAGGTTGACCGGGCAAAAGTTGAAGTGATAGAGAAGCTTTCTCCACCCATCTCTCTCAAGGGTGTGAGAAGTTCCCTTGGGCATGTTAGTTTTTATAAGAGGTTTATTAAGGGTTTTTTAACATTGCACATCATCTGTGCAACAGTTCGAGAAGCAATGCAGGTTATATTTAGATGAATCTTTTCTAAAAGAGTTTAGAGAGTTTAAAGAAAAGTAGGTATCCACACCCATTATTATTTCACCATATTTGAGTGAGCCATTTGAGGTAATGTGTGATGCTAGTGGGGTTGCACTTGGTGTGGTATTGGGACAGAGAAGGAAAAAAACCTTCACCCCATCTACTATGCGAGTATAGCTATGAATGAAGTCCAAAAGAACTAAACATAACTTAACATAAACTTTTGGAAGTTTTGTTTGCATTCGAGAAATTTTGCTCCTATTTGCTTTGCACGAGGGCCATAGTTCATACCAACCATTTTGCTTTGAGGTATTTAATAGAGAAGAAGAGTTCAAAGCCAAGGTTGATCAGATGGGTATTCTTGCAGCAAAAGATTTATTTTGAGGTGAAAGATAGAAAGCGGAGAGAGAATCAACTAGCAGACCACTTGTTTAGATTTGAGGATGAAGATATTCCTGAATTTGGAGAAAAGGGTGAAATTGATTATGCAATCCCAGATGAACATGTATTGGCTGCTTCTCAGTATCTAAGCCCATAGATTACAACTTTGCGAACAATTTGGCAAGTGATATGGTTCCATAATATTTGACCTTCCACCAAAGGAAAAAGTCCATGCATGATGTGAAAAGGTTATTTTGGGATGAGCCTTACTTATATCGGGATTGTGCAGATGGAATTATTTTATTGTGTGTACCTAAGGTTTAAATGTCAAGTGTTTTGGAGGCATTTCATTCCTCACCTGTGAATAGGCACCATAGTAGTATCCGAACTTCATATAAGATCTCGTAGTGTGGGTATTATGGGCCAACCATTGACCAAGAGGCTCATGCTTTCACCAAATCATTTGATTGGTGCCAACAAGATGCAGGAATTTTAATGAGGAAAAGCTTCTCTTGATTCCCTTTGTTGTGATTGAGATATTTAATGTATAAGGCATTGACTTCATGGGACCATTTGTGAGTTCTCATGGGAAGAAATACATTCTTATGGTGGTGGATTATGTGTCAAAATGTCTGGAATCAGTTGCGCTCACAATTAATGAAGGTAAGAGTGTCAATGCATTCCTTAAGAAGAATATTTTTTACATATTTGGTACACCAAGGGACATTATTAGCAATAGAAACTCGCACTTTTGTAATAAATTGTTCAAAATGATTATGAAGAAATATGATGTTCGTCACAATGTGGCTACTCCTTACGAAGCACAAATGCTAATAGAACGAGAAGATGAATAAGTATCATGAAAAAGAATTGAACAGTGAGAATTTGTTGTTGGTGATTTGGTGCTTCTATTTACCTTAAGGTTTCGCTTATTTCGGGCAAAACTCAATTCCAAGTGGTCATGGCAATTCCTCATCACGAAGGTGTTCCCAAATGGAGAGGTTAGTCATGAGAATAAGAAATGCGCAAAGTTCACAATTAATGGACAAAGGATAAAGATCTACCTAGGGTATGTAGAAAGTGTTCAATAACTGGTCTAGTCCTACCATGTTGATGAAGTCTAAGTAATCAGGGGCTTGCATCATGTCGCGACATTAAATCAAGCGCTCCTTTGAAGGAAACCCAAGGTGTACTCTCTAGCCAACGAAAGTCTTATTCTCCATGTAGAAATAGTTATTGTTTTGTTTAGTAGAATTTTTCAATCTTTTGCGTAT
The DNA here is from genome assembly GCA_027704765.1 of Solanum habrochaites. Classification (NCBI taxonomy): domain Eukaryota; kingdom Viridiplantae; phylum Streptophyta; class Magnoliopsida; order Solanales; family Solanaceae; genus Solanum; species Solanum habrochaites. The sequence continues at coordinate 7,267,799 of JAKWJA010002498.1, read as the reverse complement.
TAGAGTTGGCTAGAGATTAGTGTAGGGTACGTGTCTAAAGAGTTTCCAAAAAAAATAATCGCCTAATTGGTGTTACAGATGTGAAAGGCTAAATCAGATATCTGCAGAAATGATATGGTGCATAGGTATACGGACGCCATCGTTGGATGTCTTTCAATCGACAAACCATAGATGGTGTCGTATACCCCATGTAAGTCTAAAGTTTGTTCTAAGGCAAAGAGAGTCCATCGACGGACCGTCGATCCAATTACGACCCGTTGATGGGGTTTCATGTATTCAAGTCTCCTAGTGAACTAACCTAACTCATACGATATTATTTAACCAACTCTTTCATATTGATTACCTCTTTCCATGTTCTTTAAATTTTTCTTCATTAAATGTTTCATACCATCAATTCTTCCTATTTCAATCCCAAATTAAACTCCCTATCTCCCAAAATCATTTACCCCATCAGATTCTTCACATTCCAAACATCCTCTCCACCAAATTCTCTTCTTCCATTCTCAAGAGTTTGGTTATCACGTTCGGAAGCGTAAACTACTTCTTCAGAGGCATGCACTAAGTGCAACACAAACGCAACACTTCCACCCTACAAGAAAAGTATCGACCTCCCACTGTAATTGTAGTTCAAAGTTGAAATAATATTCAGGGAGTAGGTCTTTACTTGAGATGAATAGGTACTTTTCCTGCTAAAAGTAGCGTAAAACTTTCGAATGAGTAGAAAAATAGTTTGTGGTAGCAAATGAGTCCATCTAAAAATTCGTGTATATATTTGTCTTCTACGGTTCTGACTTGGGTTCCATGTGTCATTCAAATATGGTTCATTAAAAGACCAAAATTATGTGAATCCTAGAAATAACGAAGTAGTAATTAGGGTGTTCAAAAGAATGTTGTTAACTTGATTGTGTTAAATTAGGTAGCAAAAGAAACTGGAAAATTTAACCTGATAGAGGCTTCGATTATGTTATAGGCCCAGAGTAGGAGACTCCATCTATGGACCGTCGATGGAATGATGGGCCGTCGATGATGTCTGTCAATTGAAATGCCCAGAAAAAGAATAAGTTCCAAACGGAAAAAGTGGTCTATATATGGACCGTTATACACGTCCGTCGTAACAATCAAAGAACCTGATTTCAGCCCATCCTAAAGAATTCAGTTCAGCACGATTGATCAATGGACCATTCTGCACGTCTATCCTTCGCATTAGAGAACCTCATTTGCGGCCCAAATATTTTTGATGTAGGTCTAGCACCGATTATCGCCCACATAGGTCTACAATGTACTTACATGTTATAGCATTGTGATGGTGGCAACAAAAGTAGTCGGCCTGTATATACACTTCCTCGGAATGATTTGTAGCGCGCATTAAGAGGCACATGCCAAGAAGTCTACTAAATTACCCGTTTCGTTGATATTCCATAGTGCAGGGACGAGGGAGTAAAAATTTTGCACTGTCATAGGGTCCATCATTAAGAGAGGACATGTGATATAGGTGTAATCAAGGATGAGGCCAATGTAGACTCACTCCGTCGAGGACCCCACATCACTCCACTGAGGGGCCCACATTGAGGTTCCACAACTGAGCGAGAATTTAGAAGACATGGTAGAGCTAGACCAAGGGGTTTACCATACCATACAAGATCATGCGGATCCCACTGCGGCCTCCTAATCTAATGAAGCATGAAGGGACTCCAGCTCATCCAAATCCACCCAATCAGCTGTCGCTTATGTCCCTCTAGCTCGAGTCTAGAAGTTATAGGCAAAGATAACCACCATGCCCCATCACATTCCTCATGGTGCCCCAAATTCCATAGCCTTAGAAAGGGAACCAATTAGACAAGGGGGTGCCTGGTTGTTGTGTCTGGGGATCTGTATAACGAAGTTTAGTCGTTTGAGAGCAAATTTTATTTCTGGAAAAAACTTGTGCTTGATTTTCGAAGAACCCCACGACGAACCGTCATGGCGCGATGCGGACCGTCCGTGTGAGGGTCTCGTTCCAAGAACACTTAGGAATTGAGAATTGGGTACTGAGAGCCGACTCTCTGAAAAGTCACGGAGAAATTGAAGGACGGACCGTCGCAGGCACGACGGAGCCGTCCAAGTACTTTTACAGAGATAGAGTTCTGGACTCTGTGCGGAGAAAGAAGCAGACGGACCGTAGCAGGCGCGACGGGCCGCCAGGCTGCTAATGTCCGGATGGGTCGGATTCGTTAAGTAATTTAAATGGCATTTGGATATTCCTGCGTAATATAAAGTAGTGGATAATGTCATAAGTCTAATTACTGGGGGTTAAGAGAGTAACCTGTGAGTTAATTAGGGTTATTATTGCCATGCTTTTATACTTATATAATGCTAAATTATGGTAAAAGAAAGAGGGTTTGAATAAGAAAAATAGACAGACAGAGAGAGGGAGACTAGCGATGAGAGAGAGGAGGAAACGCAGCTTTGGGAAGATACTTGGTGATGCAATTCTTCGGGGGAGGTAGGTTATGTTTATTGCAATTGTATGTGAATCTAATAGCGTAATGATATTGTAGTGGGTAGATTGGTAAAAACCCTTCTATCTAGCTTAATGTATGCAGATTGTTGAGAAGTGATTATACAATTGTGATAAAATAAGCATGATGAAGCGATGGAATCTTAATCTGGATAAGAATCCTAATCTACTTGTTAATGAGAATGAGAGCCGTGGTTTATAAACGAAGCTGATGAAACATAAAGTGATGAGATAGGGGATCGGGTGTCACGAACGACACGTAGAAATTAGGGGATCGGGTGTTTTGTTCAAGATGGTGTGTGAAAACACGTAGCATTAGGGGATCGGGTGGCAGAACAGACACGTAGAATTAGGGGATCGAGTGTCACGACCGACAAGTAGTAATTAGGGGGGGGTGGGGGGGGGGGGAACGGGTGTCACGAAACGACACGTAGAATTTAAGGGGAAGGGAGTGTCACGCTACGAACAAGAGGAATAAACATATATGAGTCTTGAAAATGATGTTTAATATACCCAATCATAATGAACCTAATTCCCAATGGGTATGGCATTGAGGCTTGAGTCTCATGGTGAACTGGCGGTGCTTTTAATGATATAAACTTGTTGGATACAGTTGAGCATTGTTAGTTGATTTATGATATGATTGATATATACTGTTTTCTATTTTGAGTGGTCCGAGATACCTAATCAGTACTGTGTTTGTACGGACCCTATGTATGTTTCTTCTTTGTATATGTGGAGGCCAGCAAACATACGTCGTCTTCAACTCAACCGGCAACTCTAGCCAGTCTTCCAGTTACACGGATTTCAGGGTGAGCTTAATGCTTCTTATATTGGACTTGGATTTATTCTTCTTGTGCTGATGCTTGAAGTGCCGGCGATGGATAGCTTTTGTTATTTTAGCTTCTTAGAATACTCCTTATTAGTAATTGATCATAGATGTTCTTGTGGTTGATGACTCAAGATTTTGGGGGCCGAGGAAACTAATAGAGTTGAATTTAGAATTGATTGAATTGGTTTCTATTAATGAATTTTAAGTCTTCCGCATTATTTTCTTGAAGTATATGGAAACGTTGGGAAATTTGGATGGTGGGTTTCGTCAATATAGTAGGATAAGTGGGGGTGCCAGTCGCGGCACGTATTGGGTCGTTGACACAGGTGCCGGTATCAGAGCCATTAGGTTTGTTGTCTCATTCACCAAGAACAGGGTATCGGTAGAGTCTTAAGGAACGGTAGGGGGACGCCTTGACTTTCTACTGAGAGGCATACGACTTTTAGGAAATCCATTCTTTCTTTTCTTCTTTCGTGCTATTTACTTGGATCCAATTGGTTATCTAGGTCGATACAAATTGGTATTTCTGGACCAATCTTCACTCTATTCGCAGATGGTTACGAACTAGAGCAACAACGACTGCGCAACACCAACATCGTCAAGACAAGAGCGTCTGAGCAGCCAACGGGGCTGTAATCGAGAGGAGTAGTGACGAAGAGGCCGTGGAAGAGGTCGTGGGGGAGGACGTCTCTAGAGGAAGAGGCGAGCACCTAGCCCATCCTGGTATAGATCGGATGACGCCTCACCGAATGAGGCATCTAGTTAAGAGAGCGCGTGAGAAGCGGGAAAATGAGCAAGTGCAGGGAATGAGGAATGCCACCACACCTACCCGAAAATGATCAATAGGTCTTGTTATCTTAGGTGGGTTATATGATCAGGGCCAGTGAACCTACAGTGTTTTCGGCACAAAACACAGACGGTACGGAGGTACAACACTGCATCTACTATGGTCCCCGAATGGATGCTCCAGTGGAAATAGAAGGTTTCCCCTCGTCTGCACTGTACCAGGGCCAATAACGACAAATGATCAGCATGAACTTTTCAGTAAGTTCTTGAAATTGAAACCTCCAGTCTTCAAGGGTTGTGGAAATCTGCAGGAGTGCCTATGTATTTTTGGGTTGACAGTAATGAGCTACTACACAAGATGGGTATCTAGTTGTATGAAGGTTTTTGGTGTTGAGTTGTACTTTCGGTTCAAGGAACGCCAAAAGGTGGTGGCGGTCACATGTTGAGTGTCAAAACCAAAAGAGGCACACCTATGACTTGGGAATCATTCTCGAGCTTGTTATGGAGAAGTATATTCACGGGACTGTGAGAGATAGGAAAAGGGCAGGAGTTTCTTGAGCTAGAGCAAGGTAGGATGTCGGTTACTTACTATGGAGGCTAAGTTTCGGTGCATTATAAGGTATTGCTCAACCCAACTATTTTTCAGTCCACAAGAGTGGCATTCGCTGTTTTATGAAGGGGTGAGGTCATTAATGCGGATTCCGCCTTACAGAGCGCTAGCGGCAAAACCTTTAAGAAGTGTAGACTTAGGGAAGTAGGTGGAAGAGTGAAGCCAGTATGACTTCACCCATGGGCATAGCAGTAAAAAGATTTCAAAAGGGAGGTGAGTTAATGGTTCGTAATCTAGAGGACAGGGTTCAGGAGGTTTACCAGTCCGACCAATTCAGTCTTTCAACTATAGATGTTAGTTTGGGGACTCCACGCAGACAGGTCAACACTTCTCGTGAGCTGGATAGAACTATGAGTGGTCTAGGAGTGTTATGGACGTGTGGGGACGGACATTAGGAGGGGAATGCCAAAAACAGAGGTTATAGACCCCAATAGCTAGAGGTTAGGGTGGTCATGGTAGAGGTCGTTTTCTGGGAACGCGGGTGGCCGCAGGTAATGGGCGGTCACGCAACAAATGCCGGGCGTTAGGGTAATGGAAACGTGAGCAACACAGCACAGCATGGTAGGGCGATGGGAAGACAGGGTGTAGGACCGATTGCTACGATTTCTGGGCGGTCTGAGGCGAGGCATCGGTGCTGGTATCACAGGTTAATCTTTGTTTGTGAGTATGGCTTCTGTCTTATTGACCCTGGCTCTACATTTTCTAGTATCTTCCGCATTGCTACTGACTTATGATTTTACATGGTTTGATGCTTGACATGCCTATTCGGGTTTTGCCCTCCGTAGTGGGTGATGTTGAGTCGTGATAGTTGAAAGGGTTGTTATAGGTCTGTCTTGTGAGTTTGTGGGGCAGCATACTCAGGAGTACTTGGGTATGTTAGAAATGGTTGACTTCGAGTAAAGTTCTGGGTATGAGTGTCGTTCGTCCAAATTTTTGCACTGGATTGTAATGCTACAACTGTGACGTTAGCAAAGCCTGGTAACGATCCGTTAGGTGGGAGGGTGACTACGACTTCACTCCGGTTGTATCGTCTCTTTTCTTCGTGATAAGAGAATGGTTAGTAAGGTGTTTAGCTTGTCTGGGCACACCTCGGAGATACTACCAAGTACTTCAATTGAGTCGATTTCGATAGTCCAAGAGTTTTAGATGTGTTTCCTGCAGAACTCCTGGTATGCCACCGGATAGAGTAGAGAATGAATCAGAATCGATCTGAACGTGGTAATCGCCCATTTCTATACCCACCTATAGAATGGCTCCTCGCGGAGTTAAGGGATGTAAAGCTCAACTCAAGAGTGTTGAGCAAGGCTTGCATTAGACCAAGGGCATCCCTTGGGGTGCTCCTGTTATTGTTTGTGAAGAAGAAGATGGGAAGGTTCGGATGTGCTAGATACCGCGAAACTAAATAAGTAACCTTAAGAAAAGGTATCCTTTCCCCGCATTGATGATGGTGTCGACAGGCTAACAAGGGATGTGTCTTCTTAAGATTGACTGGAGGTCTGGTTATCATCATATTGGAAAATTCGGGCAACAGATGTGCCAAAAAGACTGCCTTTCGAACCAGGTTAGGGCATTATGAATTTCTGGTAAGTTCCTTTGGGACACAACGAATGCCCCCCGCTGTGCTTTTAATGAGCTTGTGCACGGGATTTTAAAGCCATATGGCGGGATCGCTTGTGATCGTATTATTGATGATAGACTGATAGACTCCAAAAGATAAGAAGGAACATGCAGGAGCATTGAGAAGAATTGTGTTGGAAAGTGAGGGAGAAAAAAAACTTTATGCCAAATTCTCCAGGTGTAGTTTTGGCTAGATGCAGGGTCCCTTCTGGGGCATAGGTTCTAAGGATGGGGTGATGGTGGATCCTTCTAGATCGAAGTTAGTTCAGAATGGGTAAGACCTACCCAATGTGGTCACGAAAATAAGAACTTTGTGGGTTTAGCTAGTACTACCGTCGATTGGTCAAGGGATTCTCGCGTCTATGGCTTGCCAATTTGACGAACTTGACTAAGCAGAATGTTCCAGTGTGATGGCTGGACGAATGTGAGGAAAGATTTCAGAAACTCATAGACCTTGTGACTACTTGCACCAATCCTTGCCTTGACAGGAACGTTACGAGGGTAAGAACTCATGGTAGTGTGATGCATCCTATTATTTTTTATGGTTTGGGGTGCAGTAGTGATACATGCAAGTAGAAAATGTAATGGCTTATGCTTCGAGGGGCAATGTTATAAGGTGCGATGAACAGTAATTATCCGACCCACGTTTGGAGTTGGTTGCGGTAGTGTTTGCATTAAAGAATGGGAGCACTATCCATATGGGGTTAAGTGTGAAGTTATACGGGATCATCGTAGCTACAGTATGCTTTACGCAGAAAGATTTGAATTTGAGACAGAGGCGGTGGGATGGAACTACTGAAAGGATAGTGATGTTACCATCTTGTAGCACCCAGGAAAGGCTAATGTTGTGGCTAGACGCCTTAGTAGAAAAGCAGGGAGCATGGGTTAGTTTATCCTACTTACAAGTTTCTAGACGACCATTGGCTAGAGAGGTTCGACTCTAGCTAATGACTTATGAGGTTAGAAGTAAAGAAGAAGTGGAGGAATGTTGCCAAGTGTGGAGGCGTAGATCTTGCTTTTTTGACAAGATTCAAGGGAAAACAGTTGATGATGGTCAAACTAGCCGAATTGGATATGGTGTTGAGAGGAGAGTCTAAAGAGAGCGCATAATGGATGAGGAAAGTGTTTGAGAATAAGGGAAGGTTGATAGGGGTTGTGGTTGCACCGTGTTGATGAGTTGATCACAACTATTCTTACAGAGGCTCATAGTGCCGGATACTCTCTAATCTGGTGCAACCAAGATGTACAGGGGACCTAAAGAAACACTTTTGAGTGGGAGGAGAATGACGAGCGACAATTGTTGATGGTGTTGCCAAATGTCAAAAGTTGGCAGCAAGTAAAGTATGAAACACGCAGAGGCCAGGAGGTAACACTTAGAGAGATGCCCATTCCTGAATGGAAGGGAGAGAATCGCAATGGACTTCGTGGTTGGTATTCCAAAGACATTGAAAGAGGTTTGACTTCTATTTGGGTAGAGTTGTGGAACAGATTAAAAAACTAAGTCTCGCTCATTTATTGTCGGTCAAGGTGACCTACAATGCAGAGAGATTAGCCAAAATCTATATCTCAGAAATTGTCGGTTGCATGGAGTTTCCACTTCCCATATATCGGATAGAGGTACACAGTTTACTTCTAAGTTTGGAGAACCATGCATGCGAATAGGGTACTAGGTTTGACCGTCGTAGCATATTAACCTCGAACCGAAGGGGCAAGTCTGAGGAAAACATTCAGGGTTGGAAGATTAGATTCGCGCATGTGTGAAGAGTTTGTTGGTCATTGGGATAACGTCTTACCCTTGTAGCAGAATTGTCATACAAGAATTAGCTATCACTCAAGATTGATAGGCTCCCTTTCGAAGCATGAGGGAGGAGGTAGGAGATGTAATGTCTCCCATGTGGTGATGCATTCGAGGTTGTAGACCTTGGGTGGTACATACCTTTTAAGGGATTATTAGGAGAAGGTTAAAATCTATCAAGAAAAAACGTTTTAGGCGTCTCACTGTAGTCAAAAGGGGAGTATGCAGATCGAAAGTTAGGGACTTGGAGCATGGAGGGTGAGCAAGTCTTGCTGAAGGGTTTCACCCCTGAAGGGTGTGATTGATGCGATTTGGTAAAGACCGGTCGGGTAAGGAAGCCCGAGGGTATATTGGTCACATTTGAAGTACTGTCTAAGCGGTAGGGGAGGGTGCTTATGAAATGAGCCTTGACATGCACTCTCTGGAGTGCACCCGTATTTCATGTGTCTATTTTGTGAAAAAGGTGACCCTGGGGATGGAAACTACATCATTCGTTGGAATTGGAATTCAGTTCTGCTTGATGAGAACTGTCTTATGAGAGGAGTCCGGTTGCCATTTAGATAGAGGAGTCCGCACGTTGAGATCGGGGAGATGCATCCATTAAGGGCCATGGAAGAACGACCCAGTTGCCGGAATCCTTGGGGCAGGGAGGCTGATATGACAAGAAAGGTCGAAGATTACCCCTACCTGTTGTTTGACAAATTCCAGGTGCTTTCTTTGCACTATTGTTTTCATTGCTGTGACGTTCGAGGACGCAAACGATGGGTAAAATTGGTATCTATGGTAGAACGACCGGGTTAGTCGTTATTAAGCCCAGATTTTATTATGGAAAAAACTGCTTGTCGATGGACCCACGACGGAACCGTCAATGGCGCGATTGGACCGTCGGAGGGTTATCGTTCCAAAAAATTAGAATTAGAAATTGGGTCGAGAGCGACGTCTATGACGTCACGACGAATGGAGGGGACATACTGTCGAAGGCACGACGGCCCGTCACAGTGACTTGTACGAGATCAAGTACTATGGACTTGGACGGAAAGCAGAGAGACGGGACCGTCGCAGCGACGACGGGCCAGTCCACAGGCTGCGTAATCCAAAGGCTGGGCGGATTATCTAAGTAATTTAAGGGGAGTTTTGGAATATTCCGCTTAAAGTATAAGTAGTAGGGTTAATGTAATAAGTATAATACTTGGGGGTGATAAGAGAGGTAACCTTGAGTAATTGTGGGTTATTATGCCATCTTTTATACTAATTATATGATGAATTAGGGTAACAGAAAGAGGGTTTGAATAAGAAAATAGAAAGAACAGCGAGAGGGAGACATAGATTGAGAGAGAGGAGGAAAGCAGCTTGGGAGAGATTTTGTGTGATCGGCCATCTTCGGTGAAGGAGGTCTATGGTTTATGCTATTGTAGTATATGTAACTCTAATAGCGAATTGATATGTATTGGGTAGTATTGGAAACCCTTATGATGCGTAATTGTATGATGTTTTTTGTATGAACGTGATTATACTATGTGATAAAATTAAAAATAAGCATGTGAAGCTATTGAACTCTTAATGTTGCAGAAATCCTCATCACCTGTATGAGAATTGATTATGCCTTGGTAGAAAACAAAGGCTGATGAACTAAAGTAATGAGAGTAGGGGACGAGATGGTGGCACAAACCGACACGTAGAAGTAGGGGATAGGGTATTGTCACGAACCCAACACGTTAGAATAGGGGATGGGGTCTTGTCACGAACCGACACGTAGAATTAGGCGGATAGGGGGTAAGCCAAACCGACACGTAGAATTATGGGGAACGGGGTGTCACGACCGGACACGTAGGAATAGGGGATCGGAGAAGTGTCAAGTACCGAAACCAAGATGAATTAATCATAATGAATCTTGAAAGATTTAATAGACCCAATCTATGAACCTTAAATCCCAAATCGGGTGATTAGGGCATTGCGGCTTGAGTCCTATGGGTGAACTGTTGGGCTGTGAATGAGTTAAAATGTTGTGCTACATGTTGAGCATTGTAGTGATTTATGCTATTATTGATTATACTTTTTCGATTGTGGAGTTGCAGATGCTACCTAACGCAGTACGCGTGTTTTGTTACTTGAGGCCTAATTTTATGGTTCTTTGCTGTTATATGTGGAGTGCAGCAAACATACCATCGTCTTCAACTAAACCGCAACTAGCCAGTCTTCATACACCGGATTTCAGGTGAGGTGTAATAAGGCTTCTAGCTTCGGACTGATCTTCTTACTCATGTTCCTGATGCCTGAAGTCCGGCATGGACCGCTTTTGTATTAGCTTCTTAAGAATACTCTAGTTTGAGTAATTTGATCATAGATGTTCTTTGGTGATGACTTCAAGATTTTGGGGAAAATAATAGATGTTGAATTAGAATTATTGAATTGTTTCTATTAATGATTTAAGTCTTCCACATTATTCTGTTGAATTAGATTGAAACGGTGGGGGGAACGGGATGGGTTGGTTAGCTAAATAGAGGATAAGTGTGGGTCCAGTCGCGCGCGTTTGGGTTCGCGTGACGTTGTAACAAAACGGAGGAAGGAAGAAAGAGAAGAAATCAGGCGGTTCACAAAACATACGCTGTGGAGAGTTGCGTGTTCTCGCACGAACATCCCCTACCACTGAACTCACTTACTAGTAAGTTGCCTCTAGACTGCGGCCGTGGCTTTGTGCTATCTGCTAGTATATGTGGGGACGAGGCAAAAGTGCTCCCACTAAGCATACTGAGGGAGGAGATGCTAGATACCGCGCTGAATGTCCCTAGTGATCCATAGTTCGAGCAATTTGTACCAATAATTACCGTTCTAGCCACAACACTGAGGATTATGATGATGCCCGTGCGATTAAGAGATATTAAATGGAGCTGGATCGATCTAGGGGAGGTCCTCTAAAGTAGATGAGTAAATATGTCAGAGGAGAGAGATAGCGATGGCTACTGGGAAATCATGTTCTATATCAGTGAGTGAAGAGAGGCGAATTGTTGATGGTGCGTACGTTGATGTTGGCACTATTTATTGTGGACTAAGTGATGATCCTGTGGGTTCTAGGAAACCGAACGCACCATTTTGTTGAGACAATGTGCCATACGTTATCTGCATATGTATATCATTGATTTCATATGAATTGGGGACAATTAAAATTATTTTCTTGGGGTGGGGTAAATTAAAAGTGAGTTATAGGGTGAAGTCTAAGTATCGATTAAAAACATGATAAATCAAAGGATTAGATAGAAGTGTCAATTACCAATGGGGGTTTATAGAATAATTAATAACTAAAATCCACCAAAATAAGAGAGATACATATAGCAAGATGGGATTCTTGAGATGTCATTGGAATATGTGATTAAACAAACAACCACATACATGTTATTATTTGTAAATTGTTGCAAATTTATGACTAAGCTTGAGATTAGTGTGGTAAATACTGTTGAGCAACTTACATGTAATCAACTCGATTTTACTCAAACACCAAGAAACCACTATTATGCCCATCCTTCGCCTTCACCTATTTACTCTCTCGAGCTTAAAGTGTGGGAGAGGGTTTAGGATTAACCCTCTCTATTTAAATCCACAACAACCCAATAACAACTAGCTATCAATTTAATAAATTTCATCTAATTATCTCTCACTCGAGCAAGCCCAAGAAAGGAAGATAAAATCGTATTTGCAATTACAATTTCATTACGTTAAAAAAAATACTACACAAAATCACAGTAAAACATCAAAATAATTACACATTATGAAGATCCAATAGTAAATTCAACTCATTTTTACATATTCACACCCCAAGAATTTGGGTTTTAACTACGCATAGTAAAGAGATAGAAATTTATAACAAAAAGTATTACCATCAAATGGGTACGATAGAAAATGTGTTTAAATATTAGGAGAGATTAATTCCAATCGGTATCTCGCCTAATGGGTTAGGCAATCTTCTAGACTTCTTTTCTTCATTCTTTTTCACCTTTCTTGTTTCTTTTTTCCCAAAAGTGTCCATGCATTATATCCAACTCGAAAAACCTGAAACTCAAGTCCTTTAATCAGTTATTGAGACAAGATATTCATTTGAAGGCAGTAAATCTATTAAAATATACCCCTAAATGAGTCAAAACCGTTGACTCATCTACAACCTAACTTTAACTTTTGCTTATCCTCAATTAAATATCAAGTTTAACAGTTCAAAAAGGATGTCTTAAACAATCACAGACAATAACAAATCGTCAATGTACACCAAAAGACTCAATTTACACACACAACGATCAATTGTGCACTTATAGAATCAATATGCGACACACCATTAATTAGTAAGCTCACGATACTTTCTTCAAATGCAAGTTCAAGCTCAACAAATGTGATTAAATTCCATTATGCAAAGAATGATTCCATTTCACACACAATACATTCAAATATAAAGTTCTCAAATTAAATGCAACACTCACACTCACAAAGGTAAACAAAAATGCATGAGTTAACCCATAGGTTTTTTCATATTTTCTATTCAACCGTGTTTAAGTTCAATGAAGATCGAAAATTTCTTTTAAAGTTGTAAAAGGTCTGAGTGTAAAGGTATGGTGATTTAGGCTTGGTGACTGATCCTCATGAACTGTGTCTCACCAAACACACACTATCCCCCTATTATCATTTGCGTTTCGCAATAGGTGCATCTGATTATTATTTTCCGATGAATTTTGGAAAAATCCCATTTGTCTTTATCCCATTTTTTCTTTACCTCACTTTTTTAATGTTTATTCTTTTCTTTTTTTATGGAGGGTCCATGTTTTCAAGATGATAGGTTTTAAAGGAGATGGTATTGCTACGTCTGTGATTGTTTCTGTTTTAGAATACCCCAAACTTAGGCTTTTGCCTAAGTTTGATATCAATAAACCTACAAATAAAGAGGCTTATAGGAAGGGAATAAAATGGTTCATGGTTCATCAAGTTTCTTCTAAATAGAAAAAAGGCTCAAGGAATGTTAAGAACTGGTTCCGGACACTATAACAGGGAGTCCACAAACTAGCGTAATAGCACATGTTGACACATTTGTTTCCAAAGGTGATCTAATATAATTACAGTTGAGATCAGATCACGGGTCAACGGACAACGGGCTAATTCCAGGGGTCATCATGCATGGTTCACAACAAGCTTTACACTTTCGCTAGTGTGCAATGTAAATAGCAAGAAAATAAATTTGATACTAGGCTAATAACAATGAGATAAAAAAAATTTAATATATTACCTATCCAAATTTATTTAGACTCATCGTAGTCGTACATTTATGTTCGATAGATTGAGAGTACATCCAAGTAATCGGATCAAACTTATACACAAATTTCCAAAAGAACCACAAAATTAAATTTCATACAAATGATGGCAATCTTTTTTAGGAGGATGGACCAAAATAATTTTCAATGAAAGAAAAAGGAGAAAAAAACTCAAACATTTGCAGAAGATAGTTTAAAGCAAAAATTTAATGCATAATAGCCCAAATATATACACAAAATACGAGCACTATATTCAAACAAAAAGGTGAGCCTCACGCTACTACAATAATGGTATCTACCTTCAAATGCAAATGAAATAAAAGAATCCAAAAAGTACGACATAGAGGGAGGTAAAGAGGGGATCCTTTCTAAGCAGTCTCTCCAACTATCTAGGCATCAGGCCTAGTCAATCAGGCTAGACTTGGATCTCAGTGCTCATAGTTGCCTTAGAAATACAAGATCCGCTAAGGATATTACTAGGGGCAGCAAAAAGTGTGCCTTCCATGGAAGCCTTCAGAGCGTCTTCTCTCATAATTTCCTCCATCCGGTCAGACCTCATGCGCCGGCGTTTACAATACTCAAACCATATTATCCTGCATTCTAGGCGTCAGACCTCGGGCACACTGGTTAATGGAAACATGGGAGATCCCACCATCCTGGAAAACATACACATTACTGGGAAACTTCATCAGTGGTCGAACAATCTCTTCTCAGGTAAGAAATGATGGCTTTTATAGTCATCACCTCTTCTGTGTTCCCTTAATCTCATTCACACATCACTATCCTAGTTGACACAACATTAGTGGAATCTCTCAATGGGGTCATAACACCTGTTAGGGTAGTTTATCATTCTCGGAATTGAAGCCTCGAGTCTAGCATCCCGATAATCAATAGTCATCCCATAACCAGTAATAAAGCATGGGTAATCGGAGTCCGGGAGACAACAACAATAGTAGGTCTAGGTGGTAGTGCAATAGTCGATGAACCTGAAATGTCATAAGGAATAACACTAAATGTTGAGTACTTGAAGGCCTACGAGCCGAAGGAGGAGAAGACACCTCTGCAGGTATGGATTATGTGTTTCCAGCTAGAGAAGGATTAACAATGGGTTCTTTCTTCTTCTTCTCTACATGATATTTAAGATACTAAACTTCAATCTTCCAGATACCAGTCGAGTATGTGGGCTTCAATTCCTCGTTCTTCTTGGAATCTTCCTCGTTCTTCTTGGAATCTCTAGGCATCAAAGCCTATGTGCATAACTCAATGATCAATATCGGGAAAGGAAGAGACATATGTGGTTTTCTTTATCACTTGAGTATTTTTTGTTCTATAATAAGTCCAAAATTTATCCTGGTCTGCTCTATGATAATACTTAGATAGGCTTCCCCTGAAAGACGAAGGATCAAATAATTTTTGGATGACATAATTGAATTGTTTATAAAACCAAACAAGATCTTGCAGCTATGTTCAAATCTTACTTTTCCATTGTAACCCGTTCTTCCAAGCATTTTGGAGTACCATTATAGAGAAATAGGGCTAAAAAATTCTTTAAATTATCTAATTGTTTTATTATGATCAGAAGTTGGCAATTATCATTATTACCAATGGATATCCCGCAGAATGAGTTGATAGTATAACTATCATAATGTACCTTCCATGATGTAACAACAAGGTACTAAAATACTTTGAATGATGCTATTTGTTGATTCCTCATTGTATTCAAGCACCATATGATCTAACCCAGTTTGGAATAAGAGGACATGGTTTTTTAAAAAAAAATTTGGAACTTGTGATATCTCAGGCTATCTATGATATCCGAGAACCAGTCGATAACCCCATACGTGGACAAGCACTTATCTTCAAGAATTGTCCTCAGCCCTTGAATTCTAAACTTTTTCATCAACTTGGGAAGAGGACCCTTAGCCGGTATTTAGAGCACCACTAAACGTTCTGTAACTAGAAGAGGAGAAGTGGCGGGCTGAGCACTTATGATCTGATATAGATCACTATCTTTTTAGAGTGTAATTATGCCCTTTACTGTTTTCATCTCATAATCATCAGAAACTGTACTATGAGGCTCTTGTTTCGTACCATTTTGAGACGTTGTGAAGTGTGTAGTGTAAATGTCATCGTTGTCACAAATGTGCTCTAGTTACCCATGTGCTTTTGCTTTAACCTTTCCTTTTCCACAATATGTGGGAAGTTTTGTTGCTTTATCCCAATTTGTAGTTGCATCCTCGTTAATTGTGATCCCTTTACTATCGAGTTGTCATGTGTCTTCTTGGGACCTTAGGTCTATCCATATATTCAAATATTGAGAAAAAATTAAGGACAACTTAGTCACAGTCATTGGAAAACAAATGCATAAGGCCTTGCTGATCTACTGATTAGGTCGCCAAATCTCTTTGGCGATCTATAAATAGTTTGCTGAGTGGATTTCATAAATTGTCATGGCAAGAAAGAGAAATGAAAGTTCATTAAAACTCTTATCGAAATCTTTCGACAAGCACAATATAGCCCTTCAAAAGTTACATTGAAAAAAACGTTCAACGGTGTAGTGAAATGATAGATTTAAATATTTTTGGCTAGTCAGCAAGTGTTTTTGGCGACACCAAATTTCTTGCATAAATTTTTAGAGACCAATAAGACATACAAAAGAAATTAAGGGTGAGACGGAGGCATTAGAAAACCTATAGAGTAGTTCGGCGAGCTCGACCCTGCTCTCCTAATGATCCAACATTCCTATTAACTATCTTTCATCACAAGTTCAACATTGCGACCCCCGAAATCAGAAACTAAACCATACACTAGTCAAGTTCGCACAAGACCCATAACACGAGATCTCTTAGGATTCATATTTCTCCCGGATAAAAATGCAGACACACCCCACCAATTTTGAATTCATTTCAAATCATGTAAATATGTATTCCATCGGTTAAAAAATATTGGCAACTTGATCGTAGTACAACTAGGCAATATAACAAGTTAACCTAATCAGAAAAACCCAACACATATCTTTAGGAGAAGATCTATTTGCAAAAGATTACAAATGACAAAAGTAAATATGAAGATTGAGAAACCAACCTTTATTATTGATATATACAAACTATAATCCTAGGCAGCACAAGGATCCAAATCCGAGCACTAATCGATCAACTATAAATACTAATAGAATGCGGAGATATTTAAAATGCAAAACAAGTGAAATTTTGGAAGGATGAAAATGAGGGAATGTAAGATAATTAGGAATTAAAAATTTTGGTCCTCAAATAAACCGTCTAGTTATTTCATTTCGGAGAAATTATCTTTTCTCATCGATATACTCAGTAGTCCCTAGACTAATTACTTACCTTGCAGAGTTTTACAAGACCTCTAGTTAATGTAGAGGTGCAAATGACGGACAAGATCGGGGTCACCAACATGGTCGGCAATTCGCCCATTTGACTATAGGTCACCAATCTACACATTCTAAATATTTTTCAAACTTTCACTTGGACAATCGAACATAAAGATATTGGGTTGCCTCCCAATAAGCGTCTGATTTATAATTGAAGCATGACTTCTCCCTCTTAATCATTATTTATAGGGGATATATGAGACATTACACGACCCATTTGTATCTCTAGTAGTTGTACAAATATGAATTAGGACAAAAATATCTTATTTAGACTCGAGAAATTATCTTTAATCTCATTCAACACGTTGTCATGACTTTCAACTTTTATTGAATGAGTGAGAGTTTCACCCTCGTTAAGATTGGGCTTCATACAACTATGAGGTGTGTGTGCAAGTCTTTATCATTGTTTGGTGCTCAAAATTCCTTGATTTTCTTGATCCCTAGATCTAGTTGGGTCAACAATGTGGCAAAAATATGGTTTTTCTCAATCTCTTTATTGGGTATGGACATGTTATCAAGAAGATGGGATTCTATCTCAATGGGTAGTCGCGAAAGACCTCCCAAAACAATTTGGTGAACCATTCATTTTTTTCAAAGCAACGGAGTCTAATAGCTCATTTTTCTGAAATTATATGAATTGGGTGCTGGAGAAAATTTTTCTTAAATTTCACCCACCTCTCATCTAGTGACTCAATATCCTATTCTCTGAAACTTAGGGTGTTATCCCTAAGAGACATCATTCTCATAAGAGAGGATTCCATTTTATCACCATTTCCACTAGACATGATCTCCTTCCCTAATTTAAGAGGCAAAGAAAAACTAAAGATTAGGTTAGTACAATTATAACTAACAAGAAGAAAATTTCTACTTAGCTAAAAAATCTCAATTGACACCACTCATCGCTAGTGGAGCCATTTTTTATGAACTATTTAACCTTGTCAACAACACTTCATCCCATTCTAAGCATCGACCGTCGTTAAGAAGAATATAAACTAACCAAAGGTTGGGGTCGAGTCCCAAGGGCGAAATTCTTTCAAAATAATTCAGCCCAGTAAAAATAGCTAATGCTAGTCATTGCTAAAAGAAATATCGCTTGAAAATGTTATAAATATAAGGAGTTGAGACAAGTTTCAATAAACAATAGGGGGTTTGTATACTAATTAACAACTAAAATCACCCAAATAACAGAGATACAAATAGGGAGATGGGATTTGAGGGATGTGATGAAATATTACCATAAATAAACAAATTTGTACATGCTATTACAGTGAATAGCTGAATATTTCTGACTAAGCAAGACTATAGTGGAATAAATTCTCTCTCTAGCAACTTATCCCTAATAAACTTGGAATCTCTCAAACACCGAGAAGTCGTTTATGCCCAGCCTTTGTCTTAGACCATTCACTCTCTCGAGCTAAATGTGTAGGAGAGGGTTTAGGATTCACTCTGTCAAGATAAACCCACAACAGCCCAATAACCTCCGACTATACATTGAGTAGTTTTGATCTAAATAACTCTCTCTCAAGTAAGCCCTAGATAGAAGGATAAAATCAAATTTTCAACTAAAATTCCATCACGTTCAAATACAACTACTGAACAAAATCACAAATAAATAGCAAAATAACAACTAATTTAGAAGACGAATGCTAAATTAAACTCATATTGACATAATCAAACCTTAAGAATTGAAATTTTAGCTATGGATAGTAAACAGATCAATATCAATACAAAAATTTGTTTCCATCAAATGGGTATGATAGATAATATGTTTACACGAGCTAAGGATGAAGATTTTTCAAGATCCACTACCAATTTCTTGAATTTGTGAACCTTTAAAGCTTCAAGGTGAAAGAACAAAGTCTCCAAAAACTCTAGGGACTCAAAATTAGAAACAAAGTCTGAAAAACTATTGTTCACAACAAAAAACTGATCCTAAGTTAAAAATAATTAATGAGTATTCATATTTTTTAAAATTTATGTTGCAAAGGATCATTCAACGCCATTAGTCAGGATCTCCGATCAACTCGGCGAATAGTTCTTTGGAATAGTACATCGTCGTCTTGGTTTTGCCTTTCGCAGCTTCGCGTTCTGTAACTTTTGGCAATGTAGTACGTGGTTGCAAAATTGCTCTTCAACACTCCTAGTCCTTGTTCTTATCACTTACTTGATCATTTTCTTCAGGTCAGTACTTTTGAACATTAGGGGAGATTAAGGCCATTAAGTGACTTGCTTATTGGGTTAGGAGATCTTCAACCCTTCTTTTCTTAGTTCTTTTGAGCTACCATTTTTTGGGATTACATAATTCTTCACCCTTTATTGGTGATAACAAGACATAAGGTCAATTTTAGAGAAGTAACTTGCACCTTGTAGTTAATTGACAACATACGCTATCGTTTGAGGATGATACTTATTATGAATGGTCACCTTATTCAATTGTCAATAATAAATAAACATTAGGAGTGAAGAATCATTTTTCTTAACAACGAAAAAAAAGAACACCATGGAAAGATACTTTGTAGGATGAAACCTTTATCCAATAAATCCTTCAACTGTTCCATTAAATCCTTAAGTTACTGGAGCCATTCTATAAGAAGGAATATAAATATGCTGCATATCTAAGAGAAGGTCAACACCAATATCTACATCCCTTTTGGTTGAAATGTCGTGTAATTCATTGGGGAACACTTCAGGATACTCATTATTAATAGGGCTGACTAGAGTCTAGGGGTTTCAGAATCAATATTCTTCACCCTAACTAAATTGTACAAGTTACCCTTAGAAATCATCTTTTTAGATTCAATATAAGAAATAAAGCGACCTTTTGGAATAGAATTTATCCCCTTCCACTCTAGGAAAGGCTAATTCGGGGAGTGAAACTTAACGACCCGATTCTACAATCATTAAAAGCATAAAAAGAGTGCAAAAATATGTAACCTAAGGATGACATAAAATTTAGCATATCAAGCTCTACCATGTCAACAAGAGAAACTCTATGGGATAAAGAGATGGGATATTTTCAATTTACTCTCTCAACCAAAACAAAATAACAAACAAGAGTGGATATGGTAAAAGGTTAGAACAACACTTTAGGAAGAACATAAAATCTCATAGATAGATATGGTGTCACAAAAGACAAGTTAGTATCGGGATAAATTAAAGCATATATATCTAGTTGGGAAGTATAGAACGTACTGCTAACCACATTGGGATATGCCTCTTATTCACCTCCAGTTTGAAGAACATAAAACAATTTTTCTTAGGAGTACTAGAACCTGAGCAACTTGGAACCGATGAAGAATAGGGTTTATATATACGGCGACTATCTCCCTCATTCTTAGAAACAAAAGAATAATCCTTTTCCTTTTATCCATCTTACCACAACCAAATCAAGCATTGGAACCCACTAGACATTTGCCCTCCCGTTTACTTCCACACTTCGTCCAATTAGGCATAGAAGGCCCATTTAAACCTCCTTAACGCTTAGGTTTTCAAACACTTTAATTGTTATACCTTAGTGAATCTTTTAGAAGAACCTTTCCCCGAAAAAACGTTGTACAAACATTGGACTACCACGTCCACCAGACAGAGTATGAATTGTTACTATCATCCATTATTGCCCTCGTTATTTCTCTAGACCTTTCTTTGAAATTTTCCTCTTTAATTTGTTTGGCATGGACCATTATATGATAAATATCCATGTAATGGAAAAGCATAGTCGTTCGACACTCTTTGAAAACCAATTCCGACCCACCCGAATGAACTTGCTAATCCTTGCCCTAGAGTCGGCATCAGTAGAAGGAAGACACTTGGACAATTCAGTGAATTTCAAGCAATATTCTTTTACACTCATATGTACATATCTAAGATTGATGAACTTAAGCACTTTAGCTCCCCTCATTTCAAGGGGAATGAACCTATCAAGAAAAGAGGACATTAACCTCTTCAATTCGGAGGGACCCACATCTACTAGACTTATCGCATTCCATTGGTTGAACCAAATTTGAGAAACCCCATTGTATTGATAAGCAGACAATTCCACCGTCTCTACAATAGGCAATCCAATGATATCAAAAATCTTATAGGACACAACTATGAACTCTCCAGGATCTTCCTCTACAATAGAATCATGAAAATTACGAAGGGTTCATCGTTGTAAAATCCATCACTCTTGATGCCACAGTAACCATGTGACGCCCCAAAGTCAATTTGCTGCTAATGCCCAATAATCATGTCCAAGTCGACACTGCGGAACCATTTGCTACTAGAGCATGGAGGCCACATACAATAAAGAAATAAAACAAGTGTATCGAGGCTTAATATTAAGCACTTGGCCGGCAAGTCCCGTGTTAAGAGATCTATAAAAGAAACAAGTACTCCCTAGAGCTCATATAAATAAATAGCCAACTAGAATAAAAGTCTTTATTAGGAAATCGAGTGCACCATGATATCTATACCAAAACATAAAACATTTATACATCAAGAAAATACACCAAACAACTCATGAGGTTCACAAATCCAACAAACATGGTCAGTATGGTCATAACTTATTTATACACCGCACAAACTAGTCTGCAAGGAGAGTAGAAAATATTGGCAGGATAGGGAACCAGCCTAACCATAAACATATATACAAAAAAAGCTAATAGACCTCAAAACTTTGGCAACTACAATGGAAAAGGGTTAGCCAATCAGATAAATGTCAATCCTACTGCTGAGGAGGTCTACTGGTTAATCTATCGGCATCTGTATGCATTAATTCAGCGCCTCGAGGCAATGGAGGATCAATAAAAAATGATATATAAAGGCACAAATATGATACACTAATAAGAAAGTATCATAATAATATCAAACAACAACTATCAAATCCCCCATAAGCTCGATACAAAAAACATACCACCTACCTAGGCCCCCATAATCCTGGAAATTGCTAATCAATCTACATACCACTACTAGTAGCCCCTTGGATTTGTACGAAGTCACATTGCCCCTTTTTTGCAATAATATAGCCCATAGGCTGCACATAGCCCTCTTAATCTAAATCATAGCCCTGTGGGCTGAAAATATCCCTCTTATGTATGAATATATCCCTATAGGAAACACATAACCCTGTTTGACATCAAAATAGCCCCGTAAGCAACATATAACATTCTTTGGCATCTTATAGCCCCTTTGGCAATGCATAGTTCTCATTTAAAATAGCATAGTCCTATTAGACAGTATCATATGCCTCATAGGCAGTTCATATCTCAACAACTAACCATAATAGCCCCATGTGCGACAGCAAAAATTTGAGTATGCTAAAGGCGAGCAATTTAGCTATAAACAATATATTTGAATAATCTCAAAGTCGTTCGTAAGTTAGGGTCGTTCTTAACAGATTATGGGTCCCTAAAGTGAATGTTAATAACCACGCAATGTAAAATCTACAAAATCACTAACATTAGCTACACTATGATATCGCTCTAAAGCTTTTAGTTAATATGTCGAACAAAGGGAATAGACATAACATACCTTTTACTTTAAAATTTAAGCTAAGATTAACTTTTTCCAGCCCACTACAACACCTAAGAAAAAGGTAAATTCAATCATTAATTAAGGATAAAAAAAAATACTATGACCATTAGACAATCGATATAGATTCCTATCATAAATTACAAGCCAACACCCAAGGTATTTGTAAACTGATAAAAGTTTATTCCTATCTTTATTAAAGCATTAAAAACTCTTGAATACAATTACTCCTATGAAAATAACCCCAGTGCAAAAACCTCCATAGAGCTACACCTCTCAAGTCACCATGAAAATTATTCCAAAAAGACAGGCTCGCGACAAAGTGCAATTTTTTATAAGGAGCCAAGAAGACATCAGGACTTAACAAAGATGATTTGAGGAGTAATTATGTGATTTTTTTGGGTTTCTTAAGAGTTAGTGATGTTCTGTGGTTTCATGATATTTTCAATGCATTTTCCTTAAGAGTTGTGTGTATCTATATCCTTCTTGTAGTAGTTTTACCAACTTTTTTTGTTTTTTTTTTTTGCAGGATAGATGTCCAGGTTAAAAGCGTAGAAAGCAGTTGAAAAACTGCAGAAGATGACCAGTGAAGGCCATCGACACAATGTTGTTGGTGACCATTGATTTATAGTTCAGGCTATGGGAGAAGATCAGTGAAAAATCTAACCAAGTTTGGAACAACGAGAGAAAACAACGGTCTGTCAATTGATTAATATTTTGCAAACATGGGCAATTAATTAATATTTTTTTATATGTTTTGAAGAATTTTCTTGAAATTTCAAATTGAATTTCTTGGTTTCTTCTTATTCTTAAGTAAGTTCCGGATTTTTTCATTTAAAATTATGAATTGTAATCTTGCTTGTATGGGTAACTAAATCCATAACTAGGGTTTTAGGAACCATATGTAATCAACAAAGTATAACTAGAAATTGAGCAATTCTCAAATAGTGTTTTTACATGTACTGTTAATTCTTTATCTTAGAAGTATTTTTTATCCAGTGCACACATTAGAGATCGCCTTGTTGCTACTTGCCGGACACTGGAGGTAAGAATAGGAAATGAATAATAAACATAGATTTAGTGTGGTACTATCTAATAGATTGGTTTCTAATGGTGCAAACTAATAACTAAGCCATACATCAATTGTGATGTCTAATACGAGGTAAATGTAAGGGTTAGTAAATTATACACATGTAGCCGGACCATGGTGCGGGGTGAAATTCTCTAGATGTCAGACCAAGTTGTTAAAGATACCTAACATGTCACTTCACATGCAAAACACTACCAAAAAAATTGCTATTGCTAGGAATATGACGTTATGAACCTGTGGGGAACACATATACCCTACTTATGCTCCCAACTTGGTAAAAATTCAGCATCTACTTTCGTTTACTTGTTAAATTAAACTATTTAAGGAATTTGTTTCACAAATGCCCCACTTTTATTTACTTGTTTTCGGAAACACATTGACTAAATGAACATAATTTTAAATTAAAGCTAAGTGTAAACCCTTTTAATCGTGGGTTCTACCCCAAATTACTAGTTCGGTTCTCTACTTGATTACCACCACTTATACTTCTTTAGGGCGGTAAAATTTGAGTGTATCAAATTTTGGCGGCGCTGTCGGGAAATCAAGCTTTTAGATTAAATTTAATTAACATTATTGAAATTTAGTCAACTATTTCCTGATTTTACTATTTTTTTGTTTTTGTTTTAGTGTATGAAAAGAACACGAAGACTACGTGAACCACTCATCCCGTATGACCCAGAACCAAATAAAAATCTGAGAAAGATTTAAAACCAAGGGGTCGTAGTTAACCCTAAAAGGGTGAATCAAAGTGATGGAGCAGGTGAGCAGCCTCTGTACCAATTGAGGCACACAACCAGACACTCGATGAGAATCGGCTTAGTGATATCTTGAGGGTGCAACTTCCTGCAGCCCAATGACTTCAAGATTACTATAGGGGCACTTGAACATTGATGATTCTAATGGAACTGATGCCCTATCCACTTTGCAACCTGGGCACATATTATGGTGACAAGTAGCTTGACGCAGCTGCTTACCACGAGGGGTTTATTCTCGAGACTCCCATCGAAGGATCCACATGGACATATGGAAAAACTAAGGTATGTGTGTAAAATATGTGTGGGTAAACAAAACTTCGATATGAACATCATTGGGCTGCAAGTGTTAGCGTTATCACAAGAGAGTGATGCTGATATATTATTCACCGAGCTACCTACAACTCTATATATACTTGGGATCGGTTGAGAAATATTTTCTTTGCAAGGTAGTATCTAGTGTCTAAGAAGCTCAACCACAATGATAAGGTTAATAAATTTGTAGCACTACCTAGAGAGTCGGTGAATATTTCTTTGGAAATATTTACTACATTTATCAGAGGCGTCCAAAACCACCGTATTTATGATGATTCACTGAACGAGTACTCTTACAGAAATCAAGATGAAAATGAAAAATTAGTGATTGATACTATTGCGGTTTACTCTAATGGAGAATGTACCTATAGTTAGATTGTAGAGAATTTAGAGAAGATATCTCGCAACAACAAGGCTTTGATCACTAGAAAGTTCGATATTGGGAGAAATAACTTTTAGGTACAAGCTACTAACAACCCTACTGTAGATGAGATTCATGAATAGATGATGTAATAAGAACTGATCTAGGGTTTATCTTGAAACATATGAGTGGAGATGCTGACAAGGTAAATGTGGTTAACTATTTGACTAAACCACCACCGCCGGTAGATGAGCACTATTTTGACGAGGATGCCTATGTAGTGAATTCTCTGATGGGGAGTGTTTGACCAAACGCCGAAGTCTCCAATTAATAGAATTGGCGCAAAGGTCAAGGAAACCAAGGTCGGAACTATGGTGACTAGAATTGAGAAGATCAATATGTACAAGATGGGAACTACAACCACGAAAAAAACATCAATCAGAATAACTATGATAACAAAAATTATTCGAGTGGGCCATATGTTCCCCCTAAAAATTAGGAAGTTGCTCCTAGAGACGGTTGAGTAAGTATGAAGAGATTTGAGGATATGCTGCAGAAGATGATGAAGAGGTTTTATGTGAGTGCTAAGAATTGAAGGGAGATGAAAGGTTACCTAGGTAACATTAAACTAAAGTTTGATGCACATGCGCTTTCAATATAGAATCTTTAGTTACAAATGGCTCAGTTATCTACTACTGTGAACCCACGCCAACCTGGAACTATTCCGAGAAACACCATCAGGAATCCTAAAACTAACGGGCATTGCACCGTAGTCACTACGCAAGGCGGTAAGTAGGCCATTGATCCACCTATGCCATATGTAGTTTAAGGTAATCTGAGAAAGGATAAAGATATAGTAGAAGATAGTGGAGATTTTGTTATGAAAATGACAAAAGAAGCTGAGGTATCTTAGAATGTGGTCCCAATTCCTAGACATCCACCACCATTCCCTAAGAAAATAGTAAAGAAGACTGAAGATGGTAAATACTAGAAATTTATTACTTTTTTGAAATAGGTTTCCATCAATGTACCTTTGATAGAATCTTTGGAGCAAATGCCCGTTTAGGCTAAGTTTATGAAGTACATGATGAAAAATAAGATATTGGTGAGTTTTAAAGATAATGACAGAATGCAGCATTATACTTCTATTGCTAGAAGTACTCTTGTGCCGAACAAAGAAGATCCACGCGCCTTTACTATTCCATGTACGATAAGGTTGCTACACTTTTCTAAGGCACTATGTAATCTTGGTACGAGAATAAATATCATGCCTCTGTCCATTTATAAGAAGTTAGACTTGGGTGACCCAAATTCTTCTACAATGCGGTTATTTATGATAGATTGAACTGTAAAAAGGCTCATTTGTATGCTCTATGTTGTGCTTTGAAATGTGGAGCCATTAATTTTTTGGTCCATTTTGTGATTCTTGACTTCGAGGTTGTTTTGAGGTCCCCACTATTCTAAGAAGACCATTCATATCCAGTGGGCATAGACTAGACCATATGGAAAGGAGGTAGATGAAATTAAGGTTGAAAAATGAAAAAGAAACTTTTAGTATATGAAAGTCCATGAAGTAGAGTGATGAGATCCAAACGTTATCTGCTATGTCCTAAAGGGTTGAGAGAATATATTAAGTGCAAATTGAAGAGCGACGAGGTGTCGAGGCAGTAGCAGCAGTATCATGAATTTTGATAGTGATAACATTGAAAAGTATGGTTCTTTGGTGGATGCACTTGAACGACACAAATATCGGTCAAAGCTGAAGAAATAGGAGTTGGATATGAATCATCGCGAATTTCCACCCGCGAAATCATATATTGATAAGGCCTCAAAATTAGAACTTAAGGCTCTACTACCCCATTAGAGGTATGTGTTCTTGGGTAGAGATGACAATTTGCTATTGGTAATTGCAGCTGAATTGAATCAGCAAGTTGAGTGCTTACTGGCGGTATTAAAAAGGTTCTAACGAGCCATTGGTTGGAAAGTTGAGGACATTATTGGGACCCTTCTCGGTATTTTTTCCCACAAAATCCAACTCATGATCGATCACAAACTGTGTATCGAACACCATAGAAGTTTGAATCCACATAAGCAAGAGTTACTGCAAAACGAGATCATCAAGTTATCGGATACTAGAGTCTTCTATCCTATTACTGAAAGCAGTTGGGTATGTCCTGTTCAGTGCGTGCCCGAAAAGGTGAGATGATAGTTGTACCTAATGATAGGAACGATCTTGTTCTAATGCGACTAGTAACCAGATGGAGAATTTACATGGACTAGCGGATATTAAATGCGTGGACTGAAAAGGGCTACAATCAGATCTTTATTTCATTCAAACGGATTCCATTTGGGTTATGTAATGCACTGGCGACCTTCAAGCGTTGTATGATGTCGATATTCTCTAATATAGTGGAGGACACTATTGACGTGTTCATGGATGATTTTTCTATAGTAGGAGACTCATTTGATCAGTGTATGAGTAATTTGTTAAAGGTGCTGAAGAGGTGTGAGGACTTTAATTTAGTGCTAAATGTGGGAAAATGTCACTTTATAGTGAAATAAGGGATTGTGTTGGGACATCACATCTATGAGAGGGAGTTAGAAGTTGATCAATCTAAAGTGGAATTATTTCATGCATGATGTGAAAAAGTTCTTTTGGGATGAGGCTTATTTATATCGGAGTTGTGCAAATGGGATAATTCTTTGTTGTTTACCTGAGATTGAGATGTTGAGTGTTTGGGAGGCATGTCACTCCTCGCCTTCAAGTTGGCACAATATTTGTATCTTGACTGCGCATAAGATCTTTCATTGTGGGTATTATTGTCCAACAATTCATAAAGATGCTTGCGTTTTTGCCAAATTATGTTATCGGTGCCAACGAGATTGGAGGAATTTAAAAAAGGCACAACTTCCCTTTAATCCTATTCTGGGGGTCGAGCTATTTGATGTTTTAGGAATTGACTTTATGGGCCCATTTGTGAGTTCCCATGGGATAAAGTATATTCTTGTGGCGGTTGACTATGTGTCAAAATGGGTGGAAGCAATGACGGTTCCTAAGACTGAAAAAAAGAGTGTCACCACATTGTTGAAAAAGAATATCTTTAAAGATTTTTTACACCTAGGGTAATTATTAGTGATGACGGCTCTCACATCTGTAATAAATTATTCGAAGGGATAAATATGGTGTTCGCAGTAATGTGGCTACTCCTTACCATCCATAGACCAGCGGGCAAGTTTAGGTGTCCAATCGAGAGATCAAGCAAATTCTGGCAAAAATTGTTAATGCTAATAGAACAGATTGATCATCGAGGCTTGATAATTCTCTTTCAGCCTACCGCAGTACATACAAGACTCCCACATGTATGTCTCCATACAAACTTGTATATGGGAATGGTTGTCGCTTTCCGGCCGAGCTAGAGAACAAGGTGATTTGGGCAATGAAGAAAATGAAGCAGAAGAACAAAGACTAAATTGGTTAAATGAGTTTGATGAGTTTCTTCCAATGGCATATGAAATTTCATCCATCTAAAAAAAGAAGATGAAGAAGTGACACAACCAAAGGATTGAAAAGCGCGAATTTGACATTCATGATTTGTTACTCAAATCTAGGCTACGCTTGTTACCAAGCATACTCAAGTCCTAGTGGAAAGTAACATTCCTCATAAATAAAGTGTTCCCACATGGAGAGATTGAGTATAAGAATAAGGAAGGTGAAAAAGTTCACACTCAACGCGCAAAGGATAAAGATCTATCTCGGGCATGCAGAGAGTGTCCATGAAGTGGTTGAGGCCTATCATCTTAATAATGTCTCAGTAATGAAGGGGCGTTCATCGTGCAATAACGTGAAATTAATCGCTTCTTGGTAGTTAACCCAAGGTGTATCCTCTAGCAAACAATAGCTTTTGTTTTCCTTGTAGCAATAGTCCTAGTTTTTTTTTTTTGGTTTTTCTCATTATTTCATTTTTGCCTGTGTGCTGGTGTGGGCTAGGCATTAGTATAGGGTCCGTGTCTCAAAAGTTTATATAAAAACACAAAAAGAATTGCCTAATGGGTGTTACATGTGCAAGAAGAAAAAGCAAAAATCTATAAAAAATTGTCTGCTTTAAATGTCTACGGACCCAATCAACGAAAAGTCGATGGTGTCCACAGATCCCAGGTATGTTTCAAGATTTTTCTAAGTATGAAATGACTGACATTCCCAATCAATTAACTTTCAATAGACCTACTGTCAGGATCGGGAGCACCCCCTAAAAGTAACATGGCGTACTCGACCTCTAGGAGGTGTTATACAAGCCAATATTTATCATTCATCGCATTCTCATAGTAAATTTAGCGGAACATTTAAAAAATTCATATTACATTTTATGCTAGAAACATCACTTCCTTTATATAAGAAATATCATAATACATATTTAAAGACTCTAATCTCTTTTGCCATCCTAGACTTAGTATCATTAGAGTACAATATGGATACAACTTTTATAACATAATAAATAAGTACAATATTAAATTGAATTCACAGTAATCTAGAGATTAGGACATCCTTGGACTTGAGGATTACAGTAAAGTAGACATTAGGAAATCCTTGAATTAAGGATTCCTTTCCTTGAGCTTGGGAATTACCTATCAAGCTACTAACCATTAAAGACATCCTTTGAGAAATCCATAACCTACACTTTGTGTATAAAGGTAGAGAATAATGGAGTTAGTATAGGAATTCACTAAGTATGACAACCATGCAAAAACATGCATTTAAAAGGGACATTTCTCTTGAAATTATACTTCATGCCTTTTTGAGAAATATATTCATAAAACCTTTATAGAATAAGCATTATATAATTTACATACTTCATATAGGCATATTCAATGATCATACATCATATAAAATCGCACCTTGCATTTAAAGAATTTTTGAATCATTTTACAGCAAGTTTATTTTCCCTTTACAGTGAACTACATTCATTTTACAGTGAATCCTTTTCTTCCAAATTCCTTATTCCCCCAAGTATACCTTTAGTAATACTTGGTGAAATGCATCACCTTAAGGCCACAGGGAAGTCATACATACAATCTACATAATTCAACACATAGCATCATAGAAGAATAGTCATTATAGACACAATTAAGTCAAGATCATAATGACATTACAATGAACTCTATTAACTTTGCACATATACTAATATCACTTCACACATAAATTTGGCAACATAGACAACATCATTCATGTCAATCAGGACGTTAATCATGATGTCATTAAGACCAATATTATGCATATACAAGACCACTTCATATAGGCTCATACCATGCATTTCATCACAACAAGTAGACAAATACTATAAAGTCATGCAAGAGAACCATAGACATATTTATATACATTGAAACACCTTCGTAGAACTTCCTAAAGAGATACTAGTGAAATGTATAGGTAAGTTCATTACTCTCACGTCTCAAAGCAACTTCCCTAAGGTCATCCTTGTTAGGGTCCTAGTCATTTACTTCCACTGTCAATTTTACTTTACAGAAAATATAGCCTTAATCGACCCTAAGTCCATGGGTACTAAACATGAAATTTAGTGTTATAGATTCTTACACCAAAGGAAGGTACTCTTATCTAGATAAGGTAGAACATTAACACATGCTAGCATACTAAGTGAAATCACTTGCCTAATCCTTTGTAACAAGCATAGTTTATAAAAGTTGGAGGTACATGTGGAAACCCTCTTTATGCTAAATGGGGAATTGTAGTTATCCACTTTTTGAAACACCACTCTAAGACATTTTTGTATGAGACTAACCACCTCCTGAGGCCTATGGTGACTTACCTTCCTATAATGGGAAGGGAAACCCCTCATCTTCATGTTCACTCGGTGCTAAGCTAAGTTCCCTTTATTGAATGTCTTTATCACATTACTTTATAAAACATTAGGCTTTTAGGAAATTGACCCCTCATATGCTTAGATCATAGGTCGTAGATGAGAATTCATTAACCTATATTATGTGACAAACCCTTTTACATGGACATAGCATATTCTAGCACCTATCTAGTTGAGAGTACTCTTGAGAACACCTTTCAAGTGCCCCTCTATTAACTAGATCATCATTTATGTGTGTTTGTGTATACATATATGTGAGAAAACCTTTAACATAACACATTAAGGCCAACACATATTCATACTTCAATTAATTCATGCATAAGTTTACAAGGTGTAACTAAATGAGCAATCCTTTCATATAAACACATTTAGACAATAGGTATAATCATACATCATCTTGCCATATACGTCACATTATAGCATATAAGACATGTTCATAACATACTCGTGCATTCATATTCTTGTACATAGATAACCAAACCTAGGAGCTATCCTATTAAGGCACACATATGCAACACATAGACAAGGTCCCATACCATTCCCATACTTGTAAACCTATCGAGTAATCCTAGTGAATGTTACATCACATAAAATCATAGAATGGTTAGCAATTCATAAGACTCATTTATTCAAGACTTACAAGGTCACTAAAGTAAGCTCTACTCATTATGCACCTATATTAACTTTACTTCACATATAACATTATAAGACCTCATC
Source organism: Solanum habrochaites (assembly GCA_027704765.1). Classification (NCBI taxonomy): domain Eukaryota; kingdom Viridiplantae; phylum Streptophyta; class Magnoliopsida; order Solanales; family Solanaceae; genus Solanum; species Solanum habrochaites. Next base: position 7,236,361 of record JAKWJA010002498.1, on the reverse strand, counting down.
ACAGGCAGCACTATACATTAACTTAACATGTAACACTCCGTATCTAGAACATACCAGAAATCATCTTTTAATAAATATATAGGTGCAATCGACAGTTACTATCAATGGACCATAGCTTGACCCACAGCCCGTACTGCACATCTATCATTTATGACTGAAACTCTCCCATCACGTAGCCCAAAAATATTAACAAAGTGTCGATCCATGGATAGACCTACAGTTCGTAAGTCCGACTAAAGTCCGTAGTTTGTGTCCATCGAACCATGATTGATCAGCACAGTCCGTGGGTATGATCGTAGGTGTAAATTAGCAGACAGATAGGGGGAAGTTGCAGTTGGTTTAACTTGAATTGATCATAACTGTTAGTACAAAATGCATTAGGTGTGCCATGACCTATTAAATGATAGATAATTCAATTAGCTTTCCATAGACATCGAGTTTGCTAAAATAAGGCCTCAGAGCAAAACATTATGTCCATTGTAGTAAATGTCTATCGAACAAACCAAACATACAAACCCAAACAACAGACCGCAGATTGAATGACGGCTTGTTAGTCAAGGTAGTTGTTTGGTGCAAAAAAAATTACCTCAGAGGTGTTTTAGTCTTTTCTCACTTTGTTTAAACCCTAAGATACATTGTTTTTACCCTAAATCATCAGATTTTAGTTAGTTTAAGCTTAGAAACATAAAACAAAACACCTAAGTCTAAACAAAACATAGAAAATTAGAAGCAACAAAGGAGAAAAAGGTCAAGAACCCTAATTCTAGAACGCAATAAGGTTCCAGCAGTTCCAGCCACGAAATCTAAATATTTCTCAATGGATTTCATCACCTGGTATGTGGGATTTTACTAGTGAGTTTCTTTCACCCATTGGGTTCCTAGTTTTAAGTTAGATTCTTGATTCCTATATCATGACTAGACCTAGGGTTTCTAAAACATCAACAGAACTTCATGAATTAATTAGTTATATGTTTCAAATAAAATTTCCATGTTATTACTCAAATTATTGTATGAATTTTAGTACCTATGTATGTAATTCTTTTAGTCTTAGAATTACACATCCTAGGTCAGATATTTAAGTTACTTCAGATATACATGCCTTAGTTATAAGAATGTATAATTACAATATTAATTATTGCATTCTCAGTTTGCATGTTTACTTTTGAGCTATCCAACATTTATAGAAACTCAATAATAATTAGTTAATTACATAATTCATTGGGAGTAGCATAATACCAAGTTGGACTAGCGTTCAGCATACCCAATTAGTCCTAGAACTACTAGACAACTAGGTTGTAACTCCCCTCTGTGTGCAATAAGTTTAGTGATCACGGCTGCATGCTTTTATATCTTTGGCAGCATAGATTGGGTCCTCTCGATGGGGCGTATACATAGGAATCCATATTTAGCTCATGTTGTTTTATTTTTTATTATTAGTAGCTCCCATAGTTGAGTCACACTCTACTGCATTGACCATTTATCAATAGTATTCAGTTCTAGCATGTTGTAAAATGGTCATTTGATTCAATTACCTCATCATTCACTATATCATGTTTAGATGATTTGCTTTTTCAGTTATTTATTATTTCAGCTTTACTCTATCCTTCATGCTCAGTACCTTCAAGTACTAATGCATACATGCACTACATCTTTTTGTAATATAGGTTCAGGTTCTGAGCATCAAAATTACACTTAGTTCGATTTTTGATGTCCAGTTTAGCAGATTTAGTTGTGAATCCTCATTTTCTGAGGAAAATAGTAATGAGTTCATTTCATTCCTTTAGTCATTTAATTTCAATTTTTGATAGAATTTGTTGGGACTTGTCCGAGCTTTTCTAGAAAGTTAGAGGCTTATTTCAAACATATTTAGTTTAAGCTTAGTATTTAGTTAACATTTCCTTTGTATTAAACTCATCGTTTTCAAATATCACAGTAATAGAATTTGGGTATTCCCCAATTTTTCAGTTTAACATATGGTTTAGCTTCCGCATTGAGTTTAATATCTTTAGTATACTCATGATAATGCCAGCAGGTTTATCTTGGGATCACTTGTGGTCCTAGGTCCTCTTTCCACGTGTTGAGGATAGCTCGGGGTGTGACAAAACTTGGTATCAAAGCACTAGGTTAAAGAGTACTAGGATGTCTGAAAATCCACACTAAGTAGAGTTCTTCTAATGGGTGTGAAGTGCACCACATCTAATGAGAGGGAGGCTATAAAGTGTTTAGGAAAACTTCACTTTCTTGTTACTTCTATCGTGCATAAGGTATGATCTTCTTCTACTCTAACATGATGTTCTACGTTTCAAATGATGCCTCGTCGTAGAGTTAACGCAAGGAATGCAAATTCCAGTCTTGCAAACGCAGATCCTCTAGTCCCTGATTAAGAAGTCTCCAATTCTAAGTTAAGGAATGCCATACAGATGTTGGCTCGAGTATAACCAACAAGAATAATCACGTTCATGCTCAGGTGAATGCAAATGGTGGATAAACAGCAGCAAGGGTCCGTAACTTTGGTAGGATGAATCCCTTTGAGTTCTTAGGATCACAAACTAATGTGCATCCTGAGAATTTCATGGATGAGATTATGAAGATTTTGTAGGTAATGCAAGTCACTAGGAATGATCGGGTTGAGGTAGCATCATACCAGTTGAAGGATGTTACTCATATCTGGTACACTCGATTGAAGGAAAATAGGGGTACATATGCAACTCCTATCACTTGTGTTTGCTTTAGTGAGACATTTCTACACAGGTTTTTCTCAATATAGTTGAGAGAAGTAAAGGCTCAAAAATTCAGGAATTTAAGGTAGGGAAACATGACGGACAAACAATATGGGCTCAAGTTTAACTAACTCTTAACGTATGCTCCTCACATATTTTGTGGATCCAGGATAAAATTAATAAGTTCTTGTATTGAGTGTCATATTTTGGTGAAAATCGAGTGTAGAAATACTATGTTAATGGGAGATATGAACATTTCTGTGCTTATGACTCATGCTCAGCTGGTTGAGGGTGAATGCTTAGGGCACAGGCCAAGGAGATTAAGAAGGCTATGACTAGGAACTATGACTATTCTCAACAGAAATTTAGTGGTGGAAATCACTCGCAGAGTCAACAAAAGTTTTTAGCTCCAGCCCTTTCTTAAGCTAGTGTTCCATCATCCAAGAATATGTATGACCAAAAGTTTAGGCATCAGGATCTAAGTCACAGGGGAGTGTTTCAGGCACCAAGAGTTACCCCACTTTTCCTAAGTGCGGTGAGAACCATCCGGGACAGTGGCTCGTATAAAAGGAAGGATGCTTTGGATGAGGTTAGGCTGGTCACAGGTTGAGCGATTGTCCTTCTAGACAGGGTCAAGGAGGTTGTAATGGTAGAACTTAGTCAACAAGTTCATCTGCACCAGCATGTTGCCCGACAAAGTAGGGTAACTCATTTGGTACTGGTGGTGGTCAGCGTCAGAATAGATTTTATGCTCTTTAGGCTAGCCAGGATAAGAAAGGTTTTCCTGATTTAGTTACTATTACGTTGCGAGTCTTTGACCTTGATGTGTAAACATTGTTAGATCCAGAGGCTACTCTTTCTTTTTTAACTCCTTAAATAGTAGTCCTATTCAGTATTTGTCCAGAAACTCTCTCAGAACCTTTCATCAGTCTCTACTCTAGTCGGTGACCCAGTCATATCTAAACGGGTATACAGAAATTACCCTGTCATAGTATCTCAAATAGTCATCTTAGCAGATCTTGTATAGTTTGAAATGGTAGAATTTTATGTCATTCTAGGCATGGATTGGTTACACTCCTATTATGCCTTAGTTGAGCGTAGAACTTGGATTGTTAATTTTAAGTTTCCAAACAAACAAATCTTAGAATAGAAGGGTAGTAGCTTAGCGCTTATGGGTCGATTCGTTTCTTACCTTAAGGCTAGAAAGATGATCTCTAAGGGTTATATCGATCATCTAGTTCGGGTTAAGGATTCTAGCTCTTAAACTCCAACTCTTGAGTTAGTTCTACTAGTCTGTGAGTTTCCAGAAGTATTTTCAAAAGATCTTCCCAAAGTCCCTCCAAAAAGGAAATCAACTTCTGAATTTACCTTCTCTAGATACCCAACCAATTCCTATTCTTACTTACAGAACGGGTCTAGCAGAGCTTAAGCAATCGAAAGACCAGTTTAAAGACGTTGTAGAAAAGGGCTTTATAAGACCTAGTATTTCACCATGGGGTGCACTAGTGTTGTTCGTAAAGAAGAAAGATGGTTCTCTAAGAATGTGCATTGACTATAGACACTTGAACAAGGTTACAATCAAGAATAAGTTTCCCATCCCCAGGATTGATTATTTGTTTGACCACCATCATGGCGCTAGACATTTCTTAAAGATAAACCTCAGATCGGGTTATCATCAACTTAGAGCTAGAGATAGTGACATTCCTAAAATAGCCGTAATAATTCGGTATGGTCTTTATAAATTTGTAGTTATGTCGTTTGGACAAACCAATGCTCTTGCAGCATTTATGGATTTAATGAACAAAGTGTTCAAACAGTACTTGGACTTATTCGTTAGTGTCTTTATTAATAATCCTCATTTACTCTAGGAACGAGGAAGAACATGTGAGTCATTTGAGAATTGTTCTACAGACTCTAAAAGAGCGCAAGGTATTCGCTAAGTTTAGCAAATGTTAATTCTGATTGCAATTTGTTTATTTGCTTGGTCACATTGTATCTAACGAAGGGATACGAGTGGATTCATAGAAGATAGAAGCAGTGAACAATTTCCCAAACCTACCTCTGCTACAGATATCAGAAGTTTCTTAGGTCTAGCGGGTTATTATAGAAGGTTCATGGAAGGATTCTCATCCCTGGCCTAACCATTAACTAGGGTAACTCCGAAGATTGTAAAGTTTCAATGGTTAGATCAATGCGATAAAAGCTTTGCATAATTAACACTAGATTGACTACAACTCCTGTCTAGACTCTACGAGAGGGTTCAGATTGTTATGTGATATATTGTGATGCATCCAGATTTGGCCTAGGTTGTGTGTTTATGCAGCGAAATAAGGTTATAGCTTATGGAGCTAGACAACATAAGGTTCATGAGAAGAACTATCCAACCCATGACCTTGAGCTTGCAGTAGTGGTGTTGCACTCAAGATATGGACACACTACTTGACTGGTCTTTATGTAGATATATTTACTGATGATAAGATCCTTAAGTATGTGTTCACCCCTAAAAAGTTGAACATTTGTTAGAGGATATTGCTTCAGTTCCTTAAGCATTATGATATGAGTGTGCATTATCATCATGTTAAGGCGAATGTAGTACCATATGCTCTTAGTATATTATCTATGCATAGTGTAGCCCATGTTGAGGAACAAAAGAAGGATGTAGTTAAGGAAGTTCATAGGCTTGCTTACTTAAAAGTTCACCTTATGAGTATATCATACTGTAGTGTAATAGTTCAGAATGGGGAAGAATCTTTTTTGGTAGTGGAGGTTAAGGCAAAACAAGAGAGTGATACAATATTGCTTAAACTTAAGAGCGCAATCCACAATAAGAGAGTTGAGGTTTTCTCCAAAGGGGGAGATGGTGTACTTCATTGCTAGGTTAGATTGTGTGTTACTGTTGTGGGTGAGTTTAGAAAGTGTATCCTTGTGGAAGCCCATAACTCTAGACATTCTATTCATCTATGTGCCACTAAGGTATACCGCAATCTCCGGGAAGTCTACTGGTGGAATGTCAAGAAGAGGGATATAGAAAATTTTGTGAGTAAGTGCCCCAATTGCAAGCAAGTCAAGGTAGAACATCAGTAATGAGGGGGTATGACTCTAGAGATCGATATTCATACTTTCAAGATGGATGTGATCAATATGGATTTCATTATAGGGTTACCTTTTACTCGCAAACACAATGACTCCATTTGGGTGATAGTTCATAAGTCACTTTTTAGCGGTCAAGACTACAGATTCCACAGAGGAATATGCCAAGCTTTACATGAATGAAATTTTGAGATTACATGGGGTTCTTTTATCTATCATCTCAAATAGAGGTTCTCAGTTAGCTCTCAATTCAAGAAGTCATCTAAGATGGGTCTTGGTACTCAAGTTAACCTTAGCATAGCATTTGATCCACAGATGGATGGACAGGAAGATCTTACCATTCAAACCCTAGAGGATATGTTGAGAGCTTGTGATCAATTTCAATGGTAGTTGGGATGATCACCTTATTCTCATAAAGTTCGCCTACAACAATAGCTACCATTCCAGCATTCAAATGACCCCTTATGAGGCACCATATGGGCGTAGATTTATATATCATGTTGGTTGGTTTGGAGTAAATTAAGTAGCTTTGATAGGGCCAGATTCAGTCCTTTATGTTATGGAGATGTACTCAGAAATCGTAAGAAGATGTAGAGAGAAGGGAACTTGAATTCCAAGTTGATTATTGGTTTTTCCTGAAAGTGTCACCCATGAAAGGAGTGACGAGATTTTTCAATAAAGGGAACTTAGTCCTAGATAGTAGGCACTTAATAGATTTTGAAAAGGGTTGGCAAGGTGGAATATGAGTTAGAGTTGCCTGCAGAATTAGAAGCAGTGCATCCACTCTTCAACATCTCCCTCTTGAATAAATTTGTGGGTGATCCTGCCTCTGTAGTGCCATTAGAGTGTGTGGCGATGAGAGATAGTCTTTCTTATGAGAATGTACTAGTTGAGATTCTTGAACGTTAGGTTAGAAGGTTGAGAAATGAAGAAGTATCTTTATTCAAGGTTTTGTGGAGGAGTGAGTCCGTAGAGGGAGCTACTTGGGAAGAAGAAGAAGTCATGAAAGTCAAGTATCCTCACCTCTTTCCTTTCGACTCCACTCTAGCTTGAGGTAATATTTCCTCTTCAGTTTTTAAATAACTCATGCGTGAATTCATCCTTAAAATCATGTTCCCTTAGTTTGTACTTGTGTTTTCAGCGTATTTGCATGTTCTCGGAACTCAATTAATTTAGAAACTCTGTTCTAAGTTTTTGGTAGTAGGGATTGCAACACTCTCCCTCTATTTAAACTATTTTAGTCTTTATCCGAGGGAAAATGTTCCCAAGGGGGAGATAATGTAACATCCCGTATCTAAAACAGACTAGAAATTAGCTTTCCAAAATATGCAGGTGCAATCGACAGTTAATCGATGGACCATGGCCTGTACTACACATTTGTCATTTCTGATTAAAACTCTCCTTGACATAGCCCAGAAATATAGAATAAGTTTCAATCCACGGACAGACCTATGGTCCGTAAGTCAAACTACGGTACGTAGTCTTTGTTCGTTGATCAAGACCCCATTGACCCACTTTCTGACAAGAACCATGATTGACCAGCACGGTCCATATGTATGACTACAGGTGGAAATAGCAGACAGTTAGGGGGAAATTGATGTTTGTTCAACTTCAATTAATCATACCTCTTTGCACCAAAAGGATTAAGTGTCATATGACCTATGAAACGATAGATAATTAAATTAGCTTTCCATAGTCACAGAGTTTGATAAAATCAGGACTCTTAGTAAAAAGGTATGCCGGTTTTTGTAGAGGTCTGTCGAATAGACCCAATGTATAGACCCAAACGACGGCCTGTCCTGACAGGTCATCGTTTGGTCCGACAACAATTAACTTAGGGATCTTTTGGTCTTTTCACTTTTTGTTTAAATCAAAAGATATGAAGGTTTGACCCTAAATCATAAGATTTTAGTCAGTTTAAGCCTAGAAACATAACTAAAACTTACCTAAGTAAAAATCATAAGTCAAAACTTATAAAATAAGAAGCAAGAAAGGAGAAAAAGGTCAAAAAAACCCTAAATCAAGAATGCATCATGGTTCTACCAGTTCCAGCCACGAAATCTAAATATTTCTCTGTGGATTTCATCGCCAGGGTATGCGGGATTTCACTAGTGTGTTCCTTTATTCCATTGGATCCCTATTTTAAGTCAAATTCTTGATTCCCATATCATGATTAGACCTAGAGTTTCTAGAACTTCAATGGAACTTCATGAAATTAATTAGTTTTATATGTGCCAAATTAAATTTCCATGTTATTACTCATATTATTGCATGAATTTCAGAACCCTAGCAATGTATTTCTTTAGTTTTTAAATTACACATGCTAGGTCAGATATTTCAATTACTTCAGATATGCATGTCTCACTTACAAATGCATAATTACCATATGAATAGTTGCATTCTCAGTTTACTTGTTAAATTTTGAGCGATCCAGAATTTATAGAAACTCAGTCATTATCAGTCAATTACATAATTCATTGAGAGTAGCATAATGCCGAGTTGGGCTAGGGTTCAGCGTACCCAATTAGTCCTAGAACTAGTAGACAAGTAGGTTGTAAGTCCACTCTGGGGGCAATCAATGTAGTGATCACGCAAGCATGTCTTTATACCCCTAACAGGGTTTATTGGGTTCTCCCGATTTGGGCGTATACATCGGACTCCAGATTTATCTCATGAAGTTTTATTGTTGGTTATCAGTAGATCCCATAGTTTAGTTAGACTCTATTTAATCAAGTATTTATTAGTATATTCAGTAGTCACTTCTAGCATGTTATAAATTCGTCATTGCATTTAGTTAACTTATCATTCAGTATATCATGTTCAGATTATTATACTTTCTTTGTGCTTGTTCACTTATGTTTTATTTCAGCTTTACTCTATCCTACATGTTTATTACCTTCAAGTACTAATGCATACATGCGCTACATCTTCTCGTGATTTATGTTCAGGTTCTCAGCATCAAAATCGTGCGTAGGTCAATTTTTTATTCCAGTTCATCAGATTCAGTGGTAAGTCCTCATTATCCGAGGACAATAGAAATGAGTTCATTGCTGTCCTTAAGTCATTTGGTTTCCGTTTTTGCTAGACTTAGCTGGGGCTTTTCCCAACATTTCTTGTAAGTAAGAGGCTTATTTCAGACATAGTTAGTTTCATCTTAGTATCGGGTTAACATTTCCTTTGTATTAAACTCATTGTTCTCAAATATCTTAGTTATAGAATATGGGTATTCCAAATCTTTTAAGTTTAAATTATGACTTAGCTTCCACATTCAGCTTATTATTTTTAGTATGCTCATGATCATGCCAGCGGGGTTTGCTTGGGATCACTTGTGGTCTGAGGTTTCGTTTCCTTGTCTTGAGCATAGCTTGGGGCATGTCATAAAATAACCATTTACATGCTTATAACATTATCTATACAACCTAGATCATAGGTCCAATAGAAACTAGGCATAGGCTTCACATAGGGTGATCATCATTAACACACATTCATAGTATAATTGCCATCAAGGCCATGATTGCATCACATATACATTTACAACAAAGTAAACACTGCCATCATAAGTGTACCATACCACACAATGCCATACAAGGCTCCATCGACTAACAATACTATAGAAAAGTAGAAAAGTAGAGCAATAGAGAGATTCTTACCAATCCTTTAGCCTTTGAACATCATTGCTCAACAATAATCTTTCACCAACAATTCAAGTATATGGAAGTATCTAAATTATAATAATCATATACGGAGTCATGCATTAGCCACTATAAGCTCATGCTACTAACATCTACACTATATCATCAATTCACTAGCAAAGTAGAGAGATATAGATCACTCACCAATTTTCTTATGCATTAATCATCAATAAAAGTTCATCAATAATATCAATGTATGGCAGTAGCTAAAATAGATAATATTCTATACTAAATCCTACTACAAGTGCTATAAAATCGAGATCAGAATAAGCATGCTACATTAGGAATCCATGGAAGATAAAAGAACATAGGTTAATCAAACCTTGATCCACATGGATGAATTATCAACAATTAATCATCAATATACAATATAGACATTATACATAAGCAATTCAACAAAATAGAACCACAATTTGATTAACATAAGATCAAGATAACAAAGCCCATACATAGGCTAAAATGAAAATTTAAGGGGACATGGGTTCATCATGCAATTATATTGAAATCCACTTTAGAATCAGTATATTATAATCAATTTAACATGATTAAACCTTTGAAAACGTTTTGACAGAGAACCCATGGTTAAATAGAAGAAGAAGATATTTAATCATGAACTTGCATTTAAAATACAGAAAGCAACTCTCTAGATAGAAGATTAAATAGAGATGAAGGATAACCATACCTTAATGTAGAAGAAGACCTCCAAAACTTCATGAACAACCCAGGGAAATCTAATCTCGAAGTTGTTCTTGATTTTCACTTCAATGGAGGTTCTAGAGAGAGTTTGGTTTTAGATGAAAGTTTAATTTTTGTGAATTAAATTTGGAATGGGATTGTCACGTTTTTGATCACTTATATACACCCAAAAATAAAAAATTAAATCAATTAGGGTCAGGTTAGCACAAGGGACTTAATGAAGCAGTGTGCAAGTAGTGAAGTTGCAGGCTGAATCAACGGGCACAGTCGACGAGGCTTCGTTAGTTCAATGAGCCATCATGTTGCTCCGTCGTTTGCAACTGTGACTGCTTCTTCGGAGGCTAATCTCAAAGGTCTAAGTGTTGAGAGATGCCTCCCAACGACGGGGTGTCGATTGAAGGATGTGACATCATTTTAGCTCGTCGATTTACATCGCCAAGGCATTGTCTCAATAGTATTTGGGTCCTCCTTGAGGGTATCTTGTGGGGCTCTTGAGGAGTCATACTCGGAAATTTCCAACGTAAATATAAACCTTAAAAAGTCAAGGACCTTCCACATCAGTTTCACCCAAAATAAATACTCGCAACACTTCCAAACATGCTAGGCACACTCAAGACACGCACATGCATGTCTCAAGGGCTAACTTTTAGACGTCTTGGACGTTCAAGAACGTTTGACCTCCAAACTTCATGAAACTCAACATACTGCCTATAAACATTATTAAAATCAACAATAAGAAGTCATTCTTCTTCTGGAACTTGTTAAGTTTCTTTATGGTATTAGAGCCATAACAAACTCTAATGAGTAAGATTCGATTTTTCTTTCTCTCCCACATTCAATAAATGGACGACACTTCTCAAATTGTAACTGCCGCTACAAACATAATAGTTACCATCGTTCAATTCAATCCAGCATCCCAATTTCCTATCATATTACTTGGCAACCAAAACTTTTCCACATGGAAGGCGCAATTCTCAATGCTTATGCATGGTCATGATCTATATATCCATCTTGATGGGTCTTCTACCTCCCCTTCTTGCACAATCACAACTGGCATAGTCATCCTGCGTTTTCTCTTTTATTTCCCCAAGACCAACTTATTCAAAATTCCCTTATGGCATCTGTTAGTCCAACCATTGCTATCACTGTTAACATTGGCTTCTTGGGATACATTGCACAAACCTATGTGAATAAGTCCCAAACTCACATTTTTATTTTGCGTGATCACCTTACACAACTTAAGAAAGACTCCCAATCAGTCACCAAATATTTGCAACATATTCTCTCTATTTCGGACGAAAACTCTACAGTTGGTGCCCAAATTACCTTCTCAAAACTTATTGTTAAGATCCTGAGTGGTTTGGGTTCAAAATTTCGTGAGATCTCTGCTGCTATCCACACCTACGACTCTACTATTTTTTATGAATAACTCTATGAAAAGCTATTGGATCATGAGCTTTTTATTCGCCATGAAAAGTCAAAGCACTCTACTAACCATATTACTACTGTAGCTGCCACATCTACAAGGTCTCGCAATTCCAATTCTTGTAACACTCGTCGTCCCAATAATGGTAGCAACCAATAATTGATCTACTACACCCAATCAGTGTTGATCTTTCACCACCACCAACTCTTATGATGGTGTATGCTGCCAATTGTGCAACAAACCAAGTCATGTTGCTAGTGTGTGTAGATCAAAATTTCACAATAATTTTTAGGCAAAGGTCAACTATGTTTTAGTATTGCAGGCACCAGCGAATTCTTGGATTGTTGACTCTGGCGCATCTCATTATATCATTGCTGAACCTGACAAATTGAAGACATACAATGCCACGGAGCATGTCTCTATGGGAGATGGTACCAAAATCACCATAAGTCACACTGGTTCTACTCAATTACATGCATTGGATAATGATTTAAAGCTTTCTAATAATCTCTGTGCACCAACCATTAAGAGTAACTTGCTTTGTGTTTCTAAATTATATCAAGATAATCTAACCTCTGTTGAATTTTTTCCATTTCATTTTTGTTTCTAGGACCTTAAAATAGGGAATCCTTTTGTCCACGGTCAGAGTAAAGACGATCTTTATGAGTGGCCAACTTCATCTTTTGTTCCTTCCCCACAAGCACATGATGTGTTCTTCAATTCATCGTCCATTACAACTTTGCATCGGAGATTAGGTCATCCACATGCCAGAATTTTAAATTTTGTTCTAAATAATTTCTCTCTACTTTGTACACGAGAAAAAAATTTTAGTTTGTAATTCTTGTTCATCAAATAAATTTCATCAGCATCCCTTTCAAAAACTTACATTGTCACGTACAAAACCATTTGAAATAATTTTTAATGATTTGTGGGGCCCTACTCCGGTGTTATCAATTGATAATAAAAATTGTACTACTGCATTTTTGTAGAATAATTTACAAAATACGTCAGGCTTTATACATTTAAACATAAAGATAAGTAAAAGAACTTTTCCAAAACTTTCATGGTTTAATGGAACATCATTTCCATAAAATATTTCTTTATATACTGATGGTGGTGGAGAATATAAAAGTCTTGATCCGTATAAAAACTCTCAAGGTATCGATAATCTTTTAGCTCATCTATTCCCTTCAACAAGTTGCTCTTGCTGAACGACCACATAGACATAATATTGAAACTGCTAGAACATTACTCCATGAAGCCTCACTTTCCCTGACTCTTTGGTCCTTTGCTTTTCTATATGCAGTTTACCTTTATCAATTGATTACCTACCTCCCTCTTGCAAAATCAATCACCTTTTCATATGTTAGTTAGTACAAATCCATCTTACTCTCCATTAAAACTTAATGGGTGCTTGTGTTATCCATCGCTTAAACCGTACTCGAAGAATAAATTAGAGCCACAATTGACATCTTGTGTTTATTTTGTATTTTCATCAATTATCAATGCTATCAATGTTTTGATCCAAAATCTTCAAAAATATACTTGTTTCCCGATGTAAAATTTTTTGAAAGTATTTTTCCTTTCCAACATATGTTTTCAAAGCTTTCTTCCTTTTTAAAAAAAAATTGCCTGGGAAGACTTTAATACAACTAGTCCGGACATCTCTCCAATGATTGCTTCTGTACCTTTTATAGATTTACCGCCCAATATAATTTTTACAAATGCAGATACAATACGGCACACGCATGATCCTGTCTCCTCCGGTAGCGCACCAACAGAGTCTGTGATATCAGGTATTGTTCATACTTTTTCTCCTACACTTTCTTGTCTTCCTCTTGCCCAATATTCTTCTATGCCATCCTCAATACTTGTCTAAAGAAATTCCATTGAACCCTGCCCCTCAATTTCCTTACTTCGAATCCCCTTTCCATCACCTCACTCCCGTCCCCAATCGTCAAAACCTCCTATTCGGTTCTTATACTCTCGTCGCTCCACTCTTGCAGCAACAACACACACGTCTGCCCCACCTTTGCCAGAAAAAAACCCTTACCCTTTGCCTCAAAATAGAGTCGTTACCCATTCACAGCAAAATATCCATAAACAAAAACCAATTTTTTATCACATTACTCAACTCCGACATATATTCACTCCCAACACCTTCAACCAATCACGCAAACACATAGAGTGGCAGAATGCTATGCAAGCTGAATTTGATGCATTGCGTAAAAACCACATGTGGAAATTAGTGCCTCCTGATCAGTCTGAAAATTTAATTGCTTGTAAATGGTTGTACAAAATAAAGCGAATGGTTGATGGTTCTCTTGATTGTTAAAAGCCAAATTAGTCGCAAAGGGATTTACCCAACGTCCCGTTGTTGATTTTCATGAAACATTTAGCCCATTAGTAAACTGAACTACTATTTGTGTGATCCTGTCAATTGCAATTAAATGTGATTGGCTTCTACGTCATCCTGACATTAATAAGCTTCAAGGACGTTTGGATTAAGAGGTTTATATCGAACAACTTTGGGTATTTGAAGACATGACTTGTCCAACATATATTTATTGTCTTCATAAAGCTATTTATGGACTCAAACAAGATCCTCGATCATGGTACAATGAACTCAAGACTAATTTTCTCCTTTTAGGCTTCATAAAGTCTATGTCTGATAGCTCCCTCTTTGTTCGTAGTCATTCTCATGTCACAATGTACCTACTGGTTTATGTTGATGACAATACTATTACTGGCAGCAATACTTCAGTTGTTAATCAAGCTATTGCTTCTCTTACTACTAAATTTTCTGTTAAAGAACTTGAAGCTCTCACCCACTTTTTATGTGTTGAAGTCATTCGGTGAATGGATGGTATTATTTTGACTCAGAGTACCTATACAATTGATATATTGTGAGAGCAGAATACGACTAATTGCAAATCTGCTACAACTCTAATGAGTACTACTGTAGTACTGAATAATAATGATGGCAGATTATTAGCTGATGCAACCAAATACAGGAGGGTGATATGAAAGGTCCAATATTTTTCTTTCACTCATCCAGACATCTCTTTTACAGTAAAAAAATTCTCACAATTTATGCAAACTCCCTCCTACGTCCATCGGAAATCTGTCAAATGGGTACTATGATATGTTCAAGTGACTGCTCATTTTTGCTTATGGTTGATGCGCCAGAATGATTTCTCTTAAAATATATACTCTGATGCGGATTGGGCTAGATACGTCAATGATCGAGCTTCCACTACTGGATACCTTCTGTCTATTTGCCAAAACCCTGTGAGTTGGTCTTCCAAAAAGAAAAAAACTATTGCTCGCTTTTCCACTAAAGTTGTATATTGGGCAGTTGCAATTGCTTTTGCAGAAATAAACTGGATCACAAATCTTCTCGTAGAACTGAGACTTACATTTAAAAAAGTTCCAACTATCTACTGTGATAATGTTTGTACGATGTATTTATGTGCAAATGCTGTTTTTCACAGTCGCATGAAACACATTGCGGTGGACTTCAATTTTGTTTGGAATAAGGTTCAGCTCAAGCAAGTTCACATTGTCCATAAACAATCCGCAAACCAACTTAGAGATAGTATAACAAAGTCTCTTTCCAAATTAGCATTGGACAAACACATGTTCAATCTAGGTGTTGTTGCACACTGTCTAGCTTGAGGGTGTGTATCAGGGCAGATGATTTGTACAACTGGTAGATAGAACTAGTTAATTATTGTGTTATTATTCATTAGTTACTGTTGAGTTTTACCATTAATTCATTACTGCTTTTCTAATTTTACTACGTCTTTAACAGTGTTGAGGATTAGGATTATCTCCACATTTTGTGGAGTTGGCTTAGGAAATAGTTAGACCATCGTGTATATTTATTTCCATTCCAGCACTAAAAAATTATTCTTCTTCTGCAGCTTATGTTGTTTGTTTAATATGGTCGCTCTACCTGGCCCATAGGATGATCCACCCAAGTCGTAGACTTGGTTTACCTAGACCATAGTCTCAGTATAAAATTCAATATGTGTATTGAACATCCTTGAAGTTTCATGATCTCTTGAAACCAAAAAAATCTCATTGGCAGTAATAAGACGATAAAACATCTGAACAATAGAAAGTATTAATAGTTTACCAAATACAATCATAACATGTTTTTTCTGGCCCATAGGCAAGGGTAGAGTCTTACCAATAAACGTTATCTCATATGGTCATAGAAAACTCAATAGAACAAGTACACATGTCAAATAATGGTAATACTTCGACCATATAAGCTAAGGCCATTAGTATCATTTAATAAGAGATATTATTACTTAATATACCTTCCAACTAAAGAATAAAAGTGGCTTTACAAAGTTTGACAAAAAGATGTAACATTCTGGAAATCAGCAAGGTTGCAAGAACAACGTTGTTGCCACCCTCGTGACCGGCTAAGTCCAAACCACAAAGTGAGGAAAAAAACAACAATAATCAATGGCTAACATCATTGAAGGAATTCCAAAAACATCACAGAAGAGTGAAAAGCTCCTTAGTGAATATAACGGGTTAATTTTACGTCGTTCAATCCAACAACCGACATAAAAAAAATCTAATATGCATCACACCAATCCCCTAATTCCGTCCAGTAGTTTAATAGCACAACAAAATAATTGTAATAGAAAATTAAAAAAATAAAGGTGTCTCCAAAAGCAACAATATAAAAAACATCAGTAAAAAGATACAAAATCTATGAAATGAAATGTTATTAGGAGACACATACATATAAATGTTCTCAGGATAATAGCACATCACATGCTTCCCCTACACCACGGCTATATATTATTCCTATTCAAAAACTTTAACGGATAGAGACTTAGACCAAGTGAGAAATGACTATTTCATGGGATTTATGCTTAGCACCGAGAGGATATTGAGATGGAAGATCTGCCCAAGTAGAGGATGGGTTTGTAGAAGAAATCTTCTTTTTTGTTACCTATGTGCCCCCAAAGAATGATTGTCTAGGTAAAAATTCTTAGGTGGTGGATCCACCTAAGCTAGAATATTATGGTCCTTACCTTGGAAAGTAGGTCAATTGTTTTCAGTGTGGGAGACACTATGGGATCATGTTATCGCTCACATAGTCTCTATGTCGGTTAAGGCTGGTTTCCACATTAATAATGAACTAAGTCTATTTCAAGAAGTATCTCATATATGTTCAAAGGTTCTAATGATGTAAGCTTCCATTGAACATGTTTTAAAAATTTTGTTTTCTACCGCTTTTTATATTATGTTGTAGCTTGGGAAATGTGTCACGAGCTAGATGTAACAAGGCATA
The DNA here is from genome assembly GCA_027704765.1 of Solanum habrochaites. Lineage (NCBI taxonomy): Eukaryota > Viridiplantae > Streptophyta > Magnoliopsida > Solanales > Solanaceae > Solanum > Solanum habrochaites. The sequence goes on along the minus strand of JAKWJA010002498.1, from coordinate 7,219,417 downwards.
CAAGACCCCAAGAGTCCACAAAAAAATCCCTTTAGAATATCATAACATAAAGTAAATAGAAATGCTACGCAAATTTAAAATATACAAAAATCAATGTAGTTTACAAAATGAAGCATAAGCATTTAACATTTTATCTCAAACAATCTAATACACGAGATATCTTTTGGGCGCAGCCCATACAAAATTATAAACATAAAAGAAACATATAAAGGAAAACTTACAAAGTCTTTATTTCTTGCTCTACTATGAACCTAGCCACGAGAATGGCGACTGTCCATCCATTTGTGGATGAAATTTTGTACTAAAAGTAAGTTTGTGCCAATTTCATCATGTTATTTCCTCCAAAACATGGATATGAATTTTGTACCACAGTTTTGGATGATAGAGAGGGTCTCCCCATGAAATTCAGTATCCCTTGCACAAACACCATAGCAAGTTGTTGAGCATTATAATATATCCTTTTCAGAATAAAATAAACTACTTTGTCAATCTATCAACCATTACCCATATGAAATCAAACTTCCCCATGGTCTTGGGAATACCAACAACGAAACCCATGGCTATCCTCTCCAACATCCATTTTTGAATTGGCATTCTTTCAAGTAAACTTGCACAACTTTTATGGTCATACTTCACTTTTTTGCAATTTTGATATTTAGCCACAAACTCTGCTATATCCTTCTACATGCTCGGCCACAAGTAAATTCACCTCAAGTCTTGATATATTTTGTTCAAACCCAGATGAATGGAATATAACAAACCATAAGACTCTATCAAAGACTTTTGAATCAAATCATCAACTAAAGAAAGACAAATCCTCCTTTAAAACTGAGCATACCCTACGTATGGAGGGTGGTATCTTGTGCCTAACCAATTAATTTCTTTTTATTAAGTACATCCATGTTCAAATCCTAAAATTGCTTGGCCTTGATCTCTTTAATGAATGTTTCCTAACTTCAATTCTAGGTAACACCCCTCCTTTTCCTGAGATGCCCAATTGCATGAGTTTAGACTCCAAGGTCGTAATTTCCTTAGACAAAGGTCACTTGGTTACACTCAATAAAATTAGACTACCCATAATTACTTCTTTTTTATTTAAAGTATATGTCACTACCTTAGCCTTACCCGAATAGTATTAAATGGTGACATTATAATCGTTAAATAACTCTATCCACTTTTGTTGTCTTATAATCATATCCTTTTGAGTGAACAGTTGTTGTAGAGTACGATCATCAGTAAAAACCTCACACTTAACACCAAAAAATTAATTCCACCATATTTTAAGAGAAAACACTGGTGCTGCTTGTCAATGAAATGAAATATGTAAAAACCTCACACTTAACATCAAAAAATTAATTAATGAAATATGTATCTTTGATCGGTGATTTTAGAATAGGTGAGGTGGTCAAAAGTGACTTAATTTTGGGAATCTTTCAACACATTATTTAGTCCATTCAAATGTCATCTCATTTTTGGTCAGATTTGTCAAGTCAATGGCAATAGAAGCAATGCTCTTCACAAATCAATGAGAGTAGGTATCAAGCCCCATAAAACTCCTATCGTTTTTTCACAAAGCTAGGTTTAACCTAATTCTTAACCACCTTAATATTTTGAGGATCTACCACTACCCCTTATTTTGAAAACTACATATCCTAAAAATGCAGCAGAACTTAACGAAAATAACGCTTAGCATATTTAGCATACAACCTTTATTCCCAAGAACACCATGAATAATACTAAGATTGTCGGCATGATCTTTCTCCCTTTTTGAATGAACCAAAATATCAGCAATAAAGACTATGACGAATGAATTGACAAATGTCTTGAATACACCATTCATTAAACTCATATAAGTTTGCATGAACATTGGTCAACCGAAATGGCATAACTATATACTCGTAGTACCGATAGAGGGTTCTAAATGTTAGTTTAAGGACCAAATACCAAGCTTATCTTTGTGACTTGTGGTACATACCTTCTTTGTTGTCATCAATTTGAAGCATTATACAGACATATTTGAATAAATGAACTAGAGTTAAAGTCCAAAAACTGAAAGAAAATAATCTCTTCATTAGTCTCCGAATGATGAATGTCTTCTGTAAATGCGCTCTTGTAGGCTTAGAGATGGGAAGTACTGAGATCACCATATACTACCCCAAGATTTTGATAAGCCAGAATCAACATACTCTTCAAAGACATCTATAATAAAGAAACATATAGAGGGAAATCGGTGTAATTAAGATGTGACAGAAACCATCATACAGACACCTTCTATGTAAGTCATTGAAAAGTCGTGGCAGTTTGCATTAGTACTCATTATTTATTTTATTTATAATATTTTTTCTATCAAATATTATTCTTTCTACACAGTCACTGTACTATGAGATTGCTTGTTAAGTTGATGTCTCTAAAATGATTGATAGTATAAGATTGTGTAGACTGTAGCATAAGAGTAAATAAAAAAAGTTATGAAATAAATAGTAATAAATTAAAAATTCATAAAGGGAATTTCCACTCGTTGAGAAGGTCTAGCCATATATTAAATCATTTTTGTTGTTGTTGTTATTCGTATTATGTATTTTAAACTTCCTGTTCCCCGCAATTTTTTGAGCATAGAGCACAGTAGTTTCAATATTTAGAAGTAACTATAATTTTGAACTAGCTCTTTGTGAATTGTTATATAGGTTTCACTGGATCCATGTGAGATATTTTATTAGAACTAACTAAACATGATAGTCCTCCTCTTCTGTATAAATCATAATGTTTAATACATTCTTCTCGCTCTACCTTATGCTTCTAGATTATAATAGAAATATAGTCAGTCCTTAGTAATTGACAACAGTGGATGTTTTCTGAGTCAATTTGGTTGTTACTACGGTGATGTCTAGAAATGGACAATGAGAAAATGCACATAGAAGAGTTCATACATATCTATATCCATGATTAGTTAAATGTTGATTGACACTAAACAATAAAGTTACACCATGACATGTGACGAGATTGTCTTAAAGTTTTGCTTTATATACTGTATGGAATATTAGGATAATTAATGAGATGCATAAGCACAAGGAATTGCCTAGTGTATTTAAAAATAACACGTTCATATTATTGTTCAATGATGCTTTGATGAATTCGTGGGCTTATCTTGAAATAGACTAGAATTCCTACATTTTTCATGTTTTTGAATCACATGGCATGAAATATTTAATCCCAACACATTGTGGATGATGCATGGTAGTCCTATGAAAATAATATAAAAGATTTCAGGAAATAGAGAACCTTACATTGATCTAGGTTTCAATGGATCAAACTTTTATATAGTTATTTTGAATAAGAACTAACTAAAAAGTATAATCCTCCTCTCTGCAATGTCAAAAGGTAGGTGCAACAACACAAAGGCACATCAACAATCACTTAAACTTAAAACTTTGTTGTAGACTTTCATTTTCATTCATTTAACTGATTGATAAATTCCAGTTCTTTTCATTAGGAGTTAAAATAAAAATCAAATCATGTGATGCTGGATTGTTATCCTTTTATCTTATCATCTAACTATTTAAATTAGTAGAATGTTTCTTATTTCGTCTTTTTGGTGTCTATGAGTGTATAATAAATCACCTTGTTGCTTTGTGTGCAAGGTTGTTGACTTCTTCTTCTCTTGTTCCAAGTTAAATGTCAAATATATGGACAAACTATAGTCTATATATTTCCACATACGAGTATGGATAATTAGAAACTTATTTTTGTTTATGACATAAATTATATGGAATAGATGTTCTCCTCTCTACTTGAGCTATAATTAAGCTTTTGGATTACATGGTATATACTCATGCAGATAGGTTTTGAGTTTAAGGATAACTACTTTCAATCAAAATGAAAGAGAACAATAAGATTACTACACCATTTTAGCTATTTTATGAAAACTAACTAAATACGATAGTCCTCCTCTTCTGTATAAATCATAATGTTTAATATATTCTTCTCTCTATACCGTATGCTTCTAGATTGTAATAAAAATATAGTCAGTCCTTAGTAATTGACAATAGTGGTGTTTTTTAGCCAATTTGGTTGTTACAACTGTGATGTTTATAAATGGACAGTGAGAAGATGCAAATAGAAGATCTCATACATATCTATATCCATGATCAGTTAAATGTTGATTGACACTGAACAACAAAACTTACACCATGACATGTTACTAGATTGTCTCAAAGTTTTGCTTTATATTCTGTATGGAATATTATGATATTTGATGAGATGCATAAGAACAAGGAATTCCCTAGTATATATAAAAATAAGGCATTTATATTATTGTTCAATGATGCTTTAATGAATTGGTGGGCTCATATAGAAATAGACTGGAATTCCTACGTTGTTCATGTTTTTGAATCACATGGCGAGAAATATTGAATCCCAACACATTGTGGATGATACATGGCAGTCCCATGAAAATAATATAAAATAAGTTCAAAATTATTAAATGTGCAATGAAAATGTTGAATTCTACATAGTTCTCTAGGACAAAGTTTAAATCACAATCTTTCAGGAAACAGAGAAGCTTACATTGATCTAGGTTTCATAGGATCAAACTTTTATATAGTTATTTTAATTAGAACTAAGTAAAGAGTATAATCCTCCTCTCTGCAATGGAAAAGTTAGGTGCAACAACACAAAGTCACATCAACAATCACTTAAAGTTAAAACTTAGTTATAGACTTTCATTTTCATTTATTTAATTAATTAATAAATTTCCATTCTTTCATTAGAATTACAACAAAATTTAAATGATGTGATGTCGGATTGTTATCATTTTATCTTATCATCTAACTATTTAAATTACTAGAATTTTTCTTATTTCATCGTTTTAGTCTCTATGAGTGTAAAATAAATCAGTTAGTTTCTTTGTGTGCAAGGTTGTTGACTTCATTCTTCTCTTGTTCCAAGTTAAATGTCAAATATATGGACAAACTACAGTCTATATATTTCCATATACGAGTATGGATAATTAGAAACATCTTTTAGTGTATGAACTAAAATTAATATTGAATGGATGTAATCCTCTCTACACGAGCTATTGATTAACAATGCAAGAGACCTAATATGTATAAATAAAAGTGTTTTGTTTTCTAATAGTTATAGCTTTTGTATGACATGGTATATACTCTTGTAGATAGGTTTTGAGTTTGAGGATAACTACTTTCAATCAATAGGAAGAGAACAATTAGATTACTGCGAAAGTATCTTAAAAATAAATATTAAAGTAGATTATTTATTTATTGGAAGCATTATTTTCAACAAATTCTCTCTATTGATTTATTGCAAACGTCGAGTGCTTGTTTATGGATATAATCTAGACTGTTTATTTATTTTACTATTGGGTAATTTTTCTTGTTATCTTTATGTCTCTTTTTTAGTATTATATTAAAGTCTTTTAATTAAGTCTTAATTTATTATATTAATAATATTTATGAGTTCAATTTAACAAATTGAAAAGTATTACATGTTCATATAAATTATTCAAAATATTTCAAGTCATATGATTACTTGTCTACATTACATGTCATCTTTCTCATTATGATGGTGATAAATATTTATAACACTATATACAAAAATCTTAGCTATATTATCCATAGGAGAAGATTGATAAAAATGAGGCCTAGGACATGTCCACAAAAGCCAATATTCTATATTTTAGCTTCTATAATTTTTTTTCCTCCCACTTGACTTTAAATGCATACATGTATATCAAACAATCTTCATTTGGACCAAGGAAAATATAAATGTTAATTATTACTTCCATACTCCAGTTATGTGGGAGTGAAAAAGTAAATATCAATAAAGCTTTTCAATCCATGAACAATATAAAATGAGAAGTCAATTCTTCTTGTTTAATCCTAAATAGATGAGTATATTCTGGTTTGGAAGAATATGGATTCATAGGGATATTCCTCATATTTAATTCTCCCTTCCCTCTTCCATATCTTTGTTCCTTAAATATATTTTGAATAGAATTTGGAACATTAGTTCTAAGAATTTCATATTCAGAATCATTACCAATTATTGTCCTTCATCGATGAACTCATTTACATTGTCTTCTTACTTTATTTCTAGTAGCAGTGGCATTTAGAAGAAGGATGAATTGAAAAATATGGTCCCTTTTTGGAATATTAAAGGCTACTTTTCTTAAAGAATCCCCATTGAGACTCTATAGTTTCCATTTATTCCCCTTTTCAAATTTTCTTAGTTTAAAATTGTGAAAGTTTTTCTCACATTATTTTCCTACGTAGGCATCACGTCTGGTTTAAAACATCATTGATTTGTCATCTACAAGCATCACTTGAAGTATAACATTTACAAAGCTTTTAATGTAGTTGTTATGGGCTATGTTAACCAATATTTGTCTCTCCTAGTGGGAGGAGACGAAATCACGGTATGAATATGCTGCTAATCAATAAACATTACCAAAATATCTAAGTTGAGATATCATTTCAAACATCACTCTTGTGTGTTGTTTTAACACTATGTTTATCTTAATTCTTCACATGTCAAATTGAATTGTGAACTATCATAGGTGAATATGTATTGTATTATCAGACGTCTCTCATTAGTGTGCCTTTATTACATGAGTAGTATAATATTGTTCATATCTTAGATGAAAGCATGAATAATATAATCTACAATACTAGTACTAGAGTCTTTTTACTTTTATGCATTGTAAATATCATTGTCTCTCATATTTTTGGCAGTGGTATCCTCACTACTAAAAAACTGTTAAAATAGACCTTAAAAATAGGTCGCGAGACCTCATGAGGTAGATATTTTCATCTATTTTTTTTAACGAGAGAGACCTCATGAGGTGGATTATATATTTTAACAAATCCACCAAAGAGTAGTATATGTCGCTTATTTAAAAAATTATTATGAACTTGAAGTGACATTAACTTAAATATTCGACCTCACGAGGTAGCTTTTGTTTAAATAAAACAAAATTATTCAATTTTAGATACTCGGTGAGGTCGCTTTTTTTAAAAAAAAAATTGGTCAATAATTATTTTTTATAATGAAAGACCTTATGAGGTCTTTTGTTTTAATTCAATTTGGTCAATAATATTTTTTTTTTTCAATAAAAGACCTCATGAGGTCTCTTAACACATTTATTGAACTTTTATGAGACTCAACTGTTTCTCCTTTAATCATAGGGACACTCAGTTTGAAACCCTAGTTTCTTCACAGGCGATACGTATTCTTGAATGAAACAATCTCTCTATATCGATTTTCAAACAGGTAATTTTGGAGCTTAAATTTTTGTTAATTTTGAAAGTCTTCGGCCTTAACTAAGGATTATTAGTGCCTTAATGTTGGATGTGAGACAAATTTTTTGTCTTTTCAGTCATCTCCTTGTTTAAATCAACACCTAATTGGCACCACAATTACTTCCTTTTACTTATTGTAACGACCTGTTTAGTCGTTTTGAGCAGCAGATTTTATTTCTGAAAAAAAACTGGTGGAGTCGACGGACTCCACGACGAACCGTCATGGGCACGACGGACCGTCGTGGGGGTCTCATTCCAAAACACTTAGAAACTGAAAATTTGGGTACTGAGAGTGACTCTCTGAACGTCACGACGGAATGGCAGACGGACCCGTCGTGGCCACGGCGGACGTACAGGACCATTCACTAGAATCAAGTCTTTGTATCGTGTGACGGACAGCAGGAGGACCGTCGCAGGCACGACGGCCCGTCACAGGCTGCGTATCCACAGGCGGGTCGGATTTCTGTTAATTAAAATTAAGGGGAATTTTGGATATTTCCTGCTTTAATATACAGTAGTGGGTTAATGTAATAAGTCTAATTACTTGGGGGGTTAAAGAGGTAACCTTAAGTTAAGTAGTGGTGTTTTTATGCCATCTTTTATACTAATTATTATGATTATTAGGGGTAAAGGAAGAGGGTTTTTGGAATAAGAAAAAGAAAAAGAACAGCAGAAGGAGGGGAACGAGTAGAGAGAGAGAGAAAACGAAGAGGATTAGCCCACGGATTTGAGAATGAGAGTTGTTGATCGCAATTCTCCAGTGGAGGTAGGTATGGTTGTTTATACTATTCGTAGTAAACTCTTAATAGCGAATGATATGTATTGGGTAGTGTTTGTTAAACCCTTCTATGTGCTTAATTGGTGTTGCATGTTGTTTGTGATGATTAATTGTGATAAAATAAGCATGATGATCGCTTATGAATCCTAAATCTTGAAAGAAGATAACCCTAATCTAACTTTGTTAATAATGATGCCTTGTGTTATAAAAGAAGGCTAGTGAACGAAAGTAGTGAGTTAGGGGGAAGCGGGTGCCCGTTCCGGCACCAGGATAGTATATGAGGATCGGAGTGTCACGTTCTGAACCAGGATAGAATATGGATCGGTGCACGGTCCGGTACCAGGATAGTATATGAGGATCGGAGTGTCACGTTCCGACACCAGATAAGAATATGGATCGGGGTTGCCATGTTCCGGTACCAGGTATATTATATGAGGATCGGAGTGCCACGTTCCGCACCAGGATAGTAAAGATGGAATGAATCTAAATAGGTAATATTACTCAATTTAATGAACTAATTCCCAAATGGATAGGTGGGGAGGCGTTGAGTCTCATTTGATGTGCATTGGTGTGAGACCAAGGTATGGTAATTGTAATTGCGCATGTTGAGATGTGTTTTGATTTTATGAATTATTCTGATTAATATTGTTTTCTATTTGAGTGGCCGATGATACCTACTCAGTATTGGTTTTGTACTGACCCCTAACTTGTATGTTTTCTGTTTGATGATTTGTGGATGTGCAGCAAACTTGCCGTCTTCCTCAACTCAAGCGCAACTCTAGCCAGTCTTCATACCACGATATCAGGGTGAGCTATGCTCTAGCTTGAAATGGGTTTTCTCTTCAGTTTGTGCCTTGAACTCCGGCACATGGACGGCTTTTTACTTATTTTAGTTCGTAGAATACTCTTAGTTAGTTAATTTGATCATAGATGTTTTGTGGTGATGACTTCCAGGTTTTGGGAATAATAGGATGTTGAATTTTAGAAGTATTTTTTAATGATTTTATTAATGGTTTAAGTCTTCCGCCATTTATTTCTGTTATTATTGTAAACGTTTGAAATGGTGGGGGGGGTGGTTCGCTCACTTAGTTAGGATAAGTGTGGGTGCCAGTCGGGCCCGGACCGATTGGGTCGTGACACTTATGCCTTAAGAAGAAATTGACTTGAAGATGAGTATTCGTTATTTGAATGAACTTTCAAAATTCTATGTCCTACTCAAGGGCGGTTAAACATTATTGGGGGCCTTAAACAAAGTTTTTATTCGAATCCTAAAATATAAACAAACTTGGTACACACATCATAATGATTATTGTGTTTTGTAACCCTAAAGATTTTTCTTGCATTAACCGAATCTCACAGATTCTTTTGTTTTAGCAATGCGTAGTAATACCTTGTCTTGTGTTTTTTTAAAGTAGTATATCTAAGTATTTGTTTTAAATGAATATCGGTAATCACGGGTATTCGAGGTATTCTTTGTAATTCACTGAGACGCTGTGTCAATTGGAATTGGTACTCATTATTTTGTTTCAACTATAATATATTGTCTCAGGAAAGTGCTCAAGTTTGTTGGTAGAAAGAGCTTCATCGGCAACTTGTATGTTATGAATATGGCTAACATTGGCACGCCTGCTTGTAACTCAATTTGACAACACAATACCAAGATTATCTTTGTGACTTGTGGTACATACCTTCTCTGTTGTCATCAGTTTGAAGCACGATAAATACATGTTTTAATAGAGTAATTAGAGTTAAAGTCCAGAAAATGAAAAAAAAAGAATCTTCATTAGTCTCCGAATGAAGAATGTTTTATGAAAATGTGCTTATACAGACTTAGATAGGGGAAATACTGATATCACCATGCACTTCCCCAAGACTTTGATAAGTCAGAATCAGCATGCGAGACTTCTATAATAAGGAAATATAAAGAGGGAAATAGGTGTAAGTAAGATGTGAAAAAAGCATCATACAAACACTTCTCTATAATGCATTGAAAAGTCTCGAAAGTTGGTAGTAGTACTCATTATTTGGTTTCATCCGTAATATTTGACTTTTAAAGATGATTCTTTCTGTTAAGTCACAATAATGTGAGACTACTTTATAAGTTGATATCTCTAAAATGCATGATAGTTGAAGATTGTGTAGACTGTAGCATGCGAGTGAAAATTAAAAGAAAACAAATAAATAGTAATAATAAAATGCATAAGCACAAGGAATTCCATAGTGTAATTAAAAATAGCATATTGATATTATTGTTGATTGATGGTTGGATGAATTTGTGGATCATTTAGAAATAGACTATAATTTCTAAACCGTTCATGTTTCTGAATCACTTGGGGAGAAATATTGAACTACAATACATAGTCGATGATACATGGTTGTCCTATGAAAACGTTGTAAAAGAAGTTTAAACTTATGAGAGGTTCAATGAAAATGTTGAATACTAGATGCTTCTCTAATGTTGATCTTACACCACAATCTTTCAGGAAACAAAGAAGCTTACATTGATATGGATTTCATTGGATCCAACTGCTAAGTAGGATTTTATTTAGAACTAACTAAAAAGTATAATACTTCTCCTCTCGGCAATGGAAATGTTTGGTACAACAACAGAAAGACACATCGGCAATCACATAACTTATATTGAATAGATGTCCTCCTCTCTACTTGAGTTATTGATTAATAATGCAAGTGACCTAATATATAAAAATAGAAGTGTTTTGTTTTCTAATACTTTAAGATTTTTGATGATATGGTATATACTCATGTAGATAGGTTTTGAGTTTGAGGATAACTACTTTCAATCAACAGGAAGAGAATATTAGATTAATGCAAATTTTTCTTAAAATGTAAATATTAAACTAGATTATTTATTTATTGGAAGCATCATTTTCCACAAATTCCCTCTTTTAATTTATTACAAGCATCGCTTGCTTATATATGGATATAATCTAGATTATTTATTTATTTTACTATTTTTTAGTGTTTCTTGGTATCTTCATGTCTCCTTTTTTGTGTGATATTAAACCCTTTTAATTAAGTCTTACTTTGTTATATTAATAATATTAAGTAGTACAATTTAACAAATTGAATAGCAATATACTTTCATAAAAATTACTCAACATATTACAAGTCGTATGATTACTTGTCTACATTACATTTAAGCTTTCTCATTATGCTTGTGATAACGATTTATTACACTATCTAACAAAATCTTAGTTATATTATTCATAGGAGAAGATTGATTAAAACGAGGCGTAGAACATGTCAACAAAAGCAAATATTTATATATTTTAGCTTCTACATATATTTTCCTCCCACTTGACTTCAAATAAATACATATATGTCAAACAATTCTTATTCCGACCAAGAAAAATATTAAAGTCAATAATTACTTCCATCCAGTTTTGTGGGGAAAAAAAAAAGTAAAAATAAATAAAACTTTTGGATCCAACAACTACATAAAATGAGAAGTTAATTCTTCTTGTTTCATCTTATATAGATGAATATATTCTAGTATGGAAGAATAATAATCCATTTCGATATTCCTTATATTTTATCCTCCCTTCCCTCGTTCAAGTTATTGAACCCTAAAGATATTTTGAATAGAATTTGGAACATTAGTTTTAATAATTTCATAATCAAAATTATTACTACATCCGTCCCATTTTATGTGGCAACATTTGACCGGACATGGAGCTTAAGCAATAAATAAGACTTTAAAATATTTACAAAATTGGCCTTCAAAAAAGTAAATTTACTTTTCTCTCTCCTCGTAAATGTATTATAGTATAATTTAATTAAGTGGAACAACAAGGATAAAAAAGGAATTGTACCTTCAAATACATACCATTTAAGAAAACGTGACATTCTTTTTGGACTGACCGAAAAGGAAATGGTGTCACATAAAATAGGACGAAGGGAGTACTAATTATTGTACTTCATGAATGACCTCTTCTACGTTGTTTTCTTACATTATTGTTAGTAGCATTGGCAGTTATAGTACTTTGTGTCCTTCACTGTCCAACCATTTTTGAAATGAGAAAAAAAAACAATCAGAACATTTTTTCGTTACCATTAATAGGTGTTAAAAACATAGTTATTTCTATGTAATCTTCTTTATTATCCAAATTGAGAACATGGTTGAACATATCAAACTGTATCAAACTTTCATCAAAGTAAAAAAGTATTCAACCTTTTATCTAGTCCCAAAATACAACCTAGAAAATTCATCCAATTAGGTAACTTCTTTTTACCTAAAGTATTAATATTTGGTCTTTGCTACTCTTTCAAACTCTCTCCGTTTTTAATAGAATTGTGATATTTTTTCTTTTTACATATTAAATAAAATAAAATGACAAGTAAAAATGAAGCACCTTTATATATAAAGAAGTCATAAATTTATAAAAAAATATAATCATAAACTACAAAATGAAAAGAAAAATTTAATCTTTGATACGAACAAAAATATTGAAAAGTAACATGACCTTCAATTGTACCTTATAATAATAAAAAAAAATTCCTGAAACAAACAAAATATCCTTCACATCTTTGACAAAAAAAGTAATCCTCTATTGATGAATATAATATTGTGATGTTCATATTTATGTGAAAAATCATGTATCTTCACGTTTATTTATAGAATATCTGGCCTTCGTCATATGACAAGTAGTTTGGCCCATTTTATTACTTCATTATGGTATTGAATTTCTTATATCTATTTTTGATAATCACTTTTGATTTTACGTAATGAAAAACTATCTAATTAAACAAACATTTATGTCTTATTTACTAATACTCCTTATAGTTTTAAAACCATGTATCTAGGTGTATGTAACTTGAAATATCATATGAAATTATTAATTAGTGTGATACCATATAACTATTTCAAATCATTAGGAGAAATAGTAAGTATGATAGAAATTTTTGTATAATTAGATATATTTTTCTTAAGTTAAAACATTAATGATTATCAAAAATGGATATAAGAAATTTAATATCATAAATCAATAATCAAATGAGTGAAACTCTTTATAATATGGTTGGAGCATAAATACAAGTGAAATACCTGGGTGTTTGACAAACATGAAATCATTTTATAGATTCATCAATAGAAGGGGAGCGCTACTTTTCAAGGAGTCGTCAAAGAATATTGTTTCGTCTGAGGAAAAAATTTCATTGTGATGAGTTCAATTGATCTCCTGTTAAAATTTCATTTTTCTTTTGTATCAAAACCTAGATTTTTATATTTATATTCTATCTATTCATTATAATTTCTGTTTTTCATTTTTTGACTCTTTAATACATAAAAGATCTTTATTTTCAAACATAGATATCCGAAAAAATAATAATTTACATTTATTCAAAATATAAGAACACAAAATATCTAATTTATATTTAATAAAGAGAGTTTGAAAGGGTAGCAAAGGTCCTATGTTCATAGTTAAGACAAAAAGAAGTTACTCAATTTATATTGTTTGACATTGATGGAATGTTTATATTGTTTTATATGTTTAACAATGTTTGTAATTTGGACAATAAAACAAGATTTACATTGAAATAATTATGTTTTAACACCTATTAAATGGGTACAAATAAATTTTTTCATTGTTTCTCTATTCTCATTTTAGAAATTGTTGGACAAGGACAAACACGAAGTACTCTAATTGTCATTGCTACTAACAATAAAGTAAGAAGACAACGTAGAAGAGTTCTTCGACGAATGACAATAATCAGTAGTAATTCTGATTATGAAATTATTAGAACTAATGTTCAAAATTCTACTCAAAGTATCTTTCAGAATAAAAGATCTTGGAAGGCAGAAGGGGGAATAAAATATGAGGAATATGAAAATGGAGCCTTCTTCCAAACTATTATAGTCTCATCTACTTAAGATGAAACAAGAAGAATTGACTTCTCATTTATATTGGTCTTGGATCCAAAATTTTTTTTTATATTCTCTCTCAAATAACTGAATGGAAGTAATGATTAATATTTATATTTGTCTTGGTTCAAATGAATATAGTTTGACACATATGTAAGCATTTGCAATCAAATGCGAGAAAAAAATAAATATAGAAGCTAAAATATAGAAATATTGGCTTCTGTAGAAGTTCTCTAAGCCTCATTTTTATCAATCTTTTCCTATGATTAATATAGCTAAGATTTTTGTAGATAGTGTTAAAAATCGTTATCACTGACCTAATGAGAAAGATGACTAGTAATCATATGAATTGTTATATTTTGAGTAATTTATATGAAATTGTATTACTTATCCATTTGTTAAATTGTTGTGATACTTGAATATTATTAATATAATAAATTAAGATTTAAGACATTAGAATATTTTTATGTAAGTAGGGAATATTTTAATATGGACTTCATTACAGGTCTATCTTACACTCATCGTCAGTTTGACTCGATTTGTGGTATTGTGGACCGAATGAAGAAATCAACTCAATTTCATCCCATTAGGACTTAATAAACAAAATGAAGAAATCTACTAACTTTCATCTCAATAACTCTTAGTTCTTATTAGAGTATTATGCAATGCTTTATATTAGATATATGGTAAGGTTGCATGGAGTACCATTGTCCATTATCGCCGATCGAGGTACTCAATTTACTTCTCAATATTTGTTGTCATTCCAAAAGAGTCCTGATAATCGTGTTAAGCTCAATACTGCATTTAATCCTCAAATCAGTCGCCAAGCAAAGTGTACTAGAAAGACTTTGAAAGATATGTAGAGAGCTTGTGTAATTGATTTCAAGGGTAATAGGGATTATTACCTGCCTTTGATTGAGTTTGTATATAATAATATCTATTATTAAAGAAGTTGAATGACTTTATTTGAATCTCTTTATTGTAGGTTATTGATATCTCTAACAGAGTGGTTTGAAGTTGATGAATTTTCTTTGATATATCTCATGTCGGTACATGAGGCAACTAAGAAATTTTGACTTTTAAGATGAAGTCCAAAAATAGCTCAAAGTCGACAAAATTCTAATGGAATGTTAGGAGTAAAGATTTTGTATTTGATGTTGATGATTGAGTTTACTTGAAAATGTAACCTATGAAGGGTGTCATGAGTGTTTGAAAGAAAGTGAATCTTACTTCTTTATAGGGAGATGTAATTTACTATTTTGGTTGCGAATTGAAACTTGTTCAAAGAATCTATAGTGAACACTACTTTATTTATTTTAAAGTGTTGAAACCTCGAAAACTGTTTTATTTATTTAATAATCATGATGTCCAAATGAGCTTGGCAAATTCTGTCCTTATTAAAGAAAGTTTGTCAATAGAGTATTCATTGTAGTTACTTTAGATAACTTATGCATCTTATTTATAAAAAAAATACTATTGATTTCATAATAATTATTGATAAATTTAGGTCTATTTTTTTTAATTTTATAAGTGACACATTATTTTATTTTAGTTAAAATTATCTATTTATCTATCTATCTATCTATCTATCTATCTATCTATATATAGAGACATACTCATTTTCAAACACGTATGTTGCACGTGATTACAAATTTCAAAGATATATGTTATGTTAAATAGTGTTGTTTACTTAAGATAATATTTAAATAATAAGATTAACAAAATATAATATTACAGATTCATTTATGGATGTTCAATGGGGATCGTCAAATACATCTGTTATTTATGTAAACCTATGTAGATGGTCAATTAAAAAATTTTATTAGTTAAATGTTATTCTGTATATATTTATTTCAAATTTTAATAGGTTCAATAATATAATTTTTCTTATCACACTAATAACATCTTATAGACAATATTTGTTCTGTCTTTTCTGTTCATCAAGGTCCGCTAACGTAAAGCGAGGAGTTGAGCCTGAACTGGCAAACCGAAGTCACTTTCGAAACCATACTTCCTACAACTAACATGTGTCAAGTATGTGTATTGTACGTTAAATTCTTTAGATATGATATGATATGTGAAGAGAAAAAGTACATTTTTTATGTTCACATATTTTTCATATTTGTTGTGAGTTTTTTTAAAAAGAAGTTGGCACATTTTTAAATTAATATATTTAGAAGTTAGAATATCTCTTAAACTTGATAATACATTTGTGAAATATATGATATTTTAATTTAAATACAAATACCTTCTCAAATATAAATATATATTTGCATTAGTGAAAATATTTATCTCAGAAAATTAGATATAAAATAAATACTAAAAAATCAAACTAATACAAACTTCAATGGGCTTATTACAAGTCATATGAACTCTTCTTTATATAAAATATTGAAAATGTAAATAAGTAAAACAGAAGTGCAATGCTTACATAGTGATAACTATTTCGAAGAAAACATCCTAGAAGTCTAAATCACATAAGTAACAACGAATAATAAAATCATTTTTTGTCTTGAGCATGAAAATAAATTTGTTACAATTTTCTAAATTTTTGAAAAAATATTTAGAATCATATATCTACATCACAAGAAAAATGTTAACAAAAACAAGGGACTTTAGACTACATGTTAACTTCACATATTGAAACATTAAATACTAATAAGTATATTAAAAAAAAAGAAAAATGGCATTTATAATCCCTGTGTTATTGCCTAATTCCACTTTTAGTCCATTTGATATTTGACTATGCACATTTAACCTTGAATGAACTAGACTGGGCGATTTTGATCTAATCACTAAGAAACGTTAACTTTTTTAACAAATCTTTTATTAACGAAAAACACAATTCTGGTACTATAAAGTATATGCTATCCAACTGTATTTATTGTCTAATAAAATAATTCTTTTTATCATTTGAATTTAGTTACTCTAGGTTCATGTGCTAGCATACTGTGAGAACTATTGTGGCTTGCATTTACTTTTACTTTTTTCTTCATTTTTAATTTCCCTTTTTCTCTCTTAGAATGACATGAAAAGTGTGTTCTTCTCTCCTTTCTTATCTCTTTCTCTCTCTTAAAAATCAAATAGAGAGCTCCTAAAATTTGGTTTAAATAAAGGAATTATATGATGGAGCTCATCTTGGAATAATTTTTTTTCCAATTTTTGCGATTTCTTCTCAGTTCTTCTTCAACTCGCGATATGAGTTTTCTTTTCGACTTTTCCTTATCGATTCGATCAAGCGATTTTGGTTCTTCAACTTTACTTTTTTCACTGATATTTGCTTAAGCTTTCAAATTCAGGTAATACACTTACATTTTTAGGTTTTATTTTCTTCTAATGTATAAATGATGTGTGTATGACAACTCTAATTTAGTTTATATGATTTTGTACGGGTGTGATGAATTAGTTTTGGGGAATCACTGTTTCTTTTTCCTAAATATATTTCTATCCCTTTTAAAATTGTTGGAACCCCTTTTGAAGGTGCTAAACATGAGAGGTGTGAGCCTGCAGGTCCAATAATTGCTTTACCTCTCAGTTTTCAACGAGATCGTTGTTGTTTATGAAGGTATATTTCTCTTCGTAGTATTGCAGATTGATTAACAGTGGAACTAATAGTTATCAACATTCAAACGTCCTATCACACTAAAAATTAGTAAAATGTGGTTAAGTGTGAAGTTTGCACTATTCCTGTAGTGCTCGAGGGAAATTATTTATCTTGATTGTGAAGAGACAATATGCATTTCAAAGTGTTGGTATTATATTGACTTGTAAAGCATGATATTGAAAAAAATTGATTCTACATATTAACTTATTGGGTTGTTTGATGTAAGATTGTTATATGAGTTTTGCATTAACTTAAATGGTGATAGATGCGGGAGACGAAATCAATGGTTGTGATATCGGAGTAAGATCTTTGTCTTCATTTCCAATGAAAGACAATAAGAAAGGTATTGGAGATAAGCACGTTCCCTTAACCATTGTTGGAACTAGAATCTGCGATGGTGACTAACTTTATGCAGATACCAATGACATTCTGATTTCTCAAATGGAGCTGTGTTTGAGAACATATATACCATGCCTTAAGTAAGTACATTTAAGTTGTGAACTTATTTTTATGGAGCTTATAGTCTAACTATTACTCCTTTATACGTTATTGGAATCGCGAGCTTCATTAATCTATTGTATGTCATAAGACAAACTCGTTGTGAACACGTTTTAAGTCTACTCTATTTTGCTTAAAAAGTTGATAGGAGTTTCCCTCTTTCTCAAGGTTTCAAGAGTTCTGAAAAGTTATACAATAGATGAGCAATTAGAAGATGCAAAGAAAAATATGTGTAATTTGGCCAATAAACCTACAGAATCTTTCACTGTTGAAGAGAATAATCATGCTTAAATGGAACTTTCAACATTGAAGCGTGAAGATAATGGTTCTCATCCTACAGAGTCATGTGAACAGAATGCTTATAGGTCTGCATAATATACTGAAAATGGTTCTTCTGAGATAGATTCTGTGTAAGATACTGATGACGAGTTTGCCACAGTCTCATATATCTCCTTTTTCACTCTTATACAAGCCAACTTACATGTACATGCTGGAAAATAAATTAGGAGATAGAAGGGTCAAATTTTAGGCTGTGAATCCACTCCAGGGCTCTTTCAATACATTTTTTAGATATGTAGAAACATAACAATCTTTTTATTGTTAAAACAATGAATTGATGCATGTGATCTTGCTATAGTCATCTGCAAAAAGTTCAAATCAGGAAAAAAAACCAAACTATTTAAGTTATATCTAGTTTTAAGAGGAAATAAAAACATGTCACCAATAAACAACTTCATAGTCAATAGGAAAGAGAACAATCTAAACTCATGCACCCATTGTCAAGAGAAAATGTCTGGTTGGCTTGTATTTAAGGAACATTTTTGTTCTTACCATATGCTCTATTTCCAACTAGCTTGCTAGTTTGAGAAAATTCATCATGTAAGCTTGACTATGGGCCATATTATTTTCCCATTCTCTGGATGAAATGTGCCCTTGTACCTTCTCTAGAATGCTCATTAATTTCTTCTAAAATTAATGCAGAACTCCTCAATGGGATTTGGGGTTGTGCCCTTGGCTTGTTAAGTTGACTGGCCTACAGTACATGGTAAAATAAACTAAGTTAGTAAATTTCAATCAAGAAACTTATTTTCTTCCAAGAAATAGATTCAGAATTAAGGTAAGGAATGATAAATATGAAAATAAGAGCTTCCGTTCGTAAAATTTGTGAAAAATGTCGACTAATCCGTAGGAGGGGGCGCATTATAGTAATTTGTTCCAACCCGAGACATAAACAAAGACAGGGCTAATCAGACTTGCCAGAAGAGCCGATGTACAAATAAAGAATCTGTTTTGACATGAAATGGATATATCCATATATCTCTGACTCATATTTACGAGATGATAAAATATGGCAAAAGCTATACCGAAAATTAGTTCGCGTCGGAATGGACGTATTAGTTCACGTAAGGGTGCACGTAGAATACCAAGGGAGAGGTATCAGTTCAAGCAAGTTCAATAAACTTCATGTTCACTGTTACAGATGGACTGGGTGCTCGAGTAGTTCTTGGTCCTTAGCTGGTTGTCGGGACTCTACAGACAACAGAAATAGAGAATGTCAATTGTAATGACGATTTGTTTAGTCACAAAGGAGGAGTTGGATTGTACTGATGACGCACTATCGGTAGAAAGGAAAGTTGGAAAACCTACATCGAAAAGAACAGTTTTGTCTTGTTATTATAATTATAAGTCAGGGAAAATCAACTTATTTTGAAAACTTACTTCCGTTTCATTATTAAGTGTAGATGAACCTTATTTGTTGACTTCCAGGTGAACATGTTGTTGTTGAACCTCAGATTGATTGTTTTATATAAGAATAGGAAATTTTTTACTATTATGTCCTGTTTTTCCACACAATTCACATTTCTTATATTTGCCCTTTCTTGACGATTTTAAAAGGATACTATTTCCAGAATGTGATTTTTTTTGAGTTTTCTCATCATTTCCTCTCTTTCTTAGTTTTCTTGGTCTACCTGGTTGCGTTATAAATGGGTGGTTGGTTGGTTCTACACATAGTCTTAGGACCATGCTCAGAGATATTAATTAGCAAAAGGTAGCTGGATATACAAATCTTCACTATACTGCTGAAAGCCGTGGTAAAACATTATGCACATACTTTGAGGTTCATCTTTTTTCTTACCCTTACGTACTAATAACAGGAGTGCAGAGGTATCCGCGTTAAGTCCTTTCACATCCGTGTGTGTACCCCTAGATATAATCAGCATCGTCGGTCCTTTTTCATGGAGAAGAATAGGCCTATTAGTTTATTGTCATTACATGTTCATAGGTTCAAAAAGCGGGAAAATTGGGGAACATCTCATTATCGACTATTTGGAGTACCGAACATACCACCTTCACATACAGATAATATATATTCATATCGAGTATATATATAGACCCTTCATATAGGAAGGTTACATAGCCTTTTATTTTTATTGCACATAGATATACGTCAAATATATAAAATAGTATCAACGATTGTCTCATCTCAAACCATCTAAACGAATATCACAATATGTGCAGAGCCCTTACATCAATCCAACAAGACCATGTATAGGTAATACGAAAGTACAATACTCAATTAAAAAGGAAAGAAATGAAAGAGTCAACAAGCGACATAACAAAAATCCATAAGGATTAAGCAGAGGATGGCATTTCCTTCGAAAGTTAGGCCACCATAACTTGGATGAAAGGCAGGAATCCCAAGCCGTCAACAATTGTCGCCTTCCAACACTTCAACGATCGGACAGCTAGACTAAAAAATGTTGGAAAAACAGGAGAAGGAAATGGGTTTAGCTCCACAAGTACTATAGAGGGATCTATGACATAAACAAGCAACAACATGCGAAAAAAGGAACGTTTTTATCCAAAACATGCAAAAAATTACCCCTTGTAGGACTTATGCAAAGTCAAGGTGTAAGTTCCTTCAATCACCAAAAATGCTTACTATCTATCCACAGTAATACTTATCCCAACAACTTGAAACCATGATTTATACAACTAACATCAAGGAATAATATCACAAGAATGAATAAGAGGTAAAAACATGTTTCATAATAAACAAGGACAACTAATCCAAGACCTATCAAGTAAACAAGTGCAATGACAACGAAAAAGCCCTTATAATCCTACTCAAATTAGTAGCCTCAACAAGGAAAAACAAACCAATGTCAAACTCTACATATCATGGCATTAGTTTACATTTACCGTATATTAACAGTACAACCCAATGACATATTTATAAATGAACTAATCAACATTATAGGATTAACAATGTTCAGTCATCATAAAAATTTCCATCATATTATTATATAAAAAACATAATTATATATAAGAACATTTTCCTAAGAATCCCTCCAAGTCTAACTATTGCAATGTTTTAGTGCTAGACCCCTTAGGTTATCCAAGTTAGAGTTCAAGTCCTTTAATTCGTTTTACCTTTTAGGAACATCTTTCCCTATCGACATAGACAACATGATCTAGTGTGGAATCTGGTGTCATAAAACCCTACACCGAAAGAAGGTGGACTACTTTCCAAGGTAGTACCAAAAAATGAAACGTAGAAACTACGTGGATCCATTAGCTAGTATTCGTATGGGGTCTACATAGTTCAAGAACTAGGATATATAGTTGGGACCCACTTTATGCGCCATGTATTATAGTCTCCAATCTCAAGAGAAACATAGTGTTCCTACCTTCCCTATATGGGAAAGGACACTCCTCAATCTAGTTCACTCGATGCGAACCTTGAATCCTTTTTTGAAATGTCTTTAAGCATTTAATTAACAATCATAGCTTAATTTAGGCCATTGGGTCTACCCTTTTTATAATCATCATCGTCAATTGCTCTATAAGAATTGTATGAGCATAAGTCCTTTCATCACAATTCATATAAGTGAGGTTAACGCATTAGCATTTCATAGCATATCAAGGCACATTGATTGTTTTCACCATCCTTATATCACATATACCTTAATAAACCTCACAACATAGTCAAGACATATCAATTCAGCATCATACCACCCTATAATCCTAGTATAAAAGGGGGGGGCCCATACCTCCAATTAATATCTGGACTTAACAAAAATATCACCATTAGAAGTAAAAGATAAGATTCTAAGACATACCAAGTTTCGTCCTCCTAGTCTAGCATCAAGGTCTTACATCAAACAATGCCATTTATAACATAATTAAACTCTAGATCCAAACGTGAGACAAGTACATAGGCTTAATTTCACATTATATTTTATAAGCTAAATAACTCTCAAATAATCGAGATATTCCTATAATTCATGCTAATTTATCATAATAACAACATAGGTAGTAATCAAAATCAACAGAAAACTCTCAATTGAAGGATCACAATACAATGTAGGTTCAAGATTCACTACCTCGTGTTAGGAATGGATGATCCTATTCTTCAATTTTAGACAAAACCATCAACAATTACCATAAACAAGTTAATACATGTTATCTACTCAAGATAACCCTAAGAAATCATTAAAAAACTCAATCACATAACTTCTGTCAATTTCGTAATTGAGTGAAAACCCAGAAGAAAACTCAAACCTTTGAACCCACATCTATTTTGAAGGAACCATTGAGGAAAAAGTCTAAAAGGTGAATAGAACCCATACCTAAGGTTGTGTCAACAATTTGATGGTTAATTCGTTCTTTCCAAACCCCCAAACCCTAATCCTTGCTAGGCTTCAATGGTGAGTTCATGTAGAGAGAGAAATTAGAGAGAAGGAAGAAAGTTTATTTGAGAGTTTTCTTTAGGTTAATGAGGGTTGAGGGTATTTATAGTGGGACTTAATCAACTTAATTAGTCTCCCTTTAATCCCCAACGACCCCCTAAACCACCTAATTAATTAAATAAACTTAATTAAAAAGGTGCAGCAACTTAAGACCCTCATAGACAAGGCCGCGCTTACGGGCCGTTAGAGAGTCGACAGACATCCCCCCTTCGACTGCACTGCATCATATTGGTAAGAGATTGTGTAGGAGAGGGGATTCTTCCATTTTTCCAAGTGTGGGACGACGCTGCCATTGACGCCCTGTCGATCCACACATGGACTGTAGCCTGTACATGTGGACTCAGTTGATGAGTTCAAAGGCAATGCGGTTGAAGGGGCCTTCTCTACCAGCCTAAGTGTGGGGCCACAGTGGCATAGATACCCCTTCGATCCACACACAGGCCATCTTGTGTCCCCTCGATGCACACTGCCAGACAGTGTTGCCTAAAACCAAAGGGTCCTCCTCAAGGACCCTTTGTTGGTCCTTGGGAAATTGTACTTTTATGTTTCAACTATAAAACCACTCAAACACCTATTAGATACCTTTTAAGCAATTTTCGTACATTTCCGACTCCTAAAAGATAGTCAAATAGGCTAAGGCACACTATCATCCCTTTGAACCAACTTCCCGAATGTCATGGACGTGTTGGTTCTTAAACCTCCTAAATGACCTATATTAAGTAGAAATGGACTTAGAAACACTACCTAGACCTTATGACACCTATTTAGGCTTTACAATGTGTCTTAGCTTTTCAAGATGTTACATTATCCCCCTTTTTTATATCATTTATCCCCGAATGACACCAAAACTCTTTTGAAGGAATAGACTCAAAAGTAGCAACCCAACCAATAAGCAATATCAAATCAACACAAATCATGTCATTTCAACAAGGAAAATATCAAAACTCATATTGCCACACATAAGGCTCAAAATACTACTTCATAAGGTATTTCCTTCTCATAACACTTATGAGCTCAACATACATTACATGAGTCAATTAACATAATGTTCAAATTAACAACATGCTACCTATCAATTCATAAGGATTCACCATATAAAAATGCACAACATATCTCAAAACAAGCAAAAAGAAAAATTTCAAGTTTTTAAGGGAAACACTACAGTAACTTCACTGAAAGTTTTTTCAAAAATGCAAAATGTACAAAACTTCACCCAAATATCAAGAAACTTGGAATTCTAGTCATATTTATATTATTAATAGAATGACTAACCTTATTTATCAAAAAGATGAGGGTAACGGGACTTCATGTTGGCCTCGGCCTCCCATGTTGCACCGTCAAATAGATGATTTTTCCATAACACCTTTACGGAAACCATCTCTTTATTCCTTAACCTCTTGACTTGCCTATCAAGAATTTGAACCGGAACTTCCTCATAAGAGAGGTCATCATTGACACCAAGACCCTAAATTGGAAGTATGGACTCGGGATCACCGATAAACTTTTTCAACATAGAATCATGGAAAATCGAATGAACCAAAGTCAATTCACTAGAATAAGTCTCCATTTCATTGAAGATTTCATAGGGACCCACATAACGAGGACTCAAACTTCATTCTTGCCAAACCTAAAAACCCTCACATAAAACCTTATCACCCTTCTTCCCTTCTCCCTATGATCGGCATTAAAGACTTTTGCGGACATAGGCCGTTTGGCAACCCGCTTCCTTATGATGGGGAACCTTTCAAAGTCTATTAAAATCAACTCGGGACAAAGAAGTGATGTCTCACCTACTCAAACCATCCAATAGGAGACCTAAACTCTACCATTACAAGGCTTCATAGGGAGCCATGGAAATGGATTTATTAATGAAAATATTGTTGTAGCAAATTTTACAAAGGTAATGTCTACCCTACTCATGTTAAAACAATGATTCACTCCATAAAGAATATTCTTCAAGGGTTTGTTAGTACGCTCTCCGCTGTACCATCCGTTTGGGGAATGAAAGCGGTTTCACTCAACTCACCGTAGTAATCGAACTATTTTTGGAATCGACCTCTAAGACTCAAGATGTGAATGGTGCGCCCGAATCCATAGATGGGATAATGAAAATGCACGGAGGCCACACAATCTCATCTAGAAGATCCTTGCATATTCCTCCGCGAAGAGAATATGAAGACCTTGACAGAATAAGTGACGAGGACTTAATTTAATTTTTTTCGTCCACAACCACCTAAATGGAATCATATGACTTTTGAGTCCGATGGTAGTAAACTAACCACCCCACCGAAAAGGTCCACATAAGATTTAAACTGTGTCTTCAACAACTTCCCAAAGAGTAGCGGAATTTGTGATACCTCTGTAGTTATGATAACAATAATAAGAAAGGCAAACCGAGCTTTGAAAGGTAGATGATGGTCAAACCTTTATCTTGTTGGCAATTAGTTTTTTTTCTGTCTTTTTTTTGACACGTATTAGCGGGTTTGGGGACATCTCCAGCTATGCCCCTTTTAGACTTCCCTGTACAAACATATATCTCCCTTTAGGTCATGATACACAGGTCGTTTGTCGACCCGGATGAAAGCTTGGTAGCAGGGGACCAAGTGTGCTTGCTTCTTGGATCGAAGATCCCTCAAACCCATCTACATCGGTGGCAAACAAATACAGTAATTTCAGTTGGTACACCCTTAACTACCTCATCATACCCTCTATATGGAGGGAATGAATGTGCAGTAAACTTGGCCCAAGAAGACCGATACGTTACACAATTTCCATTAAGAGCTAAGGTCAAGCCGTTGGCAACAAATGTGACTTTCACATTCAACGGGTCATGGCTAACTAAAGATGACCTTGTACAGAATTTAATGTGATAGAGAATTGGAACTCATAGCGAAAAATCCACACTCCTATATCCCGTGAGTATAAACAAGCTCCAACCTCACCCCCAACCTAGACCAAGCGCCTAGTGTACTTCCCCTTGCTAGGGCGTCATTCTGGCTTCGGCTACACGCACTGTGAAATACAACGACCTAATAGTCATAGCGACACTTAGGGAAAGATCCCACAACTAGCATTAGCCTTGAGGGGTTGCATACGGGAGTGTAGCTGATAAGAGGACACCGGCAGATTAAGTGATGTCATAAAATCACTTCGAACAACTTAGCCGACATATATTAGGGTACGGGATTCACCAAAGCGTATTGTATGGGGTATAACAAACGTGTATGGAGGAAAACTCTTGGTGGAGGACTCTTATGATTCTATACAGTTGAGACAAAACATCAAGAACATGAACCCCATACAGAGTGAATTGCCGCTCGAGGCGGAGCATAATTTGATCAAAAGAGTAAAACGACGCAGGCCTGCTAAATTCAAGGTCTGAGTGGTGATATTGTCTCACTGCACCTTTAGTTTCCTAGAGGCATAAGTATTCCGTGTCCATCTTGCCTAAAGCACACCCCCACCAAACCCACTCAAGATGCATCACGATCTGACCACAATAACCCTTTGTGCCCTCAGATAAGGTAACCAGCAGGAGGCCGTGTAGCCTATAGTCTTTCAGACCCAATTGTTTCAAAAAGAAGATGTTTCACTGTGAGGCACACGTTTCACTTCAGACGCGAAGCACCCCTCACACTAAAAATGGCATTCTGTAACTGCAGGAGAGGTTTATTAGGAGAGTGAAAGAGGAGTCGAAAAATTAAGTAAGAATCAAAAAAGGAGCAGGCGGGGGAGCGGCAAAATAGCGAAACAAACAGCACTCACAAATGAACTGGCCCGAGACAGGAGTAAACTCATACTACAACTACAAAGAGAAAGCTCCTAATATCCTTTGGAACAGTATATGGTCTAGGCTAGATTTTGTGTCATACCCCTTCCGTCTTTCCTACTGGGTTTACCCATCAACGAGCACCTTCAACTAGACTTAAATGATGTGCACAACAAGGAAAAGATCACCGACCGACTCAAACAGAACCAAAAACACTCAACCACATACTATATATTGGCACCTTTAAAGCAGTTGTATGTGTCTCGGTTAAGAGGGTTTGCTAACGTGTAAATACTAACACGAATTCACAAACTGACCCAGCATGATCATACCTATCACTTCGGTTCAAAAACGAATATACACAAAAGCAGAATCTAGTGCCTGAGCGGCCGGCAAATAGAGACAATTACTAACTGAGATCTAGATGCGTGAGTAATTTTAAGCATAATCTATAGTACAATGTAGGTGCCAAATAAACGCGGAGTTGACAGTGTCGCAATAGTAGGGGCAATGATAAGGTACTGAAGGAATAGGAGAGTAAATAGTGTGACGAGACAGTGAACCACAAGAACATCCATAGTTCTCCATACGCTAGTCCAAAAGGCTCCGTTTTGTTATGTAGTCCCACCTCTCACACTCCAATGTTGGTGAAAAACTCCCCGATCTCAAGGTCAAATGTTTAAAAGTAATCGCCCCTTGGACGTTGGATAAAAAAGTTGTCAATCCAAGGAAGAGGTTACTTTTCTATAAATTATAGACTTGATTTGCTTGGGGATAGTCAATAAACAAATTCTCAAAGACCCATCTGTCTTCGTTACAAATTATTTCTTTCGTCATTTAAAAAATACCACTTATATATGATTTACATTATATTAAGATCATTCTTTAAATTTCAGACATAATTTTCCTTTACATTGCAATCACATGTAATGTTGTTCCCAAAATTTCAAACAGAATAATACGCCGCCCCCGCTCACCCCTCAATCTTATATCTAACAAAATAACAAACAATATAAATTCTCGCCTAAAATCAAAGTTTCATAACAAATTAACTGGTGGAAATTGGGTCGGGGACATTTTACCTCGACTGCACAATCGCGCCATATTGGTTTCGTTTCATTGCCACTTCTTTCGTTCTCCGCGTTACCGATTTTATGTTTTTCTTTCTTCTTAACCAAATTATTTACTATGTTTCTTCGACAGATGATTTTACTACCCTAGTGTACTAAAGCCTAATATAAACATAGTGAAAGTGGTCCAACCATTAATTCAAATGTTATTGTCCTTAACCACTAACTAAAAATAATAAATTATGTAAAAAATTACCCCTTACTATATCAAGGATAGTAAGATAATCACCTAAAAGAGACATTAGAATTTGTACG
Source organism: Solanum habrochaites (assembly GCA_027704765.1). Classification (NCBI taxonomy): domain Eukaryota; kingdom Viridiplantae; phylum Streptophyta; class Magnoliopsida; order Solanales; family Solanaceae; genus Solanum; species Solanum habrochaites. Next base: position 7,191,435 of record JAKWJA010002498.1, on the reverse strand, counting down.
AAAGATTATTCAATTAAAGAAAAGAGTTTGGATACTAAAAACGACCAAAATGGGGCGGTCAACATTTGTAACCTGTATGTTAACAAACATAACCCCAAAAACTACCACCTACCATAAGTGAATTTAATCAATATAAGTATCAACAAGGTGCAAAGGTCATTATGGAATATCATAAATCGTCATAATATATAACATATATAAGAACATCCTCTAAGATACGCCTCAACGGATAACTAGTGCAAAATTATTAGGTAGAGTCAGCATACCCCTAGCCTCGAAATAAGGTTAGACCCCTTTAGGGTATTCAAACTAGAGTTCCAATATCCTTTTAATTCAATGTTTAACCTTTTTGGGAACACTTGGCCCTAATCGATAAGGGACCAACCATGAGTAATCGGGTGGAATCCGGATTGGTTCATAAAACCCCCTACAACACGAAAAGAAACGGGGGGGACTATTCTCGCCAATGTAGTAGAAGAAAACATGAACCCATAGCAGCAACTAGTGGATCCACTAGCTAGTATCTCATCGGGAGAAACATTAGCTTCACGAAACTAGGAGGATATAGTTGGGAGGCCTTTATGCCACCATGCAATATAGTCTCCAATTCAAGGTAATTTAGTGTTTCATCCTTCCCTAGTGGAAGGGGGACACACATATCCTAAGTCTCACTCGGTGCCTGGTGCCTAAGCTAGAGTCCTTTTTGAAATATATTTAAGCATTCTATGATCAATAATAGATATAGGTTAGGTCATAGGGTCTACCGATTGTTAATAATCATCAACATAAGTAGGCGCTCCAAATAAGAATTGGTAACTCATGTAGTATAAGTCCCTTTCAGCACATTCAATATAGGTGAGGTTAACAATGAACAGAACCTTCATAATAAGGAAACGTTGGGTAGAATCAGATCACCCCTGAAACATGTACAGACGGGCTCTAACAAGCCTCACAACAGATAGCATCAAAGACATTTAAATGCAAGCAGTCAACTCAATCCTTATTCAAACTCCCAATACAATACATACTCCAACAAAAAACATTATGACTTAACAACAACAAAATTTAACATTCCCAATGGAATTAAAGATGTGAGAGAGATAGAGAGCAGGCGCGTAAAGATGTTTAAACCGCTCGAGAGTAGACTGCCAAGTAGTCGATCATAGTTATAAGACAGGAGGCCCTTACCACTACATAAACCCCCTAATTAAAGTCCCAATTTAGCTGGTCGAAAATCATAATTAAATATTTTAACATAAACAAGACTAGGAATAACACTAAAAACAATTTCGAATTACTAGATATAACTTAAACTAAAATGCTAGGTCACAATTCAGCTTCTAAACTTCGATCAATCTTCTCCAAGACTAGCATAAAGGAATTAAATGCACTCAATTTGTAATGATATGTAACAAAATCATCTATAGTGATTTAACCATAAGGCAAATAAGACAAAGTGATCTATCACAACCCAATTTACATCAAGATGAAACCTAACGCTAGAGGTTAAAGATCATATTCTTCAGTTTGAATCAAAATATTACCATTTATAATAATCAAGTTCAATTACATGTTAATATATCCATTATTTCGTAAAGAAACAAAAAACAACTTAGTTCACAACATAAATTTCGTAATTGGATGAAATCCACATTCGAAATCTATTTTGAAGGAAATCTTTGAAGAAAGAGTCTCAAAGATGAATAAGATCTCATATATTAAAGTTTTATGAAGAATTGATGGTGAATTCGTCCCTTTCAAGCTCCCAAACCCCTTTCCCTACTAGCCTTCAATGGTGAGTTCAAGTAGAGACAGAAAGAAGAGAGTTTGTATTGAGAGTTGTAATTAGATTAATTGGGGTTGGGGCGTTTATATGGGAGTTAAAATAGTTAATTAGTATCCCTAAATACCTAAGTAACCACTAAACCACTTAATTAATTAAATCAACTTAGTTAAAAACGTGCAGGAAACTCAAGACCCTCCCAGACGAAACCCCGCCGATGGGCCGTCTGTGAGTCGACGGGTTGGCCCATCTCAGTGCTGCACTTCGTTGGTAAGTTCAGAGACTTGTGCAGGCGGTGGCTTCCTTAAATTGGTTAGGTGTGGCACGATGGTGGCATTAACTCCCCCTCAGTCCACACATAGATCGTAGCATGTCACGTCAATGCACACAGCTCAGGCAGTGTTGCCTCAAACTGTATGGGTCCTCCTCAAGGGCCCTTGGTTGGTCCTTGGGAAGTCGTACACGGACGTTTGAACCATGAAACAATTAAACACCTATTAGCTACCCTTTCACCACTTTTCATAAATTTTTGACTCCTAAAAGATAGTCAAATATGCTAAGGCACACTAGTACCCCTTTGAACAAACTTTAGGACGTAATGGACGTTCTTGGACGTTTTGGTTTCTAAACTTCCTAAATTACCTACTCATAAAAATGGAATTAAAAACAGTACATAGACCTTATTACACCAATGTTAGGCTTTATAAAACATCTTGAATTTTTGTAGTGTTAGAAAAGGAATAATTGGGAGGCCCAAAACAGAAACGAAGAAGCAGTATTATTCCAATCTTATTATTATTATTTAGTATTATTATTATTATTATTATTATTATTATTATTATTATTATGTATTATTACTGTTTCAAATAAATTTTATCCTACTCAAATGCCTTATATAGCCTTAATTTCACATGATTTAAACGATTTGAGGTATAAGGAATAGAGAAACAATGTTGATCAAATATGAGACAATCAACTCAATTACAAGGCTACTTCACTAGATCAAACAACGGTTATTTAATCGAAGCGCTATCAAAATTTGATGCATCAAAATTTTTTATTTTTACTTTTTAAAAAAAAAGTCGCCTCTTATAAATTTAAAGATAACTCACTCGTCTAGTCATGATATCACATTAATGTCGAAGGCAAATTTATTAAGTGGGTCAAAGGAGATAAATAGTGCTAATATTTCAACTAACAATAAGAGAAACAAAAACAATTAGGATTGAGACCTTTGTAATAATTTTATCAAGCAATGGGGAAAGGTATTGGGATTTAATAACCATAATACTTACAATTGTGAACACATCTCTATAGAGAGATACGACATTTATGTAAAAGATTTCACATTTAAACTACTAACAAGATAGTCTGCAGAACAATCCTACATGGAGGATTTTAAGAAATAACCCGTAATAGGATGTAATTAAAACATTGCTTGCAAGGAAGGGTACATATCAGGGGAATTTTGCCTAGAAGCCAACCGAAATTTGAACCAACTATTTGCTTAAAGAAAAAAAAGGCATGAAACAAGATCCAAAGAATAAACATGACTTTGGAACCATTTTTAACAAATGTTAAAATACACAACTAAACGCGAAACATTCGAAACCTATGCTAAATAAACTAACACGCAATAACCCATTTAACACATCAATGACTAAATGGAACAGGGAAAAGATAAGCCAAAATCTGCTACGAGCGGCTGGGAAGTAAATATAGAAATGAAAGAGTAAAACTATCGAGGACATTGTATTAAAATGGCTCAGATACAAGTATTTTAGCATGCTTCACAATAATAATAACTAAGCAAAAGACACATAACATAATATGATAAAAACAATAGTTATATGAATATATGCCGGAAAGGAGAAAGAAAATTTGAAACAAAAAAAAGAGGTCGCCATCCTTTCCAGTAGACAGTGAACAAACATGACAGCACTTAAGCCACTAAAAAAAATTATTTCCCTAAACCATGGTTGACACAAAATAAAAGTCACCAAGAACCTTTCGTTAGAGAAACAAACAACAGCGAAAGTAAAAGAAAATTGAGTTATGAACTACAAGTCTCCAATCGATTATTTTTGTTACTCTCTTTTCTTTTTTTAAAAAAAAATCCCCCCCCCCCCTCCCCCTCCTCTATAGTCAACAGGAAGAGAATATATAAGGTATTATATTAGGGTTTTCAAAGAAGGGGGAGAACCGATCCAAAAAAAATCAAAAGCCCAAATCAAATCGAAAAAAGCAATGGAATTTAACCAAACGGGAAACAAAACTTTTTTGGGAATATTGTTCTCGCCCAGTCGGAAAGGGAAAGGGGGGAATGGGAAGATGGACAGAGAGGTCTTTCAACACAAACAAGTTTTCAATCGTCCTTGGAATAGTGACATGGTGCAATCTCATCGTCCCAAGGAAGATTCTCGTGTGTCTGGAGATGCTGTTGGAGTCGTACAAGTGCAGAAAGGAGAAAGGGATGTCGAGGAAAAAGCATCACACGTGATGGGCATCACTTTTCTTGCTGCCGCGCGTGTTTGGAATCGTTGCAGACGCTTCTGGATTCGCTCGTACCGACCTTGGGTGAGAGAAAAAAAAGACGTAAGGTTAGGGTTAAGGGTAAACGTGGGCTGGGTCGGGGATAAGGCTTAAAATATTGTGCCTAAGTGGAAATATTAGGCTGCCGAAAATTCCTGGAGAAAATCAAATAGGATTGGAAAAGTGTTATGCATATTGGGCTGCTGATGGGAAACAAATGACCAAAAAAAAGTTGGGTAGCCACATAATAAAGAATGGCATGACTAAAATGGTCCTAAAAGGGAACGAAGTAAGAGTTGTTGAAAATTAAAGAAAGGGCCCAAAATGAATTACCCAATTGACCAATTTGATTAAAATTTGTATATGATGAATTAATATATATTAATTAACAAAATTCTTAATTTCAACGAAATAAAATAATTTACCTAATAAATCGAATAACTCAAAGTTATAAATAATTTAAATTAAGCTAATTTTATTGAACATTTAAAAATAGAGTAACCCCCCCCCCCCCCTCCCCATTTTTGTTTGACATGATTTTCAAATATTTTGGAAGTCTACCCATTATATCTACAAAATCATATGAAATATTTTAACTAATTATAACTTATAACAATCGACTAAGATCAGTAAAATGACTATGAAAAGTATTAGAATTTTACAAAACTAATTATTCTCAATCGTTTTGAAATTATAAAGCTTTTGAATTACTTTATATCGGGGAGAATTAAAATTTGGTGTCAACAATTGTCCCTCATTTTACTTGGATTTATGCAAGAAATTCAAGTAAAATAAAATTGAACAATCCAATTTTGACCGGCCCAATATTCATCTCTTGGAGGGGATTTGATATGGACTCTAAGAATTGTGGCCTAACCCTGGAGACGGGTTTCTTACATAACTCAGGCTATATGAGAATTTAGGCGACTTGTAGTTTGTATGCTTGACCAAGATGCTCGAGCACGATAATTAAGAGAAAATGTCAAAATATAGTTGAGTTTTTTTCAGAATTGAGCCCGCTACATATCCTTAACCTTAGGAATCAGACTGCTTGTAGTTCGAGTGCTCAGTTTGAAAAGAAATCTATATGCTGATCACCCTGTGGTTCTGGACAATTACATGACCACATTATTAAATTGAGTATGAAAAAGAGGCTTGCAACCTATTAAAGCCATGAACAGTGATCTCTTCACATACATAGGCAAGGACTTTCACTGAATAATTTCAAACTCTTGTGTTATGCCATCATATTGGAAACTTGCTCCGGCAGACACACGGACATCTCGAGCGCGCGCCCGGGCCTGCAGTCCGCGCACATGTGTCGGCATACAGCCTTCATCAGAGTGCCCCCACGACATTTCGGTGTGGTGGACAACACTGCCCTGCGCAGGCGAAAGAAACAACCCACAGCCTTATGATAGGGTATTTGTCTTGATTGTGGTTTTTTTTGTGAATGAAAGTCACATTCTCTCACTCGGCGTCCTAAGAGTTTGAAACTCCTCTCTAAACTATGTCCCAGTTGGCTGCTAAGAAAAGTTCCACGTTGTGATGCATCCTCTTTGATATCGTCCGCACCTGTGGTATGTTTTGGAGAATTCATCCTTTTGAATGCTCTCTACAAAGACTGAGATGAACTTATTAGCATAAGAATGCAATTCAAAAGGGATATAGTGTCTTTTACTGTGTTGACAATTAGTTACTTTCCCTTTTAATTTGACGACATCTCAATCAATTTGACGTAAAGCAAATAAATCTTATGTCTCATCTCTGCAATATAATCTTCGATATACTCTTCATTTGATGTTGAAATAAATAAAAATTGATGCATTGTTGACATTTCTCTTGATGTTGTTTTCGGTGATTCTCTTGGCATTCACTTTTGTCAAAATGAAAAATGTGGTTGATGTTGAGGGGTAAACATTTCTCTTCCACAATACATGAATATTTCACGATGTATGAATTTTTTTTCTTGTAACGCATGACTTTCTGCGATGCATAATGTTTCTCTGCAATGATAAATATCTTCTCGTGATGCATAACTTCTTCTCCACTATGCATCAATATTAACTCATGATGCATGATTTTCTGCGATGCATAAATATCAACTCGCGATGCATGATTTTCAGTGATGCATGAATATCTTCTCGATGCATGAATATTTTCTCGTTATGCATGATTTTTCTTGATGCATTAATATCTTCTCGCGATGCATGATTTTCTGCGAGGCATGACTATCTTCACGCGATGCCTGATTTTCTGCGGGGCATGGTTTTCTGTGGGGCATGAATATATCTTCCCAGGATGCCTTATTTTCTGCGGGGCATGAATATCTTCCCGCAATGCATGAATATTTTATCCTGGTGTATGATTTCTGTGAGGTATGAATGTCTTCCGTGATTCATGAAAATCAACGCGCAATGCATGATTTTCCGCAAGATCATCCTTGGTGCCAAATGGAGAAAGTGCTTCGATCGAGGGACATAGTGTCTTCTAGGTGCCTTTTGGATAGTTATATCGTCCCAATTGACAATATGGTAAAATGACCCTCCAAGTAGTGTATCATTTTCATCGACAACACCACTGAAACGACCATCCGAGTAGTGCATCACCTCAATAAACAATACAAATGTAATGACCCTTCGAGAAGTAATACTATCATGTCTGATAATATTCTGCAGATGACGTCATTGATGAACAATCGTGAACACTCTTTCTCGGGGTTTTCATTTGATTCATCTTTGAGTCTAGTTGGATATTCATTATAGACTTCCTGTTGTTGGGAATTGGATGAAATAAAACCATTTATATTCCCAAGTCTTTGATATAAGCGATATAAAATATTTTCTGCATCCACCCAAAAAATTTTAATTTGGGGAACACTTCGCCTTTTGACTTCTCTATATTCATCGATCGGAGGAATATTGTTGAATTTCAGAGCGAACCTATAAACTTTCATCCACATAAAAATCATTGGTTTTAAAATGAACTGATCTGTGTCGATTACTTCAATTGTCCTCTCCATGTCCTACTATCTCTGGTTGATTTTCTGATCTACCGGCTCTTGATAGATACAAAAAATATTTTATGCCAAAGCAAATGAAACATTAAGGGAAATTTTTACGAAAAAATAAATTTTTGAAAAGTAGTATTTTTAAAAAATAAAAGTTATTTCCAAGTATCATGTCACGTCAGGCTTAGCGAACGTCTTTGAGTCTGATGCTTGGAGGTCTGTCTAATTATTCACTACCGAGTATTCCGAATCTTTCTAGACTGTCGATAAACTCATGTTGAAATTTTGAGAGCATCCTCAAAATTTCTATCCCAGTTAACTGTCTTGGCTTATCTTTAACTATCGGTGGGCAAATCATGGAATTTTCGAGATACCGTCAAAAATTTTGTCCTAGTGGCAGATCCCAAAGCAACTCCAGTCTCAACTTTTTGAGGAAAATCTTCTTCTCGAGAATTTTTGAGTTCCTCTCAAAAATTTTGTCCCAGTTTCTATTGTAAAGAGAACTAGAAAATTATAGGAGATATGACTGAACCCTCGTAGCGCCTACGTATCCCGTTGAGGCAGAAATCAGATCAAACGTAGTTCCCCCTCAAAAGTTATCAAAATAAGATTTACAAAGAAACCGATCGAGGTCGACATAGGCCGGCTATGTATCCCGTACTTGAGAATTTAGGTCGAACGTAGTTTAGATACAAAGAAATATTAAAAGGGATAAATGGAGTGACCGAGGCCGACATAGGCCGCCTACGTATCTCATTCTTGATAATTTAGGTCATACGTAGTTCAATTACAAAAGGGATGAAATTTTAAGCAAAGCAAACACAAGCAAAAAGAACGGTTACAAGGAAATAATAGAAAAACTAATTGAGGCTACACACGTAGTATCTCTTGACAACATCTTAGTTGATCGATTTCGGCCATGCGGTGCCATCCATTTCCGACAGGACAAAAGCACCTCCAGATAATACTTTGCGAACCATGTAAGGTCATTGGTACTCATCTTTATGGTAAAAAATGTGCTAAATGACCAATTGACCAATTTTAAAAATTCTAGCTCTGACTCTCTTGTGGAAAGCACGAATCATTCTCTATTAATATAGTTGACCATGACAAATGGCACCATTCTCTTTTCGTCAATCAATATTAATTGATCAATCCAATTATTGACCCATTCGGATTACTGAGATCAGCTTCTTGGATGATTCTTAGGGACGGTATCTCAACTTAAACAGGTACGACAGCTTCTGTACCATGCACTAGCAAGTATGGAGTGGCTCCAATCAATGTTCTAACAGTCGTTCGATAACCCAATAAAGCATACAACAACATGTCATGTAAACCTTGGTGATTGTCAATCATTTTCCTTAGATCTTTTTGATATTCTTATTGGCAGCCTCTACAGCTCCATTAATTTGGGGACGATAAGAGGTTTTGTTTTGATGAGTGATCGTAAATTGTTCAAAAATATATCCCATTTAATGACTGTTCAGATTTTCACCATTATCAGTAATGATGGATTATGGTATGCCGAACCTGCATATCAGATTGTTACGAACAAAATCAGCTACAACTTTGTTGGTTACCGACTTGTACAAAGTTGCTTCCACCCACTTGGTAAAGTAGTCAATAGAAGCCAAATTAAATTTTTGCCTGTTAGAAGCGGCTGGCTCTATCGTACCGATGACATCCATCCCCAAGCTAAAAATGGCAAAGGTGAACTCATAGCATTTAGTTAGTGAGGGGGTACTCGGATCAAATCGTCATGCACTTGACATTTTTACATTTATGAACAAACTTGCAACAATCATGTTCCATAGTCATCCATAAATAACCGGCTCGAAGGATCTTCCTTGCCAAAGTGAGTCCATTCATGTTCATACCGCAAACTCTAGCATGTATTTGTTCGATAAGCTTCGCAACATCGACACATTTGAGAAGACCTAAATCTGGAGTCCTCCTATAAAGTACTTCTCCAATCAGAAAGAAGTTGACGGCCATACGTCGTATTGACTTTTTCTGGTTGGATGTGACATCTTCAGGATAAATCCCAGACTCCAAATACTTCTTTATATCAAAATATCATGGCAAACCGTCTGGTTATGCTTCAACGTACGAATAATAGACCGGATGTTCTTTCAGCTCTATATCCAAAGGATCAATATAATTAGTATCTGGATGCTTAATCATTGAGGAAATGGTGGTAAGAGCATCAGCCAACTCATTCTGTGTTCTGGGAGTATGTCTTAACTCAATCTTAAAGAATCTTCTGCACAACTTTTGTATATATTGCACATATGGCATGATCTTGGAGTTCTTCACGGCCCATTCTCCCTGAACCTGATGAATCAACAAATCTGAATCTCCAATAACCAATAGCTCGTGAACATTCATGTTAATGGACATTTTCAAACCGAGTATACAAGCTTCATATTCAGCCATGTTGTTCATGCAATTTAACTGGATCTTAACTGCCATAGGATAGTGCTGACCGGATTCTGACACTAACACTGTTATGATACCTTTTTCTTGGTGATTTGCCGCTCCATCAAAGAATGATCTACATCCAGAATATATTTCATAAATAACTTCACTCACAAACGATACTTCTTCGTCGTGAAAGTAGGTCTTAAGCGATTCATACTCTTCATCGACAGGGTTTTCTACAAGATGATCAGCCAAGGCTTGTGCTTTTATCGCCTTCTGGGTCACATACACAATATCAAGTTCACTCAAAATCATTTGCCACTTAGCTAATTTTCCAATCGGCATTGCCTTCTTGAAAATATACTTCAATGGGTCCATTCTAGAAATGAGATATGTAGTATAAGAAGACAAATAATGCTTCAATTTTTGGGCGATTCAAGTCAAAGCACAACATGTTCTTCTAGAAGAGTATAAGGTACTCGTAAGGAGTGCACTTCTTGCTTATATAATAAATAGCTCGCTCTTTAATCCTTGTCACGTCATGCTGAACAATTACGCATCCAAATGTGTTGTCTGAAATAGACAAATATAGATACAATGGACTTCCTTCGCGCGGAGGAACGAACACCGGTGAATTGGACAAATAGTTCTTGATAGCATCAAAAGCAGTCTGACACTCTTTAGTCCACATTGTCAAAGCGTCTTTGTTCAACAGCTTGAAGATAGTCTTACACACCATGGTGGATTGATCTATGAACTGAAAGTTCAACCTCCCCAAGAAACTCATTATTTACTTATTTGATTTCGGAGGAGGTAACTCTTGAATTCCTTTAATCTTGGAAGGGTCGAGCTCAATACCCCTTCTGCAGACTATAAATCCTAACAACTTGCCGGCTTGCACCCCAAAAGCACATTTGGTAGGATTTAATTTCAAATTATACCGATGCAAACGGTCTAAGAACTTCTTTAAATGCGTCAAGTAGTTCAAAATCTTACGAGACTTGATTATTACGTCGTCTATATACACCTCAATCTCCTTATGAATCAATTCATGAAATATGGTGGTCACAACTCTCATATAAGTAGCACCAGCATTTTTTAGACCAAATGGCATCACCCTGTAATGATACACACCCCAAGGCATTATAAAATTTTTCTTTTCATCATCTTCTTTGTCCATCAGGATCTGATGATAACCTGCTTGACAATCCACAAATGACTGCAATTCATGCTTAGCACAGTTATCGATCAGAATGTGAATGTTCAGCAACGAAAAATTATCCTTTGGACTTTCTTTGTTGACATCTCTGTATTCAACACATATTCTAATCTTCCCATCTTTTTTGGCGACTGGAACAACATTGTCCAACCAAATCGGGTATTGCATCACTTCCACCAATCGAGACTCGACCTGTTTCGTAATTTCTTCTTTAATCTCTAAACTTAACTCAGGCTTGAACTTTTGAGTCTTCTGTTTTACTCGACTGAACCCCATATTAATCGGAAACTTGTGAGACACCATATTAGTACTCAGCTCTAGCATGTAGCTGACTTCCAAAACGAACACATCAATGTATTCAGTAAGCAAATGAATCAGATCCTTTCTTTGAGATTTTTTCAAGTGGACACTGATTTTGACCTCTTTGACACATTCTTGGTCTCCCATATTTACAGTTTCTATTTCTTCCAAATTTGGCTTATGTTGATTTTCAAATTGTCAAAATTGCTCAGCGACATATTATGGTACTTCTTTCCTCTTTGTATTCTTCACCCTCGTCATCACCTGCCTCATTTTGTTCTTTCAGCTCGTGACATGACATGACATTGGCAGGGTTAAAATTAATACTAGAGAAATCATAAACAGACAAAGTTAGGAAAGTAAAATATAGTAGAACAGCAAAGGGAAATTAATCAAGTCAGACAATGGGTTTTCCAACAAGCCTTACAAGGAGATCTCGGAACTCCGATTAGTTGTTTGAATAACGAGTTAATTAAATAAACAAGTTTCAACAAAAGAGACTTTCATTTAAATTGGAAAACAATGCAAAACTTAGCCATGGCAAAGGGCCATGTTGCCTTTTTCAACATCACGGGGGGATTTTAAAATTCAAGCAACTTAAAGCAAAAAACAAAATGGTGTGTCTCGGGCCTCTACGGGACTGCCACCGATTTTCAAAACATGCATAAATAATATCCTTCTACCAAGATGATCGGAGAATAAGGAATGGTGTAGAATTTTAGTTCTGCAGCTGATCTCTAGGCTCAGCATCGTGGATACCAACTAGCTCGACCTCGTCCTCTATGACAACATCGATCCCTTTGAAAAATTTGTAGATTCCTTTCCCGAGGCCATCACGTTCGGCATACTCACGGATTGGAAATGATTTTTACAGGTGAGGGATCGGCCTATCCAATGCTTGATCACCTCTCTTCTTCATCTTCACTTCATCATCTGTGGGGACGTACCCCAAACCATACCACGCTTTTTTGACAGGAACTTGAATAGGCTCAATAATTCCTTAAGAATTCCTTCCCAACACAAAACTTGTCTTGAACCCATTCTGCAGCATCACAATGGCTATCATTTTGTACAAAGAAGGCATAGGAGGTTGTATAGTCAAATCCTCAACGGTGGCATATACCAGCTCCACCATATAGAAATTAGTGTCTCGCAAAACTTCATCAATAATTGGCTCCTTCCTGCCAGAATGGCTCCCTTCACCGTAAATAACTAGTTCTTGGTCCTTTCAAACGAGCTTCATCATATGGTGAAGAGTAGAAGACAAAGAACCATTCATGTGGATGAAAGGCCTTCCTAGAAGAAGGTTATAATTGGTGTCAATGTCTAACACCCGAAATTGTGCACTGAACTCCTCCGGACCCATTTGGATGACCAAATGCACTGCTCCCAATGTGTCTCTTTGTACTCCATTTAAGGCTTTTACATTGACTTGGTTTTGTTCCAGCTTCCCGAAATCAAACTTGAATTGCCTCAGAATCGATAGCAGGCAAATGTTGAGACCAGACCAATCATCCACTAGGACACGGTTTATGACCCTTTAACGGCATATGACAGTGACATGTAACGCCTTGTTGTGCGATCTCCCTTCAAAGGTCAACTCTTTCTCACAGAAGCTAATATGATGCCCTTGGATAACTTTATTGATCATAGTCGCTACATTATCAATATTTGTGCCCATGGGCACATATATGTCATCAAAATCCTTCATCAAGGCCTGCCTGTGCAGCTGGAAGCTCATCAAGAGAGCCCACACAAATGTTTAACAATCAAGTAGTCTTTTGGCTGCATCTTTCTCTAGAATTCTTCAGCTTTACCTTTGCTTATTGGTCTCTTTCCTTGATCCTTATTCTTCCCTCCAAGATCCAACTCTTCAGGAGTATAAAACCTCCCAGATCGGGCCATACCCTTAGAGACAACGCTTTCAATCACAAACTTTGGCCTAGCAGAAGTTTTTAATGGCACCAAGGAAACAGCCTTTGCGGGTGTCAAGATCACGAACTCTTTTTTCTCTTTAACGCTTAGTGAGGCCACAGCCCTTTCTAACTCATAATGGTCAATTAGAGTTATCACCTTAGTCACTCACCAGTCATCATCCATCTCTATCATGTTGATATTGACTCATCCATTATTCAGCAAAGGGTTGGTGTTGACATTGGGTGCATCTGTTTGAAGAGATGTCACTTCTAGGTCGATCAGATCTTGAATCTTGTGCTTGAGGTTGATACAATCCTCTGTATCATGTCAAATGTTGTTTGAGTTATATGCGCACCTTTGATCGAGTGTGTAGAATTTGGAACTAGTATCCACCGGCTTGGTCCCCATAGGGTGAATGTATCCAGCCGCAACTAGTCGCTCGTACAGCTTTGTTCGACTTTTAGCGAACGCGGTAAAGCTTTTGGTGGGGGGCTCATCTCGAATCACGGTCGAGGTGGATCATAGTTTCCTTGTTGGGGAGGATCCATCTGTTGATTATTCCGGATATTGGGATAGGGAGTTTGGTTTATGGATAAGGATTTGTTTGGTAATTTGGTGATGGAGCTTGGTAGTTCATGGGGGTATTTTGGTGTACTGGATCTTGGTATACTAGGGGAGGTGCTCTATAGTTTGACTGCACATTGGCATAGTGATGAGCAACCATTTAGTAAATAGGGGATGGATTTTGGTAAAGTGGGGGAGAATTTTGGTAAACAGGAGATGGATTTTGGTAATTTAGAGGGGGGTATTTTGGTATGTGGAGGTAGCATTTTTATTAATGGGAGGAGGACTATTTGGATAACTAACTTGTGCATATCATGCCTGATAAGAATTCTGGGAAGGTCGAGGGTCACTTTGGTAGGATGATAGTCTTCTAGGGGTCTTCCTCCCCTCATAAGAGATAGAAGAAATATCTTCCTTTTTTTTATTCAATCAACCAGATGATCCGGACAACATAGCAACACGGGCTATCTTTCCGATTTTCACCCATCCTCGATAGTCTTTCCAACCTTAACTATCTCAGCAACATTTTGTCCAACCAGCAACGTTATTCTATCATAGTATTTAGGCTCTTGCACCTGCACAAACACTTCAAATCTTTGTTTTTCGTACATATGAGGCCGCACTCTAGCTGCTTCCTTTCGCCATCTATACGAAAACTCTTTTTAGATATTGTTGGACTTTTCTTTCATCTTTTCTAAGGAATAACGATTAGGGACGATCTCTACATTGTAGACAAACCTTTGACGAAATACTTAGCCAAAGAGTTCCAGTTGGGCCACTGTCTCGTCTCGTGAGATGTAAACCATTCCAGAGATTCCCCACTCAAACTTTGGATAAATATCCGCATTATTACAACTTCATCTCTACCAACTCCTATGAGCTGGTCACAGTATGCCCTTAAATGAGCTAAAGGATTACCCGTTCCTCCAAAAAAATCAAAATTTAGAATCTTTAATCCTTCTAGGAGGTCCAGATTTGGATGAATGCATAAGTCTTTGTAGTTCAAACCGGCAACGTCAGGAATGAACTGAAATTCCTTCATTGCTTTTCGGATCTCCTCCTTTATGTCTATCTTTGTGGCCTCTTCCTTTGCATTCCACTCTCTTTCCTGCTCCTCATAATGGTCAAGCTCGAAACCGTTCACATCTTGTACACCAGGGATGGAAATTTGAAAGGTGGTTTTTCTGGGTAGCGGTGGAGCTACAGAGGGACTTTGGGCATTCTGGGTTGTTTGTGGATTAGTATTTTGGTTTTAGTGGTGGTGAAAAATTTCGAGGTGGAATGCGCTTTGGTTTTGGTTTTGATTCCGGTTTTGTTGTGGTGGAGCGGTTTTGTGATGGCTATTTTGGGGAGGAGGTGGTATTTTTGGAATGGTTGTCTTGAGGAGGGGGTGGAGTTTGGTAGGATGCAGAGGCATACTGAGGATTTTGTGTAGTCAAGTCTATTACTAAGTGCTTTTGAGCAGGAGTAGACGGCGGAATCAGAGCTGGATCCATGTTTGAAGAAAAGAAGTAGAGTGGAGGTCTCCCATCAGCAGCAGCGTTGGCAGTAAAACCTGGTGGAGGTAGATCTTGTCTCCTTTGCATCTCCACTCTCATCTTAGCGATCTATTAGATTAACTGCATAATAAGATCATTTTGATCTGCTATGGTGGATTGAGCAACCACAACGTCAGTAAGACTAATTTCTTCGTTGTTGTCCCCCATTACTATTTTTCCTTTGTCTGAACTTTGGTCGGGAAAGCAATCTACAAGCCCTTTAGATCTTGTCAAGTAGGGATGTGAGCCATTTTTAACATCGAGCAAAAGACCCGTTGTTAGTACCTGTGGACGCAAACCCTCAAAGGCAATTTTTAGTTTAGTTCCGAATACGCACTGCATATAATCACATAAATCAGAAGACACAAAAAGTTTCTTTGTTTTAGGATATTTTTTACCCAAGAGTAAAAGGGAAATCAATTTTAGGACACCAATGTTTGCGTTGTTTTTAAAGTTTGACTATCATCAAAAGGTAAATCCGTTGAGCTAGGTCTCTTCCGTTGATCTGATCCCCCGTATTATCCTTTTAGCATAAAGGGTGAGAATGAAAATTTTTAAAAAATAAGGGTCGGTCCTTGCAAATGTGCCTAACGGATCTCCTCATTATCAATTCATGCCTACGTAGTTCGTGTAAAGGAAATACTTGTTTTTCATTCATTCATTCATTGCAATTATAAGGAAATTGAAAATTAACAACAAAGCTTTTAAAAGATAAATTTTGGCCCATCTCATTAGCTCTTCTTGTTGTTGTAGAATCAGTCACGGGGAACAGACTCGACATGAATATTTCCTATGATGATGAGATATTCCATGTTGTGGTGAAATGCAAGATATTTTTCAATGCTATGGTCTGCTACATTATGATAGGGATAATGTTTTCAAACTTTGAACCAAAGGGAATATAACACGTCCAAATCCTTATAGAATGGGGTTTGAACAAATTCCAAATACACCTCCAACATTATTTTCTTGAAAGGCGTTAATGAGCAACGATATAATATAATCCTCTCAGTGTTTGGTATGTCGAGTCGGCGGTTCCACTAGCATGATGACGACCCTTCTCACCCCACTGTTTTGCATTACTTTTCAGAATTGAAACAACGATAACCCACATTCTAAACTTCTGCACTCCTCTTTCGTTGCCTTTCTTGTTGGGATACACTCACAGTCTTGCGGAGATCCCCTAAAGCCTACTTGGGAAGATTCTCTTTTCGATGGGTCATCACATACTCGGCTAAATTATACCTCTAAAATGAGGGCGTACGAGATGGCTTCCATCCTTGTTTGTCGTTCTTGTGGATATGCTTCAAGAGTGATTTTCTGTTCCCCTTTTGCCAGACATCCTTCGAGAGAAGGTTTGCGGGCGACCACTTTCTCATAACTTTCTTCAATGTTCTCCAATTTGGTCGGACATTTTGTAATAGTGACTATTGTATATTTTTGGAAATTTCTGACAAGGAGTGGGTTCGCAATGTCCTCATTCAAAGCAACATATCACAGAAACAGTTAAAAACACATATATCATCCTAAACATATAGGGGACCCTTTTGTGCAAAGGGTAAGCCTAGCGCATTTGAACGATATACGTGTGGAAATGAAGGAAATGAACCAGTTAGTACCACCAACAAATTTTCTGAAAATAAGAGATAATGTTTACATTTACAAGGGATAAAGTAGAAAATGAAATACAATAATAAAAAGCGACAGACCCACGCAGAGACTATTTAAATGTACGGAAATGACAAAAATACATATAGAAAAACCCACGTAGGGGCGAAGTCCACTATGTTGTCCATTATGGCCCTGATCCTCTGTTGCTTTCCTGAGTCTTGTAATGCTGAAACATGGATCATAGTATCAATAGGTAACCCTCGCTAACGCGTCCTTTTTCTTCCCAATCCTCGTATTACATGCCCTCAATCTTCTCTATGACCCATGAGTCAAATTCATCAAAACCGCATCTTATACTTTCCAATTCTTGAATTGTCTTCAAGAGCATCTTGATTTTCAATGAACTTGGCATACATTTCTTGGACTTCCTGCTTTGCCTCCCTTAATTCGATCACTGCTTTGGCCTCTTTGTCTTCCACGTTGTGACAACTGTTCAGGACTAGAGAGGAGATACTTTGTATGTTCTTTTTCAGCCAATCCTTATAAGTTTCATCATACCTAGCGTCAAATCGATCAGGAGAAATGATGTCTTTCTTCATTCGCTTGGCCCCTTTCCATCCCTCAGCAGTTCAAAAGTGTCATCCACTCTGTCATCCCCAATATCATACATATAAATGCCATAGTACGCCTCTCAAGGTGTGGTTTGCCTCCTCCCAAACTGTCGTAGGACTCGTATGGTGCGTAAGGATGGATTCCCCGAATACCTAGTAGTGGAATTACGAGTTGCCTGCGGACCCCTCAACAACCTCCCTCGAGATGAAGCGATCGATCAACCATTGTAGATACTCTTCTCTTACCTCGGAAAAAATATGAGCCAATCTTTATCTAGTCCTTCGATTCTCTAGATTTGCGCAAAACAACATATCGTTCAAATCTATGAGAGTGTTCTTATTTTCCAGGGTATACAATTGCTGAGTCACATGCCCTTTTGCTAGATGACTCAAAATCCACCATCGAAGGAGCAGGTTGCATCCTTGGAAGTACCAATGTCCCTCTTTTCACTTTCCGAAGGCTCGATACATGTCTGGTAGTATGACCGGAGAAACGGGATAATACTTTACTTGTCATTGATTCTTGAACCCATTGAATAAAGTGTATGCAAGTATTGTCACTCGAGTGTTGATACTCAAGCTCAGGCCGTGTGGAAAGACCATTGTTCCCAATAATGCGACGAAAAATACCAAAGGTCGTATCTCGTTCCATTCTCTATAGGTAATTTTTAACTCTTGGTTATATTTGCATAAAAGCACACGTGGCCGAATCTGACGTAGATATCCCTGAATGATACGCTAGATTCTTGGCACCAATAAGCGTTATCCCTTCCTAACCTGAACCAGTGTGTGATATTCTCGTTTGTAGGTTTATTAGGGATTAATATATCTTCTTGTTTTCTCACTCTTCTTTCTAGCCTTGTACCCATTGTGTCAATGCAGTCCCAGAGTTCCTCAATTGTCGAGGTGATTTCAACAGTTTTGAATCGGAACACCATTCTCACTGTCCCAAAAACCAGTGAGGACTTTGATTAGATCAGGCCAACAATTCATATTGATTAATTTGGTCATGGATCCCTCATACTTGTTGAGGGTTCTTTTGTGATCTCTGTCAAGGTTGTTTTACCATATTTTGAGTAGAGACGGTGCTTCTACGACCATGTTGAATCTTGGAAAGTTATTCATACCTACAAAAAAACTCAGTTTAAGTTGACCCCTCCCACATTGGGTATTCCACATGTACTCTTCAATGTCAAGCAAAATGAATTTCGTGAGTCGGCGACCTTGTACATGATTTTGGCGGTTTTCAGTCATCGGGCACTACATACCCTTGGTTATTAATCTCTTAGGCTAATTCTTAGATTAATTTGGTTTCGCTCTCTCTTAATTGACCTAGAATTGTTTTCAAAAGTAGCTGTTACCCCGAGTCGGTAGACGTGGGTGACGCTTAAAAACGATGTAGGATACTACAAGCCACTATTTCATGTTGTTACTACTTCCAAAGAAGGACTTTGTGTTTCTAAAGAAGTCGTGGGAAGCCACATAACTTCATTATCCCTAATGCAAACTATTTGTTGTTTGGCGACAAAATTCCATGAGAGTGCACAGCTTTAATACTACGACATGAACAATAACATATTTCCACGGTACCAATTTAGTTTTAAGGTTAGATTCCTCCAATTCCCCAGCAGAGTCGTCATTCCTGTTATACATTTTTCGGAAAGAATATTTTTATATGATTTTGAATTTTTTAGAGTCGCCACTTAATTTTAAGAAAAACAAGAAACCTTTATTTTCAAAAGATTAAACAGTAAATCTATCGAAAAATTTTTAAGGTCGGAGATTTACATTATATTGTTAGGAGTGTTTGGTTGACCTAAAAACCCCTATTTGGTTTTCCGGCAACTAACTATTTGGTAAAATGATCTAATTTAATTTTGTAAGATAGAAATTAATATGATTTTGTTTGAAAGTGAATTCTTAGCTTTTATCTAACGACCATCTAAACTTGTAAAATTTATTATTTTAAAACAATTTAGACTTGATTCAATTTTAAGTCGATAAAACATTACGGCGTTTTGCAGGAATTTGAATCTTCTAACCTTAAAACTAGCGACATATATTAGCAAGAAATAAATGAGGTAAATTAAAAGGGGGAGAGAGAGAGAGAAAGAGAGAGAGAGAGAGAGAGAGAGAGAGAGTTGGGTTTAAATCCGAATTATGTCCGCTTGGATCGGTGTTTGGACCCATTTTGTGTTGAACCTTTTGGGACTTCTTGGTCAAAATATTCAACTCTGGCCTGTACATCAAATTATGGAATTCGCTCTTTGATTTCAGAGGGTAGTCCGATTCCAGGAATGTACGAATGGGACATCTATGACCCATTTTAGAAAATGCGAGAGATGTGGAGTCCGGAAAGACTCGAAGGAGTGTCACATGCAATGAAAGGGAATGGAATTAGCATTAACTTTTTCAACCCACATATTGACGATAAAAAATCGGTCACAAACTATCATGCACCTTAAAAGAAGTTTAGCATTTAATATCTAAGCCTTCCCCAAAGAAATAAAAAATAATAAATAAAAAAAAAGTGCAAGGAATAATTGGGAGGCCAAAAACAGAAAAGAAGAAGTAGTATTATTCCAATCTTAGTATTATTATTATTATTTTCAACTAAAGTTTATCCTACATAAATGTCTAATGTAGCCTCATGTTCACATGATTTAAATGATTCGAGGTATAAGGAATAGATAAATAATGAGGATCAAATATGAGACGATCAACTCAATTACAAGGCTACTTCACTTGATCAAACAACGGTTGTTTAATTGAAGCGTTGTCAAGATGCATCAAAAAAATTTATTTACTTAAATATAAGCCGCCTCTTATAAATTCGAAGATAACCCACTTATCTAGTCATAAATACCACATTAATGTCGAAGGCAAATTTATTAAGTGGGTCAAAAGAGATAAATATTGCTAATATTTCAACTAACAATAAGAGAAAAATAACAATTAGGATTGAGCCCTCTGTAATGATTTTATCAAGCAAAGGGTAAAGGTATTTGGATTTAATAACCATAATATACTTACAATCACGAAGAAATCGTTATAGACAGCTATGACATTTACGTAAAGGATTTCACATGATACTAAAAGGACACATTTCAACAACTAACAGGGCAGTCCGCAGAACAATCCTAACATGAAAGATTTTAAGAAATAAGTCATACTAAGATGTAGTTGAAACATTGATTGCAAGGAAGGGGACCTATCTGGAGAATTTTGCCTGAAAGCCAACCGAAATTTAAACCAACTATTTGCTTAAAGAAAGAAAGGCATAAAACAAGATCCAAAGAATAATTAGATGCCTTTGGAACCATTTTTAACTAAGGTTAAAATACACAAATAAACGCAAAAAAAATTGAAACATATGCTAAATCAACTCACAGGCAATAACTCATTCAACACATCAATGACTAAATGCACGGGGTGCAAAGATCAGGCAAATATCTACGGCGCTGGGACCAATTAAAATGAAAGACTGAAACTATCGAGGCAATTGTGTCAAAACGGCTCACATGCAAGTATTTTTAGCATGCTTCACAATAAGAATAACTAAGAGAAAGACACATAGCATAATATGATAAGAACAATAATTATATGAATATATGCCGGAACGGAGCAGAAATTTGAAACAAACAAAGAAGGTCGTCCATCTTTCCAGAAACATTGACAAGATGACAGATTTCAGCACTAAAAAGTTCTTTCGCTAAACCATGGTCGGCAAAAAATAAAAGACACCGAGAACCTTTCGTTAGAGAAACAAACAACAGCGAAAGGAAAGAAAATTGAGATAGAACGAGGTTTACATTTTATGAAACAACGACTTGGAGATGAACAAGCTTAGAGAAGCAGAGATTTTCGCACCAAAAGAGAAGTTTCGAGAACCAGAAGCTCCAACCCAAAAAGTACGACAAGGTTTCCAATGTTGACTCTAAATCCTATACTAACAATTGTATATCTCTTCCTCAATATATATATATATTCCTTAATTTTAACCCAACTCCTTTTTACTAGAGAAAAGAAAAGATTCCAACTCCGAAAATCACTAACAACTCATATGCACTTCCAATCGATTTTTTTTTTGTCAATCTCTTTTCTTTTTTCTTTTTTTTTATGAAAATCCCCCCCCCCCCCCTCTCTAGTCAACAGGAAGAAAATATAAGGGAGAGAACAAATTCAAAATCCCAATCCAAAATTAAAATTCAAAAGCCTCTGGAATTTCAACAAAAGGGAAAAAAACTTATTCTGGAATTTTTGGCCCTATTTCGGAAAGGGAAAATGGGGGGTATATGGCTGAGATGGTTCCATCATCCTTGGAATAACGACATTGTGAAATCTAGTCGTTCGAAGGAGGATTCTCGCATGCCTGGAGCTATTATTGGAACCGTACAAGAGCAGAAAGAGAAAGGGATGTCGAGGAAGAAGCGTCACGCGCGATGGGCATCGCTTTTGTTGCTACAGCGTGTGTTTCGAATGCTGGAAACGCTTCGATTTGCCGTAATGACTGAGTGTTGAGGCTAAAGAGCCTCAGGATTCGGGTTAAGATAACTTGAGGTTTGTTCAGGGATTGGGCTTTAGATCGTCCTGCATGATGAGGATTGGGCTGCCAGAATTAAGAATGGCATGACGAATTTTGTCCTAAAAGGGAACGAGGAAAGGGTTGTTGAAAATTAAAGAAAGGGACCAAAATGAATTATCCAATTGACCAATTTGATTAAAATTTATATATGATGAATTAATATATATTAATTAAGAAACTTCTTAATTTCAACAGAATAAACTAATTAACCGAATAAATCAAAGCTATTAATAATTTAACTTAAGCTAATTTAATTGAACATTTAAAAATAGAGTAAAATCCTCCCCCCCCCCCCTTTGTTTGATATGATTTTCCATATTAGAAATATAACCCATTATATTACAAAATCAATGGAATAATCTTTACTATTATAACGATACCATCGACTAAGATAACTAAAATGACTTTTAAAAGTATTCTAAATTTAAAAAACTAATTATTCTCAATCGTTTTGAAATTATGAAGCTCGACAATTAATTTATAACAGGGAGGATTAAAATTGGGTGTCAACATCAGAAAATATGGGTAATGTGAATCTTAATGCCATCGGGAAGTTAAACTAATTTGGTTACCACCCACTCCAACGAATGATACATTTGATATAACCAAACCAAATTTGCAGAAGATCAAAATGTGAGGAGTTTCTAGAGGCCTTGACCGTGAAGATCCCCATGACCACCTTCATAAGTTTGTAAATGTGTGTGTCCCTTTCACTATAGAAGGAATTTCAAAAGAACCAATGAGGTTAAGGTTCTCATTTTCATTGATGAAGACACAACTAAGTGGTTGATTGTGCCACCACCAAACTTCATCTGTTCATGTAAAGAATTTACCCAAGCTTTCTTAAAATGTTCTTTTCTCCTTCAAAAAGTGCAAAATTAAGGGATGACATTGAACATTTCAAACGAGTAATTGTAGAGAATCATGGTATTCCAGACACGTTGTTACTACAATTTTTTTATGTAAGAGTCGATGATTTGAATACGGGGTTGGCCGATCATATTATTTAAGGGGAATAGTGAGGCAACCGTTATAGAACTCTGCACTTGATTATATGACCAAAGTCAATAAAGCTTGGTATAGTTGTAAAGATCATGTGTCAGTTCCGCAATTGAGTATTTTTATTGAACAAGAAAAGATGAATCAACAGTATGATAAAAGCATAACTAAATTGACAGCTCAAGTTAAAATCTTATCAAAACATGTCATGGGAAGTGATATGAGATTAGTCAACAAAATGGATATCGGCCATGGGATAACTACAATTGAGGGTGCATGTAATGGACACATGATTTTGAGAGGTGGAGAAATGGATGGTTTGTGGTCAAGTTATCCAATGATTATCTTAAATTAAAATTGGAACAGGATAGTGATAGTAATTGGGAAGATATATTGATCGCTGTGATAGATGGGAAAGTTGAGACGGAAGTGAGAGTTGTACAAAAGATTTTTGGTGTAGATTCATGATTCATCCATTTCGGGAAAGGCCTAAATTAAGGAGTTGTTTGCTAAAACTCTGAACATAGTGGAAGAGTCCAATGTGATGTTAACAAGATAAGGAGTGAATTCTCATTGCAATAGGTTTAAAATAAATATAAGACTTCTTAAGGAAAATCAATGTTAAAAGCAGTCGTCACTTAATCTTTTTAAAGAAATTAATAAAACATAATTTTAAAGATTTCAACAGAAAAAGACCAAAAAATTAGAGTAAAAAAGGTTTGAGGTTCCCATTTGCACTTCAAGAAGGGTTTTAAGGTATTTGAAGTTCCCACTAAAACACGGTTATCCTACAACTTGAAAATTTACTTTTTGACTAACTTTGAAAAACAATTATGTAAATAGAAGCTATATTTTAAGTATTGCTTGGAAATGAAATTAGAACAACTTTTAGGAAATAATTTTTATCAACAAACCAGTAAGTAAATAAATAATTAAATAAGAACTTAAATACTTCAACATAAAAAGATAAAGAAGACTATTTTCTGGAGAATTTAACTAAATTTAATCAAATTGAAAGCAAAGGCTACTAAAGAAATAAGGGGAAAATAAGCAAATACCCCGTTAAAGCAAAATATTTAAAAACATATACCTTTTATATTCATACCCCACTAAATAATTACACTATATATGTGATTACTAATTTCATTTAACTGATACTAAATCAGCATCATATATATTGTATTTGTATCACTAAGACTGATTAAGTCACTAAATTCATACTAAATCAGTATATATATATTGTATTGGTATGATTAAGATTTGTTGTGAAGAAATTACTCATTAGTTAATGATACTATAAGTATGTATATATACTCTTATAGTATCATTGACTAATGAGTAATTTTTTAACAAGATACCTTAATGATGCCACAACATTATACATATATACTCTTATAGTATCATTGAATAATTAGTAATTTCTGAACAATAAACCTTGTATATATACTCTTATAGTATCATTGACTAATGAGTAATTTTTTAACAAAAAACCTTAATGATACCAAAATATTATACATATATACTCTTATAGTATCATTGACTAATAAGTCATTTCTTAATAAGAAACCTTAATGATACAAATTGGTGTATATATATATACCAATTGGTATCAGTTAAGGAAAATTATCAACCTCAATGACACCAATACAGTGTATGATATCAATCTTGTATCACTTAAGAGAATATTATCACCCTCAATGGATGGGGGTATGGACGGTAATTAGTAATTATGTTTAGAAAATGGATATTTCATGAATTACTTTAAATTTGGGTATGAACATATAATTATTTTAGATTTTATGGCTCATTTATGTAGTTTCCCCAAGAAATAAAATAAAGGGGAAGATAATTCAAATTTAGTCCCTTACAAAAATCATGTCCTACATCTAAATTTACTCTGCCACAATAAATGGGCCTCAACCATTTCTTCTCTCTGGACAAGCAGTTGCAAAATTAAATTGGGCATTTGCCCATTTTTATCCCATTAAGCTTGTGTATACAACGGTTGTATACCCTTGTATATGGGTTGTTTATTAGCCCATTTTCTTATATATTAGATTGTATACTATGGGTTGTTTGGTTACTGGTTAGAGTTATGCAGGTATTAATTATGAAGTTGTTAGTGATGTAAGTATTAGTTATGTAGAGTTTGTTTATACAGAGTTTAGTTATGTATGTATTAGTTATGCAGGGATTAGTTTTGTAGGTATTATTGTGCATGGTTTAGTTACATTGGATTTAGTTATGTGGGTATAAATTAGGAAATATTACTTGGAATGATACCTTCTGATAAATAGTTACTAATTTTAGCGATACTTTTTAATTATTACCAATTATAGCAACACTATGTTAAATCTTTAATATGTATTAAAAGTGAATTAAGTATGCGATAAATATGTATTATAATTGTTTTTAAAAATATATTATGCTTGTTTTGTAAGAAATTGACACATTGAATTAAAAGTGTATTAAAATGTGTGATAAGACAATTTGACTTCACAAAAAGACCCAATTAGGTGGGGTATATTGGGTAAGTTAAAGGGTGAATAAATAATGTTTTAGGTTCAGTTTTAAGTCACTTTTAACAAACAAATCAAATCCCAAAGTTAAAATAAAAAATCACTCTCATCTCTCTCAAATTATCTCTTCCTCTAAACCTCCATTGAAGACCATTAGGACCCAAGAAGAAGGTCAAGTCTTCAAGATTCAAACCAAATTTTTTGGTTTTATCATCTCTAAGGTATGGTTTGTTTCACTCTTGGGATTCCTTTCCCCATGAGGTTCTACCAAAAGATGATTTCTAAATCCCTCAAAACAAGGGTATTTCTTCTCACGTGGGTCTTCTTTGAAAAACAAAATTATGAATCACTTGTGATGAATTAATGTTGTTTAAGTATATATTGACGGTTAATTTATGATTTCCTATGAGATTTCCCTAGACCCATGTCCCTCCCCAGTTAATAAAACCTTTAATTCTTAAGGTGAATTTGTGAAGATGATGCAACCAGAGATTACTAATTGTTGTAATATGTAATTGGTTATGAATTGAGTTGTTTAGGTAATGTTATGGATTCATGGTAATTGGAAGTACGAAGGTTCTGAAGAGGGAAAGAAGGTGATGTCATGGTTATTCTTGATTCAATATGAATATGAGTAATTGGATAGTAATGCTCGTATGTATAAGTGTGGTTGGTGATGTTGATGCTAAAGATTCCTATCCTTAAACCCTAAGACATTGAATTTAGACATGAAGTTATAGGTATGGATGGTTATGAATATTATATGATAGAAAGTAGTTTCTTATGATTATAATAAAGTGCTAAGTCAAAGGTTTACTCACTTGTAAAGAGGTGTCAAAATTTAAAGGATTATTCTCACTTATGGTGACCTATGATCTAATATGATAAGATATTTACATAGGGGTCTAGGAGAGACAAATGTGGACTTGTATGATGAAGTACGATTATTACTAAATGGAATAATTTCTTAGCACCGAAAAGGCACGTATGGAGGTCTCTCACTTAGTAAGTCCGTTCTCCCACATGGGTTTCCTCACGTTAGTTAAGTCCGGATTCCTAAAATAGGTTGTCTCATGATATGGAAGCCTCCACATCTAGCAAGTACAGGATTATAGTAACAATCTCCTTGACGCTTAACTACGTGCCACATAGGACTCTATCTTAGTGGACCCACTTAGATAGCTATGTACGAATGTTGAACCTTAGGCAAGTGTTAACCCTCTCTTTTCGGTTTGGGAGTAGAACACCGGATTCCATGTAGCTCACATGGTCTCAGGTTGGTTATTGCAGTTCTTTCCCTAATGTAAAAGTAAATTAACAAGTTATGTATGTGAACTCTTATTAGGGTTTTCTTAAAGGTTACTATATGGTGTGAGGGAGAGTATGGGACTTCTCTTACACATTGCACATGTGGGATCCTAAGAGATGGTCCTAGTGGTGTTCTTTTATGATTACGATTATGAATATGGTTATGTTGATAAGATATGAGTAAGTATTGATGTATGAAGCATGTTATGAAATTGTGTTGTAAGTATGACGTGGGTTGCTTAATGTGATACTTAGCTTTGGATACGATTATGGGCTTTGTTCTTGGCGTTGCACAAGTGTTTTCTAAGTTTCTTATATGTTGGGTTGACTTATGATGTTCCATATATGTGTATACTGAGTTATTGGATGTTATGCGTGACTTTGATTAAATTGTTCCTTTCTCATGCTTAATGTTTTATGCATAGGGAACTATAGTACAATGTTTTGTACTAACCCATATTTTTTCCCTTTTTCCCAAAACATTGTAGGTCGGGCCATTGAGGTATCTTGAGGCTAAAGCAACAAGGCTTGACCTAGACTCTCCAAGTTCTGGTAGGTCCTCTAGTTCGAGGATGACACCACCTACCTACCTTAGTCATACTTGTATTATTAAAGACATTATTTTCTCTCCTATTATTGAAGATGTTGATGTAAGTCTTATGTAGAAACTATGAATTTGTATAAAGGCTATGCCCAGATCTTTTACTTCATTTATATGGTTTAATGTGAGATAAATATTTATAATAAATTCTTATGTATTATTATGTTGTCTAAACAAGAAGCCTAAGTAAGCTTCCTGCGTGAGAGGTCTATGTTAACCTCACTAAGTATATATAAACGTTTTAGCACTTTTAACCTGATATGTGATGACAAATGCTAAAAGGCTTGTCTTAGTCCTCTTCGAGGACGATGACGCTGGTAACAACTAGGGTGTACTTTATGTAGTTAGACCAACCTTGTCCAGATTTGGAGGAATTTTGAGTCATTAAGGGGTAGGGATATCTGGTAGCAATCTGGTGGAGTAAATGTGAATTTGACTACATGAATGGATAGATAACTCGTTAAGGAATTCATACCACTTTAAATCATCGAATTCGGATAATTAGATTCACGAGGGGAGAGAGATGAGAATTTTTGAGGAGAATTAGGGGGAGAAAGTGGAGGGAGGGAATGGGGGAATTCAATATGAGAAGGAAAAAGAGAGAATTGAATTTGAGGAATTTGGGACTTTGGCATTAAGGTCATTATCTGAGTATAGTGGGCCAAGAGTATGTTGTGAAAGGGGGAAACTGAAAATTCCTTAGGAGCTCACTTCCTTGCTTTGTGTCGCTACAGCGACATAGGCGAAGCTCACTATTTCACTTTGTGCCATTACAGCACGATAAGTGCCAATGTAGCAGGATGGCGGGTTTTCAAATCATAAATAAAATCCTTAGACAACCTTATTTTGTACTTTTTGACTTTTTGAGTTAAGAGATGACCCCTGGGCTATTCCCACTTGTTTTACACCATTCCTGAAGCTAAAGGTAAGATTTTCACTCCCTGAATTCATTTTTTGATCCGTAGAATGTTTTAGAATGAGTCAATATTGATAGAGAAGGATTTCTCGAAGAATCCTAAGGTGGAACTAACCCTAAATCGACTAGTTGGGGCATGGGTTTGACCTAGGTTTCATAGTTTATTAGTAATGTGGGAATTTATTATTTCTTTCTTTATTCCCGCATATAAATTGTTGTTTGTAGACCACGAATAAACGGAATGAATCAGGAAAGGAAATGATAAAGTTGTCTAGAGTTTCAAAATTGTTTTCGAGTTAGGGTGATGGTTTTGTGATTCTATTTTAGTGATAGGGACTTTGCTTTGTTCGTTGTGATATTGTATAGTATTGCATGTGAAAATATTGATTATTATAGAGTGGAAAGAAAGAAAGAGATAGTAATATTGATATAAAGAAATCATGACTTGAATGTGAGATTTGACTGGGTTATTGTGATGTGTGATTGGGATCGGCTACCCACATTACGAAAACACTAATTGGATAAGATTGCTAGTTCCCGCAGTGATACGCTCAAATTTTACTTCTCGAAAAGAAGTAATAAGTGATCGTATTCAGTAAGAACCAACTATAAGGTTTAGGGTCGATCCAACGAGGAAATAATTTAGACTTAACTTAACCTACATTACTCTATTTAAATTAAGTCTTTCTGAAAATAATAATAAAAGGGGGGGTTTTAAATAACAAAAGGAATTAAATATTTCTATGTAAACAAGTAGCAAGTATTAATAATTGATATTTATCAAGTGATGAGAGTAACTAGGGAAGAAGTGTTCCCCACAGGTTCATAACGCCGTAATTCTAGCTATAACAATCATTTGCCAGTATCTTGCATGCAAAGTGGTAAATTACGTATCCCTAATTTCTTTGTCCAGCAACTAGGGAATTTCACTTCGTACCTTGGTCCGGCTACGTGTGTGTGCTTTACTAAACCTTACCTTTACCTCATATTAAGCATCATAATCGATGTATGGCTTAGTTGTTACTTCGCATTTATATACCGTGGTTTCACGGTATTATTAATACTTTTTCCTTAAGTTTAGTGTGTCCAAAAGGCCTTTTTGCTGCGTAATTTTTTAGATAAGTTTCTTTTTATTTTGCCGGCAATCTGTCCCAAAGCTGACGAAGTGGAGATTTTTGAGCGAAGAAATGCCAAGGATCGAGACCACCTCGGAGCCTGATGACGGTCCGTCGGCTTGTGACGGTCCATAGGTGGCGGCATAGTGCAGATGATGAAGGAAGTGGGGGAAGTCGACCCAAGTGTGGGTTACGAAGATTGTGCGGTTCGTCGTGTCTAGACGGTCCGTGCATGCACAGGTTCGTCATGAAGTCAAAAAGTAATCCTAGACCCATATTCCAAGAGTTGAGGTTTTGAACGAAAGACCCTCGGCGGACCGTTTGTGCTATGACAGTCGTCATTACTTGTCGTCGAGGGTAACTGAGAAGAGCAGCAGAAGAAATTGCTAGTAGTAGGGAAGACGAGTCAATGACGGTCCGTCGTGACCATGACGATCCGTCACGAGGGTCCGTACCCGCAGCACATTTTGAGCAGATTTCCAGCACATAGAGTCCTATGTTCAATTAGGTTTTTTATTTTTATAAATAGTTCGAAAAAATGTTTTGAGGTGAGACTCCAGATAGTTAGACTTTGGATCATTGGTAGACTCTTAGATTGTAGACTTTGATTATCATTAGACTTTTTGTAAGATTATTGATTACTTGAGATTCTTGGAAGTAATGTTTTTGATTAATCAAGCAACTTTTCGGATTTTACTGTTTCTCATTGAACAGAAGTACATGATTCTTATTTAATATATTTTGAATATTGTGATTAGGACTTATGAGAGAACTAAACTCCATAACTAGGGTTGTGGGAACCATAGCAATAATTGAGATAAAAACCGAACTAAAATAAAATTCTACGAATAGGGTTCTTGCATGTAGTAATAATTCTTCGCTTAGAAGAAGTTCATTTAAGGAATGGCCGACGTTAGAAATCGCCTAATGACTACTTGCCGGACCAGGAGGTAGATATAGGAAAAGAATTTATCAAATAGAAATTTAGTGTATACTCACTAATATGTTAGTATTTGATTGGTTTACGAAGTTATAACTTAGTCAAATATCGAATACGGTGCTTAATATGGGTAAAGATAAGGGTTAGGATAGGCAACACACGTAAACGGACCAAGGGCGGAGTGAGATTTACTAGATGCCGGAACCAAGGATTTTAGAAATAATAACTACACTTTGCATGCAGATACGGGAAAGAATTTTTATAGTTAGAATGACAATTGAAACTGCTGTGGGAAACACGTAAACCCTAGGTTACTTTGACTTAATTGATTAAAATCCAACAGTCAAAAGCTTTTTAGTGTCTCTTTCAATTGTGTTTGTTATTTTCATTCATTTAGAAATGACCCCTTTTATTATTATTACTTTCCAAGGAAGTCATTGACCAAACAATAGTAATTAACAGGTTGAAGTTAAGTCTAGACTATTTTCCTCGTGGGAACGATCACCAACTCACTAATTGGGTTATTTACCTTGACACGGCCGCTTACTTCTTCTTTGGGAAGTAAAGTTTGAGGTGTATCAAATGTTGGCGTCGTGTGCCGGGGAAAGTAGCTTTAGATTAACTGAACTTATTACTGTAGTTAGGTGATATTTTCTTGATTACTGTTTTATTATTTTTGATTTTTTCATAACTAATCCCCTTGTATGTCACATACACTGGAGAGGAAGAGAACCCTTGTTCCCTCCGATCACCGAATTAGAGTGTACTTGCGCAATAGAATCAAAACTTGAGAATAAATGAAGAGGATCCAAACCAGAACATCCCAGCCTCCGGTTGATGTTCATGGTCAGATGTTACCCGATGCTCCGGGTGTGAAAACCAACAGAGCGGGGACAAAAATCACATTCCACAGCCCCAGGCATACTTACAGAGGAATGATGAAACATAGGCAGATCTCGTGATGGCCCCAGGAACTCGTCTTGCGCTCCTCTACCCACAGGCCACACATTGTGGTAACTAGTAGACTTCTCTTCGATGCAAATGTCACTGCCAGAGTTTGTTTTCATGGCTACCTTCTGAGGGGATCCACATGGCCCATATAGGTAAGGTTCAAGGGGCAGTGTGTTAAGTGTGTAGGGAGGCCTGATTTGGATGTAGATATATTAGGTGTCGCAGCGTGTGGTTCCTCTCTCACTGACGGGAGAAGGCTTGATTGTGGTTCATGAGCTCCCATACAACTCAATCTTTCACGTGGAACCAACTAAGGGATGTATTCTTAGCACGTACTCCCAGTCTCCAGAAAACTACACACAAAGACAAGAGGTGAATAAACTTTGTGCACTTACCAGCGAGTCAGTTAGTAGTTCTTGGGATAGATTCACCTCATATTGAGAAGTATTCCAAAATCACCGTATAGATGATGAGTCACTGAAGGAATACTTCAATCGGGGACAGGATGATAATAACAAAAGCGGGGTGTTGCGACACTATAGATGTGGCTCTAATGGGGAATGTCCTTATGCTGAAAATTGCCTAAAATTAGAGAAAAACTCCTGGAAATGACAAGCTGGAGTAATAGGAAGTCGGATAC
Source organism: Solanum habrochaites (assembly GCA_027704765.1). Taxonomy (NCBI): domain Eukaryota; kingdom Viridiplantae; phylum Streptophyta; class Magnoliopsida; order Solanales; family Solanaceae; genus Solanum; species Solanum habrochaites. The sequence continues at coordinate 7,159,352 of JAKWJA010002498.1, read as the reverse complement.
AGGGGAAGAAAAACACCTTCGCAGTGCAGTCCACTCACAACCCAGCCACAGATGAGATTCGTGAAGAAGAAAATGGTCAGATGAGAACTGATGGGAGCCTTGGGTTGTACAAAATCATGTCACTTGGGGGTGCAGAAAAAGAGAAGAAAAGATTAATGCAGTAACTACTTGGATAACCACCACCCCCTAATGATGAATGCTATAGCATAGGATACTGATGCAGTAAATGAGCAGAGTCGGGGGTTTCCGACCAAGCGCCCAGGGCTCAAATCACGATAATTGGCGCCAAGGTCAAAAGGAACCAAGGTCGGAACTAAGGTAACGCTATAACCGTGAGGGTCATTATGTCTGAGATGGAAAAACTAAACTGCGACAACAACTTCCACAAGGGTAACTTACGGTAACAGAAATGATAGGAATGGGCCAAGTTCCTCCTCAAAATCGTGAATGAAGGTACTCCTAGGGATGGTGGATGATAGTATGAGCGCGAGTTGAGGATATGTTGTTGCACAACAATGATGAGTAGGTCGTGATAGTGTGAGCACATTAAAGGTTAAGGTGTGATTTAGCTAGTATTGGCAAACAGGTTGATAACATGCAATATCGATTAAACAATTGAGTTGCAAATGGCCCCAATTATCTGCGAAAGTAAACACACGCAACCGGATACTCTTCCTAGCAACACGTCCAAAATCCCAAAAAAAGATGCGCACTGTTTTTTTATGGCAATCACTATCAGGGTGGTAAGCCAAACCTCGACCCACTTATGCCGTCTACGAGGAAAATTGAGACAGAATATGATAATGTGGTAAAGGGTAGTGGTGGAAGCAGAGGGAAAGTGTAATGGGAACAGATGCATAGTACCTATGAAGTAATTCCCATGGCCTAGGCACCACAAACTTTCCCTCAGAGATTAGTGAAAAATGACCGAGGATGGTAAATACCGGCGTTAATAACAATGTTGAAGCAGCTTTCTATCAAGGTCCCTTTTGTGTAGAAGCTCTAGAATAAATGCCTCAGGGTTATGCCAAATTTATGAAAAGATCTGGTCACCCAGAAAAGATCGTCACTTTTGGAGGATGAGTGATGATGAGACTGCCTAGCATGATAGTGTTATTGCTACAAGATCCCTCGTACAAAAAGAAAGAAGATCTGGGTGCGTTCACTATTCATTGTACAGTGGGTCATTACATTTGACGAAGCATTATTGTGATCTGGGGAAGAATAAAATCTCATTGCCCCTCTCATTACAAGAAGTGGGTTTAGGGGATCCAAAAACCCCTGCGAGGCGGCTACTGATAGCTGAAGTCGGACAGTGAAAGGCCTATTGGGATACTCCATGATGTCTAGTATTAAAAGGGGAGTCATTCATCTTTCCGAGGGGTGATTTTGTTATTCTGATTGCGAAGTCGATTTTGAAGTGCCTATTATTATTGGGAGGTCATTCCTTGTACAGGTAGAGCCTTAGTTGAATGGAAGAGGGACAGATGAAACATTCGGTTGAATATGAAGAAGGAAGCGAACCTTCAACATTGTGGGTTAATGAGGAAAAGTGGTGAAGCTCCAATCGGGTATCAGTAATTATCCCACCAAAGAAAAGATGAAGACGGGAGAATGAACAAAAAACAGGTGAAAAACAAGAGGTAGAATTGGGTTTGGTATGCTGGTAGACAGTTATGGGTCGCCTTGTATTCCCGGCAAAGCTCAATTCAAATGGACTGGCCCTTACTTGATTACCACAAGATTCCTTCATGGTGGAGCAGTTGGTGTTTTAAATCCCAAGGAGGGAGTGCGGTAAAGATGTTGCATAGAATTCGCATAAAACTCTATTGGCATTAAAGCAGAGGGGAATGAAGTGATCAAGGAAGATGCATTAACCAATCTTGAGAAGTTGAGTTAATCAAGTGTGTCCAGTCGTGCCGCGACATTAAATCAGGCACATTGTTGGGAGGCAAGCCAAACTATAGTCTTTTTAGTAATGATAGCATTTTTCTTTTACTAATGGGTATGTGTTTTATTTTTTTAAATTTGCAGGCACATCACATGGAAATTCTGCAAAAAATAATTTTGCAGCAGTCACTGACGGATACAGCGACGGACCGCTTGCGTCTGTGCGACGGACCTTCGTAGGACCTCGTCGTACCAGGACGCTTAAGGTTATTTTCAAACTAGCACAACGACGGAACCAACGACGGGTTCGTTAAGCTGCGAGGACCGTCGTGGGGACGGTCGCTGTTAATGAGCCGTACCCGACCGAAACCGGTGGATTTATTATAAAAATTTCACCATTTAACCTCCCCAACCTTATTTCAACCCATTCCTTCATTACCCCCCCCCCCCACCATTTCCCTCTCTTTTAACTTCCACAAGCTCTCCCTCTATCACCGATCATTGCCCCCCCCCCCACAATTCTCAAAATCCATGATGAAAGTATTAATACTACTAGTCGGAGTTGCAAATATGGGTGTCGTACTGGTCACCGCGTACTGTCCTTTTTTTTTTTCCGAATTCTAAGGTTGTGTCTCTAATTCCTACTCATAGTAATTAGCTTAGTTGTCTTGATATGTGTGTTTCTTTTATATAAGATTCTGTTAACCTAGGTACAAATGTTAGAAATGCCATGTTTCCAACCCTTAGGACCATAGGTGATTCCCATTACTAGTTTCCTAGGCAGTGGGGTTTAGACAAATGTAGGGTCCAAAAAAACACTGCAAGGCGATTTGGTTCTCGGGCTAATGGGGTTACACCAGTTCTGTCATTGATCTACAGAACGAGACACGATGACGGACCTCGTAGCTAACGGTATAGACCGTTGTTGTAGGTTCCGCTTTTCCTCCAAAACCAAACCCTGTTCAAACGGGACACATTGTGACGACCGTCGTCTTTACGACGGTCCGTCCTGCACAACCGTCCTGGTTGTCAGAGACCCCGTTTCTCAGGGTCTCTCTCCATTTTTTTCAAGTTTCCTACAATGAACACCTACGACGAACTGTCGTACATGTGACGGTCCATCCTGCATAACCGTTATGATGGTCAGATACCCCTCTCCTAACGGTCTCTCCTTCTTTTTCTAAGTGTCCTTCAACGGACACATGTGACGGACCGTCATACACACGACGGTCCGTCCTGCATGACCGTCATGACTGTCAGAGACCCATCTCCTAAGGGTCTCCATATTTTTTTTTCAAGTGTCCTACGACGGACCGTCGTACCTGTGAAGGTCTGTCCTGCACATACCCTCACACTAGTCAGACTCTCCTTCAGGGTTCTCCATATATACGTAGTTTATATAAACACGACGGACCCCATGATGGTCCGTCATAGTCACGACGAGCCGTCACCAGGCCCGTCGTGTGTCCCTGTTAACGTAGTAATGCCATACTATTTTAATTGTTTTTGTGGTTTTTCCTGTCTTGTTTGCACCTTTCATACGAATATATCCTTTACATGTAATATATCATATGAGACCCAAGCAAGACCGAATTCGCACGAGGGCGATCGAAGTCTGCGCACTGTCTGCCCGCATGGTCATTGGCTCGGATGATGAGCGTGACCCCGAGTATGTGCCCCAGGCACTTCCACCCCTTCCTTGCTGCACTGTCCCAGATCCACACCCAAAGGTTGGCATCCGACAGTAGTCATGCACCTCCCTATCTGATGAGGGCGCCCCACTGACCGCACACCTTAGGTCCGCAACACATGAAAGAAGGAGCGTCGGGATCCTTAAGGAGTCGTGGCAGAGGAAGCACTCGGGCTTCTTTGAGGTTCCGCCACCCCGCCATCACTGCAGCGTCGGCCTCGTCTATGAGGCCTGACAGTTCGGAATCCACCATCAGGGTTCACCAGCTCAGGCCCCCACCCCAGCCACTAACCAGCCCCCAACCGGTGGTTTGTTAGTTGTGTGACGGGCAATTTAAAGTATACTCGACGATGCCAAGTTCTGCTGATAAAGGAGTTGATGACTCGAACCCTCACCTTGGAGCAGCGGGGTTCCTACAGGGGAGTCTCCCACCGATTCCTGAGATTCCCAATTCTTCACCAAGGAATCTCTTCGAGTGGAGAGCAGGTGCGTGGGGACGGTTTACTGGGAGAAATGGTCTGAGAGTTTTATGCAATCCTACGTAATTAGCGACTCTCCGATCACAGATAGAGTAGGCGGGCTGCCCCAATAAACAGGCCCCGCTGGAAGCAGGTCCGAGTACGGGGCATACAGGTTGACATTTCCCTGCTTGCCATCTGCCGGTTTTTTCGATAAACGCGAGGTGTTGATGGCTACTCGGACCCCTTCTCACTGCCGAGTTTGACTATACTGGCAGATAGTTAAAGGATGGCCAGTTCCTGCGCGAGCCTCATGAGAGAGAACCACCAAGAGGTGGATGGCCCACACCTGTCAGTTGATGGGAGGGTTGTCACTGGGGTAACTGAGCGAAGGGGGACAAAGTCAAACCTCACTTTCACGGAGATGTTCTTAGTGTGGCTTGATGTCCGTTCACTACCTTTCCCCCAAGCTTTACTGAGTACTATTGTTACATGGATCGAGCAGTGTTAGATGGCGAGCGTCGATAGCCGAGTTGAGGTGGACTTCGCGGGGCTTACAGGCAGTCATGAACGAGGAGGGATTCAAGGGTCACTAACTTACCCTTTCCCGGCATGATCTTTGCTTGTCTGAAGGTTCCGAAGGTGTGCCTATATGGCACGTAGATCAGCTCAAATACCCCGAAGGCATGATTGACGGTCGGCCCATCAGAGATGAGGCCAATGAGTGGGCCCATGCAGAGGGCCCCTGTCAAGAGCGCCCCACTTGATGATGATTATGCTGATACGTAGCCCAGGCCCGCACGGTTACACAGGCGGCGTTCCACTGACACTACCCCGGTCGCGTCTTATCCCGGGTATAGCACTTGCCCCGAGCTCCTCTAGCACACCCCTCTACCGGCACTGGTCCCGCTGCTAGGGTCCAAAAATTAGAGGCCACAAAATGGCTACAATTCTGCATCATATCCAGCCGTGGATGAAGAAGCCGATTACTAAGGCAGAAGAGTGCCTAGAGAGGAAAATGGTTCCAGTATACAGAGCGGAAGGATCACTGAGTTTTCACCAGGTCTGGACGCATTTGAGTTGAGGGTGTTAGCCGGACCAGGCCCCTCAGAGGATTTGTCGACTCTTCAGGCTGGCTGCAGTTGACAGTCTTCGTTGCAGATATCGACACGATATAGAGGCTTAGGGGGCCCATAGTCTGAGGCACATTTTCTGTCGAGCTTCTGAAGACACAGTGTTGGCAGACCCTATTTCTCCACTTCAGAAGATTCCAACACCCCCCTTCGAGAGAATACCAAGAGGCGTTTAGGGTCGAGCAGAGAAAGAGGCGCGAGCCGGAAGAGAAGGAGCGCCGAGAAGATATGAGGCTGTGAGGATCTACTCACTTGATGAGGAGGAGGCGCACCAGATGAGAGCATCAGAGTGAGCGGCTGGGGCGTCTAGATCCGGCACTGTGGAGATAGCAGGAGGCCTACTGATGGTTGCGGTTGGTGAGAGGACACCATGAAGGGTTGATCCAGATTGCAGAGGACGTGGGTTTCCGGGGAACCGGACCCACAAAGCTTGTGATCGACGGCGCTTTGACGCCCACAGGTTTGCTTCACCTACCACTCTAGTATTTCAATTTTTATGCATTGTAAGACCATTGCATGTTTTTTTGTTGGGGGTGGGGTAAATAAATGGCCCCAAGTGAGGTGGTAGGGTGTGAAGTTGGTATGAGTAGCCCAAATTCAATAACCTCTTTGGGGTTTTCTTGCCTGTGTTCTTGTCCCCAAAAGATTTGATTATTTTTCTGTGAACCGCATGTTTAGTATCTTTTGACACAGTTTAATTCTGGAGCATGATGGGTTAAAATGATATCCTGATTAAATGGAAAATATACATGACTAGCACAGTAACTGATAATTGTGTGGCCCTAAGCATGGACATAGAGGTACACCATTGCATTACCCTAAGTCTAAATTCAAAACTTAGGTGGTCTGATAATATGGTATATTGATTAGATGTCAAGTGAGTGTGAGGGAAATTGAATAGGTCCACTCTTGATACTGAGCTAGAACTTGTTGGGTAGTCCTACTAAAAGTGAGTTGTAATAGAACAATTAGGAAGGATCATAGGCCTTATTCAATTAGCTCATTTCTAGCCAAATAAAATAAACAAAGGAAATTTATTCCTTCTTGATCCAAATGAGGATGAGATTAAATTTGACCTTTCTTTTCACCCCAATGATTTTCTGAGGAAAATTGTGTTGGCCCTGGTCCCTCCTGGACATGTGCCCTCCGCTTATGCAAAAAGCATAAGTTGAGGGTGGATAATGAATCAAACAACCCGTAGTTATGGCCCTGACCGAAACTTTTTGGGTATGGTACCTGAATCATGGAAAAGCCATAAGGTGAGGGGTGGCTATTATGAGGAATGCTCTGGAAAGTGGGGGTTGGAAAGAACAAAGAGACAGGAAAGAACAAATGTAAAGTGGACTCAAGGAATTAGGAACCAAAGTAAAGAAAAAGAAAAATATACAAGAAATAAAAGCAAAGAAAAGAAGAAGAGTCACTACAAATATGAAGAGAAAGAAGAGAAAAATAGCAAAGGTGAATGAATATGAAAATGAGCGAGATTAAAATGATAGAAGTGGAGGTCTAGATGATTGTAAGGAGGGCAAAAAGCACTAAAGTATACCTAAATATACCCTACCTTGACCCCGAGCCTATGTTACTAGCTAAAAAAAGTCTATAGTGATCCTACGGGGCGGTTATAACGAACTAAGCAGTGAAAATAAGGGAAAGCTTATGGCATAGGTATGAAATGAGTGGAATTTGTTCTGAGCGCGAGTTGTTGAAAAGTAATCCTTATACTCAAACTGAAAATCATTGTGTGAAAACAGGAGGTTTTTTTTTTTTTTTTTTGAAGTGAGGACATAGTTGCAATATCGGATTGTTAGCACCTCGGGAGACAATTGAAGAGGATATGTGTTAGTGCATGGTGAGTTGTGTCATGTTCTGATCCCACATAATTCAAGCTAATAGTGATAGGCATGCATAGATTTGATGAGGGGAATTAATCGGATTGATAGCAAAATGATTGCAAAGGATAAAACATAGATACAAGTGTACAGAGATTTTGTATTGAGTCATAGTGCGTCGCTTGAGGGACAAACAACGAATTTAAGTTGAGGGTGTTGTGTTATTTATACCGTGGTTTCACGGTATAGTAATACTTGTTCCTTAAGTTAGTGTGTCAAAAAGCCTTTTGGTGCTAATTTTAAATAAAGTTCTTTTATTTTCTAAAGGAAAGGAAATCTGTCCAAAGCGAAGCGGAGCTTTCAGCGGAAGAAATGCAAGAAGAGACACTACAGAGCTTAGGAAGGGCCGTCGTGCTTGATGTGACGGCCATAGGTTGCCGTGTTAGTGCAGATGTGGAAGAAGATGGGGAGTCGACCAAGTGTGGGTTACGAAGGCTTTGACGGTCCGTAGTGTCTATGACGGTTCGTTCATGCAGTTCTTCATGAAGTTCAGAAGAAGTAATCCCGAGTACCCATATCCAAGAGTTGAAGTGTTTTGGAAGAAGAAACCTCGACGGACCGGTGTTGTGCCTATGACGGTCCGTCATACTTGCCATCGAGGGCTAATGAAGAAGAAGGAGCCGCAGAAGAAGTGGCATAACTATGGGACGGACGGAAGTCGATGACGGTCCGTGTGACCATGACGATCCGTCGCGAGGTCAGTCGACCCAGCCGCGTTTTGGCAGATTTCAAGCAAATAGAGTCTGGGTTAATTAGGTTTTTATTTTATAAATAGTTTGAAAAACCTATTTTTGAGGTTTAGACTCCAGATAGTTGACTTGGGATCATGTTAGGACTCTTTAGATTGTTTAGACTTTTATTATGATAGACTTTGGTAAGATATTGGATGACTTTGAGATTCTTGCAAGTGATTTTTGGTTGATTAATCAAGCAACTTTCGGGGATTTACTGTTTCTCATTGGAAGTAAGTACATGAATTCTTATTTAATATATTTGAATATTGGGATTTGACTGATGAGTATAAACTCCATAACTAGGATTGTGGGAAACGCATAGGGCAAATTAATGAGATAAAACTAACTAAAAATAATAATTCTAGAAAGTGTCTTGCATGTTTAATAATTCTTTCCATTAGAAGTCATTTGAACGGATGGCCAACGTTATTAGAACTCGCATTAATGCTACTTGCGGGACTAAGGAGGTAGAGAATAGGAATGGAAGAATATCACAAGATGTAGTGTTACATCTAACTAGGCTAGTATTGATTGGTACGATGGAAAAAACTTGTAAAATATCAAATACGATACCTAATATGAGGTAAAGATAAGGGTTAGGAAAGCAACACACGTAGCGGACCAAGGTGCGGAGTGAGATTTACTAGATGCGGACCAAGGATTAGAAATACATAACTTATCACTTTGCATGCAAGATATAGGAAAGATTGTTATAGTTAGAATTATCAAGTTTTATGAACCTGTGGGGAACACGTACACCTAGTACTTTGATTAAGGATTACAATCCAAGATTAAGAATCGTTAAGTGCCTCTTTGAATTGCGTAGTTATTTTATTCATTTAGAAAATAAAAATCACCTTTGTATTATTTTACTTCCAAGGAAGTCATTGACCAAACAATAGTAATAAACAGGTTGAAGGTAAGTCTAGACTATTTCATCGTGGGGGAACGATCCCAAACTCGCTAGTTGGGTATTTACTTGACAGGACCGCTTTACTTCTTATTGAGAAGGAAGTTTTGAAGCGTATCACGCACCAATCGACATTAGGACTATTTATAGAAGATAGTGATACTAAATTTAAGTTTATAATTCGTTCTATTATCTACTTCCTTGGTCGGACAAGTAGCAACAAGGCGGAGTCTAACGCGTGTGTGAACTCGTTTAAATAAACTTCTAACGAAAAGAATTATCAATACCGGCAAGACACTATTCTATAATGTATATTAGCTGTTTTAACTTGTTATTTACTCTGGTTCCCACCCCCTAGTTATACGATTTATTTACCCATGTTAAACATTCACACAATTCATATGATAGACAAGAATCATGTACTACTTTGATGAAAAGTGAAGAAAATCCAGAAAATTACTTGAATAAATCAAAGTCTTGCAACAAACGATTCCGAAAAGTAGAATATTTCCAAAAATCTCAAGTTCAACAACTAGGATAATAAAACTGAAAAATACCACAGTCTTAACCCCAAAAACGAGGTTTTTACCATTATTTATAATAAAAAAGTCCTAACATAAAAGAAAATCTATTTAAGAAAAATCTGCCCAAAAACGCGTTTAAGTCGATGACCTGACCGACGGACCGTCAAGGCCACGACGGACCGTCGACGCCTACCTTAGTTCCACACTTAGAATCTATTTCAGCTGATTTCTTCTCCAACTCACTGTTACCATCGACGAATCAGGATGATGGTCCGTTGAGTGCACGAAGGTCCGTCGATGGCTTCCGTTTCTCCACACTTATAATCTTTTCAAGACGAGTACTGGAGCTACTTTCCGTTAGAAATGACGGATGTGCAAGACGGTCCGTCGTGGAGATGACGGTCCCTCGATAGCTTCCGTAGCCCCACACTTGGTCATAATTCCCCGATCTTCCTTCACTAGCATTTTCTTGAAACAACGGTTTCCACCTACAAACCGTCGAGGGGTCGACGGACCGTCGATGGCTCTATATGTCATCACTTCTGAAATTTCAGCATAGTTCTTCCGTATTTTCATTCTGGACAGTTTTCTTGCAAACGAAGAAAAAAATACGTTAAAACTATTACAAAAAATCCTTAGACACACACTAAACTTAAGGAAAAAACATTAAAAGTTCCGTGAAACCGTGGTACATCAGCATGCTAACTAGGATTGTTTGTCACATTCCGTCATGCAAACTGGGAAAAATTTAAAGAACATACCTGGACACAAGGATCCTACCAACGGTCTGTCGAAGGGACGACAGTCCGTCGATGGTTACACCAAACCAATTTTCTGCAGATTTCTGATGATTTGGTCCCTCCACATTTAAAACCCGTTAATCTAATCCTTTTGTGTTTTCTGGACACACTCCTTTTTTAAAAAAAATTTGGACACGGACCCTACTCTACACTCTAGCCAACACTTCTAAAGAAAAAAAAAGAACATTCATACATGACATAAGTAATAAAAGAAAAAATAATGCAATTATGCCTAGAAAATCACGAAAAATCTATAGTTGGCTAGAGGATACATATTGGGTTGCCTTCCAATCAGCGCTTGATTTAACGTCGCAGAACAACGGAGTACTCTTTATTACTCAGACTTCATCAAGATGGTATGCCTCGACAACTTCATTCGTTGTTTCAGCATGCCCTAGATAGATTTTGATTCCTAGATAGATTTTTTTTTCTTTTCTTTCTTTTCCGGTAATCCATACACACCCTCCATCCAGTCACCGGTCTCATCGGGACAAACTCATTTTTCTCATTAAGGATCACAGTCATCCCCCCTTTCTTAGGTACACACTGAACTGGGCATACCCAACTACTATCGGCGAATGGATATATCACTCTAGCATCCAACCACTTAATAATTCCCTTCTTAACCACCTCTTGCATAGGTGGATTAATAATTCCCTTCTTAACCACCTCTTGCATAGGTTGATTTAAACGTCTCTGGTGCTCAATACTTGGCTTATGATCGGGCATGAGTTGGATTTTATGTGAAAAAATCCCTGGAGGGATCCCAATAATATCCGCAATAGTCCACCCAATAGCTCTTTTGAACCTTTTCAACACCTCCACCAAACTCTCAACTTGATGCACATTCAAATCTGATGCAATAATTACCGGCAAAGTGTAACCTTTTCCCAAGAATACATACCTCAGATGAGGTGGTAGAGCCTTAAGTTCTACTTTTGGAGCCTCCTCTATAGATGGTTTTGCTGGTAAGACTCGCGATGCTTCATATCGAACTCAAACTTCTTTGGTTTAAATCGAACATCACCTCGATCAAGTGTCGCAACCAATGACTCATACTATTCAATGCAATCACTATCAAAATTCTTGATCATTGCCGCTAGTGATTATACACCCACATGCTCTTCTATTTGTACCTCAGATGACTTTTCAACCTAGTAAGATATGGCAGATACCGATTGTAGCTTACCACTCTGCCTCATGGACCTACAAATGTTGAAAGTCACTTTTTCATTGTCCAACCAAAATTTCATTTGCTCTTTCTCAAAATCAACCAAGGCTCTACCCGTAGCAAGGAATGGCCTCCCAAGAATAATAGGCACCTCAAAATCGACCTCACAATCCAGAATCACAAAATCAGCCAGAAATATGAATGACTCTACCTTTACTAACATATCGTGGAGTATCCCAATAGGCCTCTTTACCGTTTGATCGGCCATCAGTAGTCGCATCGCTTTGGGATTTGGGTCACCCAAATCCAACTGCTTGTAAATATAGAGAGGTATAAGATTTATTCTTGCCCCAAGATCACATAATGTTTTCTCAAAGTGTAATAACCCGATTGTACATGGAATAGTGAAGGTACCCGGATCTTCTTTCTTTTGCACTAGAGACCTTGGAGTAATAGCAACAATGTTTATTTCTATCATTATCTCAAAAACGACCTATCTTTCTTAGTTACCATATCTTTTCATGAATTGGCATAACCGGGAATTGTTTAAGAGCTGTTATCAAAGGACATTGATGGAAAGTTGTTTGAGAATAGTGATATAACGCGGTAGTACCATCATCGGTCTTTTACTAACCTTCTTTGGGAATGAGGTGGTAGTACGGCATGGGGGTCACGTTTTGGGGTACCTCATCTTTATTTCCCGTTTTGTCTCCAGTCACCACCAACCTTCCACTACCTCATTTAATCACCCTTTATCACATTTTCAACACCAGACGGAATCGGTGGCGTCAACTGTTTGATTACCACCTCGCGTTGTGACTGACATACCGTCCATTCATTTTTCGTATTTTGGACAGTATTGATAGGAAGGTGTTTGGTTGGCGTGGGTTCACAGTCGAAAGGACAATGGGTCATTTGCAACTCACGATGTGGAGACATTGCATGGGCATCAACTTTGCCCAATACTCGCTAAGTCACTACTCAACCTTTAGTGAGCTCATCAATACCATCCAAACCTCCTCCTCATTTTCGTGAAACATATTCATAAACTCTCGCCATAATGCCTCCACCATCCCTAGGAGAAAAACTCACAATTTGGGAGGTATGGAACATAGGGCCCAATTCCTATCATTTCTGTCCACCATGTATCCAGTTGAAGTTGTTGTCGCGGTTGTTGTTGTAATTCCATAGTTCAACCTTGATTTCTTGAACCTAGCGACAATTTCCGATGGAGCCTAGGCATTTTGGTCGGAAAACCCTCTGTCTGCTCATTTACCGCACTAAGGTCTCCTCATCTAATATCCTAAGTAGGCGGGGCGGGTTTAGACAAGTTGTTCACTGCATTTACCTTTTTACCAACCCCTACTGACGTTGTTTCAACAAAAACTAACCCAAGGCGAGTTCGAATTTGAGCCATTTCTTAATGAAATCTAATCTATGGCGGGGTTGTGTGCGGGATTGCACTACAAAAAACGTTCTCCCAGTATCTAAACTTCATAGACTCTAAGCTTTCTCATTTGGGGATATTTCTTTGTACAATTCTCAGCAATCTTAGCATAAGTACACCCCCTACGAACCACCAGCTATCGTATTGAGTACCCCCCCTCCCACTATGCTTCTTTCATTTTTTTGTTTATTTTTTTTTTTTTTTTTTTTATTTTTATTTTTTTTTTTTTTTTTTTAATTATTATTTCATTGTTCCCCAATGAAGTTACTTTTCAGTGACTAATCAATCAAATGTGGGATGAGGGGGACACTTATCAAGAAGGAGGTGGAACCTATCCCAAGAACTATTGACTGATTCTCCCAGTAGTTCCATAAGTAGTTACCCTATGGGTGTTTAGTTATTAGACAATGGGTAGAAGTGATATGACAAAACATTCCTTAATGATTCCAAGTTAGAGTGAGTTATAGGGGAGTCGGTTAAACCATATAGTACATCTCCCATCAGTGAGAGAGGGAAAACACTTATTAACCCAATGACGTCCTATGCTCAAAGTCATGCCTCCCCACACAAACTCTTACACATCGACCTCACGGCGGACGTTGAGCAGCGGGTCATTAAGAAGATAGTCCCAAAAACAAACCTCTAGCTTGTGAGCATTTGCATCAGACTATAGTTAACACAACAGTATGACCCTATGGTATGAGAAGGTAGGAACAAAGTGGACGTCACAGTCAGTGATGTTTATTAAAATTCCCCTATAGACTCGTGAGGGCGTTGGAAAGGGAGGGTTACCTCTTATTGCACCTGCCCACAATTTTCAGTCCTAAAATTGATCATGAGCTTACAACCTGTGGTGGAATTTCCCAGTAGAATAATCCTCAAGATTACCAAGATTTTGGTCATTCTGCCGCAGTGTATGGTTAAGGTCGGGGTCAGGTGAGAGTTGGGTTATCGCTTACTCTCGTGTTACTTGGCCATACACTGAATGTGAAGTTAGATTGCAGGAGCCAAAACCAAGAAAAAAGTAAAATTAGGAAACGATTGACTAAACTTCGATAATGTGCTTAAAGTTAATCTTAAAAGCCACTTTTTTCGGCAGCGACGTCAAATTAATACGCTTAAAATGTAATCTCGAAAAGAAGTATAAAGCGGTCGTATCAAGTAAAAGAACCCAAACTATGATGTTTGGGGTCGATCCAGAGGAAAATGGGAAAAGGATTTCGACTTAACGTAATTACAATTACTCTATGTAATTAAGTTAACAAGTCATTTCCGAAACAAGTAATAAAATGGAGGTTTTAGGTTTTTTAAATAACAAATAGGAATTAAATATATCTAAGTAAACAAGAGCAAGTATGATATTTGAATTATCAAGTGATGAGAGTAACAGGCATAGGTTCCCACAGGTTCATAACGCGGTAAATTCTAGCTATAATACTCCTTTCCTAGTATCTGCATGCCAAAGTGGTAAGTTATGTATCCCTAATTGCCTTGGTCCGGGAACTAGGGAATTTCACTCTGACCTGGTCCAGCTACGTGTATGAGTTTTATAAACCTTACCTTACCTGATATTAGCATCATAATCGATGTTAGGCTAGTTATGACTCGCCCACCTATACAAAGTAGCCTATTCGATAGTATTATACTTAATGTACGTTGAAATCTTTTCTTATTATCTACTCCTTGGTCGGCAAGTAGCAAAAGGCAAGTTCTAACGCGTGCACTTCTTGTTTAAATGACTTCTAACGGAAGAAGAAAAGATTTCAATAATGCAAGAAACTCTTCTAGAATTGTTATTTTAGCTAGTTTTACTGTTATTTATCAATGCTTCCCCACAACCTTAGTTATGGATTTAGGTTTACCCCATGTTAACAATTCAGACAATTCATTTTGATTTTTAGCAAGAATCAGGTACTTACTTTGATGAAATCGAAGAAGAAAATCCAGGAGAAAATACTTGAATGGATCATGCCGTCAACTAACACACGTTAGCCAAGAGCGGAAGGCTTGGGAGGGGGGATAAATCAACCGTGGGCGTGAGAACATGGGGTGGAGAATAAAAAAAAATAAAGGGAGGAGAAATAACTCAAAGTCTTGCAACAAACGATTCTGAAAAGTAGTATATTTCCCAAAATCTCAAGTTCAACAACTAGGATAATAAAACTGAAAAATACCAAAGAGTCTAACACAAAAAATGAGGTTTTTACCAGTATTTATAATTAGGAAGTCCTAGCATAAAAAGGAAATTTATTTAAGGAAAATCTGCCCAAAAACACGTCTGAGTCGACGACCGGACCGACAGACCATCGAGGCCACGACGAACCATCGAGGCCACCCGTCGTTCCACACTTAGAATCTTTTTGATCTCCTTTCTTCTCCAACTCACTGTTACCATCGACGGACCAGGATGAAGGTTCGTTGAGTGCATGATGGTACGTCGATGGATTCTGATTCTCCACACTTAGAATCTTTTCAAGACGGGTACTGGAGCTACTTTCTGTTAGCAATCACGGATGTGCAGGACGGATCATCGTGGAGATGACTGTCCGTCGATATCTTTCGGAGCTCCACACTTGGTCAGATATTCCTGATATTCCTTCAGCAGCATTTTCTTCAGAGGACGGTTAACACCTATGAACCGTCGAGGGGTCGACGGACCGTCGATGGCTCCGTAGGTCATCACTGCTGCAATTTCAACACAGTTCTTCCGCGTTTTCATTCTGGACAGTTTTCCTGCAAATGAAAAAAGAATACATTAAAACTACTACAAAAAGGCCTTAGACACACACTAAACTTAAGGAAAAAGCATTGAAAGTATCGTGAAATCACGGTACATCAGCATGCTAACTGGGATTGGTCGTCACATTCTAGCGTGCAAACTAGGATCAGACTGCCACGTTCTGGCATGCTAACCGTTTGACTTTGGATTCCGTGATAAGATCAACAATGTGATGAAGCATGTGAATTGTGATGTTGATTCTTATAATAGTAATGAATATGTTTATACTTATGCATGTGCTATAATTTTGTAATTGCTTGTTTACGTTACAGTAGCGGAATAGTCGCATGATCCTACCAGTACACTGTGGTTGTGTACTAATTCTAAACTTCATCTTATTTTTGTTGAGTACAGGACATCTTCATGCAACTGTTGACAGATCTCGCTTAGGAGATCGTTGATCACTTCGAGTTCAAGGGTGTGTCACATCGTTCGGGCTGCCATAGAATTTTCTTTAATCTATATCCACCATTTTTAGACCTAGACCTTGTTTTAGATAATTAGATAGTTCACTAAAAATTCTTGTTAGATAAGGTTCTCGTTTCAAGTTTTGATACATTGACTTTCAGGTTCTAGGTTTCTTCCGCATTGTTAGTTAGTTATTTGATCTTTATTTAGCAATGATACCTTGTCTTTAGTTATTTAACTTGTTTCATAACTTAAATGTCTTAGTATCTAAGTTCATTGCTTTGGTTGGTTTCTAGTAGTGGTTCTCCTACTTATTTGTAGTGTGGGTATCAATCCCGATGGTTTGAATCGTGATAAAATATTGTATTATATGTGAATAATAAATTGTTCTTTGTAATATGTATTAAAATTGTATTATAGATGTATTAAAAGTGACCAAGTGTCTCCTTATAAGTTATGTTGGTTTTTATTTTGATTACAATACATTTATATGAATTAGAATATGATTAATATATGTGCCGACAAAATATGTACCACCCAAATTGTAATATTAATAGAATATTTACATTTGGAATCCAAATGTAACATAAAAATAAAGTTGACCGTGCATTAAAAAGAAAAAGGAAAAAATTAAGAATGTAGTACAGTTATTAGGTTAAGTTCTCAATAAAAAAAAATTAAAATAAACTAATAGGGGTAAATATGTAATTTACTATTTTAATACATGTATAACTAATATCCGCATAAAATATTCCATCTTTTATCCCCACGTAACTTATACATAAATTTTTTCATAAGTTATGTTAATATTAATTGTGTAGAGCTACAACAAACGCAACCAAACACTGTATAAAATATATTTATACATTGATATAACTTTAATTACAATGAACTAACCAAGGAATTGTTTGTACACATAACATATTGTCTTGATATTATATCCATAAAACAAGCAACTTCCTATTGTTAAATTAACATCTAATAATTACTTATATGAAGACATAACTGATCATATTCTAATTAGTTTAATGGAAATATTGGTACATCATATTCCATTTTCTTGTTGTCTTCATATTTCTTATTGAATTGAGGCGTCACAAATGTACTCGTAAATTTGTTTACTTAACTTGAGTTACTATATGAACAAATTATTGCCTTTGTGATTGAATGTTAAGTATTTTGATTTTTTAAATTGGTGAACTCCATCAATGTTGTATTCATATCATTTTTGTAAGATAAAATGGCAATCTCTTGAATATCGAATCAAAATATGATCTGATTTATACGAATGAATAAAGTATGTAATAAATATCCTCCAATTCGCAAATCATTAAGCACCTAAAGATTTGATTTTGAACACAACACTCATGCATACGAGAATACACACCAAAATATTCTTAAATTTATTAAACTACACATGTGAAAGCTTCTCTTCTAAATTATAAGCTATGTTATGATTTTCGTATATTTAAATATGTGGGGCTCCAATCAGACGACCTAACACATCGAATTTAATTTCTTATAAGTGAATAATATATTTTACACAATTAGCATATAAAATTTAAAATTTTAATGTATCTAAGGCATTTATTAAAATTTAATGTATTAATATATCAAGCAATGTAAAGTATCGAATTTTTAACAAAAGATCACAATAATTTTTTTAAAATGGATACACCACTGTTAAATAAAAATAAGGATAAATTAGCAATTAAGTCATAAAATCTAACATATTTAGTCAAAATAACAACAATTTAAAATAGTTATTTAAAATATCAGAATGACAATATTTTAAAAAATAATATGTATTCAGATTTGAGTTTAAATTGTATCCACCATCAATGTACACTTTTTTACATAAGGCAAGTTTCTTTTTTATTATAAATGTTTTTTATTTTATAAAAATATAAATATCAAACATAGTAATATAAGGTAATTAGGTTTCTACTTTTATTATATCTATTAATTTATGATTCTCTTTCCTTACTAAATGAAATTACCATATCTTTTACCTTTTACAATAGCAGTGAAGCAAATTGAAAGCATCCACCATTAAAACAGTTTACAGAGTAACTATTACCAATGATCAAAATTTCTTTGTTTTCTTTCTTAATAGAGTTTGATGGATTCTTGCTCCTTTTTTTTTTGGAATTTCACTACTCCCGATTAATCTAATACCCAATAATCTTTCTTCTTCATCTTTCACGTGTCTACCCCCACCTTTCATGAGGAAGCCCTTTTTTCACGTTTCTAGATCTCTTGAAGGTGCTCACAAATTATTCATCAAAATATATACTTTAATTCAAGAAACTTTCTCATCGTTGAACGAAATCTCTTTATTAATTAGTTGATTTCTCAATTGGCAAGGTAATTTCCATTATTTATTTAAATTTATTTTTATTTGATGTTTAAGATCACCGATTATGGTATGTATTTCAGATTCTATGTATTACAGATTTCAAAGTCACTGTTTATGATTTATATTTTGCATTGTACATATTACAGATTTTTCGTTAGCATTTTTTATTTTTATGCAAGTTTGTTTACATATTCATCTAGTATTTATATATCTCAGGTTATTAGTCAATTAAATAAAAAAAATTTGATTCTTTTATGATTTAGTTATAATATTTTAGATTTATTAGAATCTACAAATTCCATTGATATCTTTATTTTGTTTGATTTTTAATATATTTGTCTTTGGTTTTAGGATTTTAGATTCGGAGAGAACATATGTATGTCTACAATGTATGAGTCAACAGTTTATTTGTGTATTCATTCTGTCTATATATCAAAAAAGATTTATATTTTTTATTTTTACATTGTATTTCAATCTCAATTAGTATATCAACATGTTTGTATTTCCTTCTTAATTTGTATACTTCATACTGATATGCTAACCAATTGATATGTTATTGGGTATTCATGTCGGCATTTCAACTCAATTTAAATGTGCAGTTGAGTTCTCTTTTGTTTTGTAGTCTACCTAATTGTGTACCAATAATTTTGTAGTTTATGTGCCTACTTACCTCAAAGTCACTTTGTATTTTCAAATGAAAGAGAGTATTATTTGTATTCACATAGTATATTCATGAAATTTGATTTATAAACTTTTCTATATTCATCTCATTTTGTGTATTCATATATGTTGATTCAAACATATAGATCATGATACGATTAGTTTGTAGTTTACATTTCAAATTCACTTTTGCATTTAAATGAAGAAAGAAAAAAAAAGTATTTCTTTTTGTATTCACAACTGTATATTCATCCACTTAGTATTTATAATTTGTATTTTCATCTCACGTTTGTATATTCATATATTGTTGTATTCAACATATATGTTCTGATCGTTTTTAGTTATATTAACATAATGGGATACAATTATTGTATCATTCAAACGAAAAAAAAGCAGCTGTAACTAAAAAGAATTCCACCAAATTTTTGTTATACATCATAATTGGATACAATATATCCGTAAAAATCTATAAATCGCAATACATACAAAGATTTCACTAATTTAATTAGAAAGAAAAAACACTCTTCTACTCTACATATATGAATATCTCATCCAAACAAATAAAAAAATCAAAAAAAATACTTGATTGTTTTTCAATTATTCACTGGATGCGAGAAATTTATAGTCATCAATTTTGAAAAATTATGTCTCAAATATATGTCGTATTCAACGTGAAGAAGCTTTGAAAGTTAACAGATGAATGATTCAGAAGACAAACTAAATTATTTTGGTTAAATTTTTTTATGTTCTTAAGAAGAAAGCCAAAAAAGCACTCGACAAAAAGAAGACTATTTATGCTCTTTTCAAAGCGAAATTAATTTGTTTTTAAAATCTTTTTTACCTTTTTTGAATTTTTTTGTTTCATAATTTTTTCTGTTATTAATTATTTATATTATTTTAAATTAATAATTAAAATAAAGTAAATGCATAACTAATCCCTTAACAAACTAAAATAATGACATTTTTAATATATAATGAAATTGTTGCTAAGGAGTTCCACTAAAAGCTAAAAATATTGATGTTTTAAAACTTTTTCCCTAAAAAGAAATACACCCAATCATCCTATATTACTAAAAAGCATGAACATAAAAAGTTTAAAATTTGAATTACTATTCTTACCCCTTCTATAAATTAAAATTGTTTAAAATATTTTTAAATATTGATTGTATAATTAATTAAACTGTTAATGGACTTTAGAATCTTAAGATTAATTTCAATTTAAATATCAATTAATAATGTTATCATTTATAATCTTATGTATTAATTAATTATACTTTTTTTAAATGGTATTACTAAATTGCTAGATTTTCCCTTCTCATAATTTTTTTAACCCCTCTCAGAATAATATAATTCATGTGATAAAGTATGATCCTTAATGATAAATAACGAAATTCAATATATAAGGTGTAAATCTGCAAAATGGAGACAACATTGTAATGTTGCCTTGACTATTATAAATGAATGACTCTATCCTTGCACCAAATTTAATTATGAACGCTTATTAAGTGATAGAACTTTAGTGTTTTTCTACCTGTGTTTGCTAATTTGAATTTTCTTTTCATATTCTCAGTTTAGGTATTATTAGTGGGTAAGGACGGATTCACTGTTTATTACTCTAATATGCATAACTATCATCGTTTGCATATTTGCATAAACCGGCAAATATCTAAACTAAAACTTTAAGATTTGTTTTTTTTTGATATTCCTTCTATTCTATTTATATAAAATTCAACTTCTTTATTCTCATGAAAACTCTACCAAGATTTTAGGTGTATCATTTTTTTCTATTAGTAAGTGATGAAGAGCTCTTGAATTTTGATAGGATATGGAAGGAGATTCGATAAGAACTCAGAGAGTATGTATGATTTTTTCATGTCTACATTATATTTTTCTTAAATCTGTTTCTTGTCTTTTTTTTTCTCCATTATACTTCTGTATTTAGTTTCTATGAATGTGATATTTACGTAAGTTTTTATTCGTATTTTGGAATTCTACATTTTATTATTCATAAATTGACATATATATTTCCATTAAACTTAGCATTCTAAGTATTCTATAAATTCAATGGACACCACGTGCGAAGCACGTCCTCAGAAAATAGATAGTATACATAGAATTACATGTGTGTAAACAAAGATGGTACATTGGAAATTCAAAAAGCATTGTGTGGATATCCCCAAACTCATAAGTAGTCAATAACTATATAAAAATTGAAAAAACAACAAAGTCAATCTCTTTTGACAATTTTTCTTGTAATATTGAAGTGCGTGTAACTCAAGTATTGATTATAAAAATACATTGGTAATATAGTAGCTTTACTTGTATTCTAATCAATCTTGTGAATTGGATAGAGTACTTATATATCCAGATATAATTGTATTCACAAATCAGCATTTCAACTTGCGTTTATATAACAATGCAAATTATGTATATAAATATTCTACCGTGTACATAATTGATAATTACACAAACCTCAATCTCTTTTCCCTTACAGTCCTTATGTAATATATATATATAGATACCACTTCAACTTTGTCAAATATTACATTACAAGTATATATGTATATGAATATTCTACTATATACGCAATTGACAATTACACAACCTTCAATCTCTTTTTGCTTATGTTCTTCATGTACTCATTTTTTACCGTATATATATACGAATTTAATTTATTTAACTATTTTAATACAAGAGGAAAATCCATAATGACAATGTCACACAATACACCAAAATATGTAAGCATATATATGATACGTATTAAACTAAAACTAAAGCAAACAACTCTTAATCTCATTTGCCTCAGGTTCTGTTGAATTACACTTTTTTCATTCTCACTTAGAATCAATATTGTCAAGTTCTCCTTTTTTTTAAGATTTTCAGTTTTAAAGGTTTTGAACCTTTTTACATATTCGGGTTCTTCAAGTAAATTAAAAAATATAGGATTTTGTTTTTTCTCCATTATTGTAGCAATAGAGCCTTACTTGAAACTTTGATTTGTTGTTGAGTAATACACAAATCAAAAAATGGTAGTTCATTCAACAATTTATCAAATCAATGTATATCTCTTGTTACCCTCTTCGAAATACAAATTTCAGCCATTTTAATGAAAAAATAAATTCTTCAATCAAAATCCCGTAAAAAATAGAAGAAAATATAGATGCATAGAAATATAATATTCAAAAGAATGAGATAAAAACGTATTTAAAAATTACTAGATAGATACAAATCACAAATACTGCTCCTAAAATAATGCAAAAGATTTTGAATTGGAAGGAATATGAGGAAGAAAATCAGAAAATATGTGATACAAAGATGTTGATGAAAAAAAAATATTGTTAATGATAATTGATAAACATGTGAAAAGATAACGTAAAACATGCGGGATATAAATAATTAGGAATGTAATGATTTTCCTATTTAATACTTGTTTATATTAAATAAAATTTAAAAAAAAAGGATTATTTGTCTATAAGCAACTTTGCTATTTATTGTGCAAGTATAATCATATAACATGAAAAAAATGTATAGCTATTTTTCTTAACTTTTATACAACTTTTAAAATCAAACATGGTACAAGTTATGTTAACTTTTCTACCTAATAAAAATCTCTACGAAATATTGTGAAACTAATACTACAATTTTTAACATATACATGAATAGAATGAACTCTTAAACCATAACCAAACAACTCCAAAATGTATACATACAGTCCGCTTTAGCAACCGAACAAATGTAAATTAATTAATTTTCAGCCTTGTATTTGTTACCATGTTTGAACCTGTATATCATGTATTCTTAGTGTATATAGACCACTTTTGGACTTTTAGAGACCTGTATGAGCTAATTTCAACCTTGTAATTATGCTGTATATCAGTTTTTCTTTCTTCCAAATTAAAGGGATTGATTCAAATAGAGGTTTTTGGGACTCCGGAGGAGAAACTTTGAGTCCGAATGGAGTCCAACAGTTCACATGCATCATAAAAATTAAAGAGACATGTAAGAGTCAATTTAAGCTATTGTGACACATGAAATTTCTAACCGTTTATGCTACTGCTAATAATCAACATACACAATTAAGTTCATATAGTCATTCCCTTTAAAATAATCAAAAGAAGACATAGGGAAAGAGTTATAGCATTCTGATAAGGAGATAAAGACTTAGGGGAAGCAATATTTAACTTATCATGTCAGCTACTCATGGTATGACCAAACTTAACACTAAACAAACATTTTTCGTAATTAGAATTGGAAACAAAGGAAGAGAAGCTAGACATGATCCGGTCAGGGACTAAGAACATCATTTAAACAAACATGCCGAATTATGACATACATCTTAAAGATGATAATCGATTACTTCCAAACATAAAACCATGAGTCACCATTTTGGGACTAAACACAGGTGTCGATCGACTACAAAATTGAAACAAAATTCCAGTGAACAGACAACAAGCTGCTTTTAAATTAAAGTTGAATTAGATGAGAAAGAGTTGAGCAAATTACCACAAAGAGAAGTTTGAAATAATAGTATATTCACCTCTACTGGTATTAATCCAAATAGGGGACATTAATAATTAAGTAAAAGTCAATACTAAGTCAAACATCACTATAACAAAAATAACTTTTAGCAGCATTAAATATTGACATTAATAAAGAGTGATAAAGTTTTTACCGGTATTAGTTAAGTGTCATTAGAATCAATGTCGCTAAAGGCTTTAGAGACATGTACAAAGAGTGTCAATTGCGCTAAAAATACACATTTAGCGGCAATTGAGAATTAATTGCCACTAATGATCACTGTAAAAACATTGTAAATTACATGGGCATTTTCCTGGTGATTAGTATAAAAATTTGCATGAAACTTATTTTTCTGCAAATTTTCATACTAATTCCCAAATATATCCCTATGTAATTCACAATTTTCCTGTAGTGGATCATTTTTGTTGTAGTGCATGTCGACTAAAATTTAAACAATAGAGACATAAATACTCGATTCAAAAGAGTCATACTAAGTGATGAGACAATAACAGAATCAGAGAATGGAGAAATGAAGCTGTTAAATCTAGAAATTAAAAATAAGACAACATGCTAGTGCCACATTATTAGCTGATTCTATGGTTCTGCACCTATTTAGAGACAACAATAAATAATAGAGGGCTTGATGCTTGAATGTAGAGTGAGGTAAAGGCAGCCATAGGTTTGACAATAAGTAGTGAGTAATTTTCGACCAAAAATTAGACAGCATGAAGGCAAGTTGATTCAAACACAGGGCACTAAGTATAGGACAGCCATGGGATTTAAAAGAGCAAGAAAAACAACCTACTGCATTTAATAAACAATATTTAATACAACATGCAAGTTACAACCTCCATATTAACTAGTTTTAAGATTCTGCCTTTACTATGAAAAGAAAATGACATTAACAGTCACAGGCTTTTACATTCTCAGATTGCTTGGTTTTAGTCTATAGAGCCTAGAATGTGTGGTACAAACTTGATTCAGGAGTCTTTGTAGCAAGTGAGGGTGATCCAGGATAGACTTCAGACAACTCATAGTAGGCTCATGAGTTATGGTGATCATAGGCGGAAACCATTGAGGTTTTCAATTGGTTATAGAATTTCCCTCCTTGTGTATCCATGAAGGGTGTGATGAGATTTTGGAGGCAAGGAAAGCATATCCCCAGGTATATTGGACCTTTTGACATCCGTCAGACAATTGGAGAGGTTGCTTATGAGTTAGATTTTCCTTCTATGTCTTAGCTATCCATGTTTCGGTGTTGCGCCAGTATGTTCCTAATAAGTCACACGTGCTTAAGTACGATACAATAGAGTTGGATGATCGTTTATCCTTTGTGGAAGAGCCAATTGTCATTCTTACCATAGATGTGTCGCGGTTGTGTTCGAGAGACATTCTTGTTGTTAAGGTCCGTTGGAGGCACAGTCTAGTCGAGGAGGCTACCTCGGATACCGAGCATGAGATGCGGGAAAAGTTTCCTCGGTTTTTTGAGACTCGAGTTACTCTTTAACTCTTACTTTTGTGGATGAACGTCATTTTTCGTAGTAAATTTTTCAATGAAATCTAGTTCATTTTAGTTGTTATACCTCCTATTCATAGTTTAGAGCTATCCTCTAGTGATCCTAACTCATTTATGACTTGCTGGAACTGACGGTTCAGTAACCTGGTCGTTCATTTAATTTTTATGCGAGTTTTAGTGTTTGGAGATTTTAAACATCTTATAGTCATTTTTATAAGAAGTTAATGAAGATAACCTGAAAATCAAAATCTAACAAGTCCATCAGCTCCGTAAGGGTCATTTTAGCCTAGTAATGTAGTCTGCATGATTCTCAAGGCTTTCAGTGTGAGTCTTTGCAATTAGGCATTTTAACTTTCAAGTTGAGGCCTAAGTTAGACTTTAAGAAACATTCTGAAAAATGAGCTCAGAGAAGAATTTCTTCAATACGGTTAGCTCCAAAATATTTTGTATTGTCTAGATCAAACCCTCATTTAGATCTCGAGGCTTTCGGGCTAATTCCAACGCCCTTAGTGAATTTTGGCTTAAAAAGGAAATTGCGTGTAGGACCCTCTTTGAATTGAGAGGACCTCAAATTGGAATTTTAATGGTTTCATTGAGTCCAAAATACTATTTCTCATGAAGTAACATATATCGTTTGCGCCCACGAGGTATTAAACATGTCCTGGGCACCCTGTCAAAGTTTTGGAGCCTTAGCACTTGTGTTGTAGACTGAAGCATACTCGTATCCACGCGCCAATAGCTGCATTTGCGGACGGGAGGCACCATGGAAGGCGCGTTCTTGTGCGGGCACCACGTTCACAGATGACGCCTTGCATGGGCGTTTGCGTAGCCACCTTGCGCGTTCACGGTGTTTAGTCGTCTGACCTATTAAAGGCTGGTCACAAAGACTCCATTGTTTGATTAGAATTTTTTTCCATTTATTTCTTGATTTAACTCTTTTTTCATGATTCAAAGTTCCATGATCTCGTAATTGTCAAGGCTATGTGGTAGAGTTATTGGATTGTGTTTTTGAAATTATGTTCGAGGTGAATTCGATGTGAAAGCTTTTGCCTTTTACCTATTAATTTGAATTTTTTTGTGTTGTTTTGTTAGCTGATTTTCCATCCGTGAATTGTGTCCAATTTTAGGACACAATTTCAAGGCATTAGTTAGGACCTTTTGACGAACTCAGTTCTAGAATTTTTGGCACGGATCCAAAGATTCAATTTGAGTATAAAAATTGGTTAGTTTGTATTTTAGGTGATTTTGGTGTCTCTACGACTATGTTGATGTTGTCGTTCTAATTTTTATAGTGTAAAAACGTTCGGAGGCTGTTCAGAAAGGAAAAGATGTGGCCTTGTGATTTAGAGAAAACGTGATTGCTCCATAGGTAGGCTCTGAGTTCCTTTCTATCTAGATTGAGCACGAATGTGTAAAATCATGATGATGAGTGTGAACTAGCGGCAAGTACCTAGTTATTGCTTCTTTTCCTGCTATAGACCATGATTTAGAGCTAATTACCCTTATTTCAATGGTAGTACCATGGTGGTAAAGGTTGTATGTGTGTCGTAGCATGCTATATAATTTACTTGTTTGATTACCTCTATTAGAGCATGGTTTGGCATTAGTTTAGGATAGACTAGTGTTGCCTAAGACCCTGCACCTTGTGAGTATCTTATGTCTCCATGTCATTTTGATGTACCGTTATTTCACGGTGTTTTCAATATTTTTTCTTAAGAGTCGTGTGTGTCTAGAGCCTTTTTTGGTAGTAGTTTAATATATTTTTATATTTGTTTTGCAGGAAAGATGTCTAGAAATAAAACACAGAAGGCAGCTGAAATAAAGTGCAGAATCGACCCACGAAGATCATCGACAGTCCGTAGATGGTGACCTTCGACTAAAGTTCAGGCAATTGGAGAAAACTCGGGGAAACCTGATCAAGTGTGGTACTACGGAGAGGATCGACGGTCCATCGATTGATCGACGGTCCATCGATTGATCGATGGACCATCTTGTTCAACCGTCGATGAGATTAGAGATAGTCTCAGTACCCGAAGTTGGAAAAATTCTAAGGATGGAGCAACCAAGGGCATCGACGAACCGTAGACTCATCGACAGACCGTGTTGTTGGTCCGTCGATTGATTCAGAGAGGATTCCATCTGAAGGATGAAAAATGATTCTAAGTATATACTGACAGAGGCAGTCGACGGTCCGTTGTTTCATCGATCGTCCGTATGTGGGGGTCAACGATTACAGTCGCGTTTTTGAAAACTTTCCTTCTTTTAATTCCTTTTAATTTAGAAGAATGTTTTCTATAAATAAGGTTTAAAATCTCATTTTTTGGGTTATACATTGTTACTTTTGTTTTAGTTTGTGTTTGTAGATTTGGTTTTGCAAACATGAGCATTAATTCAATTTCCGGATTTGGTTTTCAAGGTTTTCTTTCAATTCAAGTTAATTTTCTAGATTTTATTCTAATTGTCAAAGTAAGTTCATGATTTATTCTTAACAACTATGAATTGTGTTCTTATTAGCATGGGTAACAAAATCCACAACTAGGGTTGTGGGAACCATGGGTGATTAACACGGTAAACCTAGTTAAATAACAATTCTCAAATAGGATCTTGCATGTATTGATAATTCTTTCGTTTAGAAGTCTTTTTAACTGTGGCCAACGTTAGAACTTGCCTTGTTGCTACTTGCCGGACTAGGGAAGTAGTTAATAAGAAAAGAATCATCCACATAGATCTATAGGGATACTATCTAATAGGCTAATGTCGATTGGAGCGAAGTAACAACTAAGCCATACATCGATTATGATGTTTAATATGAGGTAAAGGTAAGGGTTAGTAGTGTATACACACATAGCCGAACCAAGGTGTGGGGTAAAATTCTCTAAATGCCGGACCAAGGACTTAGAGATACCTAACTTATCACTTTGCATGCAAATCACTAGGGAAGAATTGTTATAGCTAGGAATACGGCGTTATGATCCTATGGGGAACATTTACACTTTAGTTTCTCTCATAAATTGATAAAAACAAAGTCTATTCTATTATTTACTTGTTTTTCTTAGAAGTGTTAACGAAGGTTTGTGTCACAACCCCCCCCCCTCCTTTAATTACTTACTTTTGGAAGAACTTGATTAAATAGCAATAATCGTCCATTAAAGTTAAGTCTAAATTATTTTCTTCATGGGATCGACCCCAAACTAGTTGAGTTCTTTACTTGATACAATCGCTTATACTTCTTTAGGGAGGTGTAATTTGAGTGTACCGAATTTTGGCGCCGCTGTCGGGGAAAGTGACTTTTAGATTAACTTTAATAACATTATTAAAGTTCAGTCAAAAAATTTTTGATTTTACTTTTTTTTTTATTTTGTTTCTTTCAGGTAAGGTTCTAATGTATGCCAAGTACACGGAGCCGAGGAGAGACGCTCATCCCATTCGATCCGGAACTAAATCGCAATTTAAGAAGAATGAACAATCAACAAACCCCTGCTAACCTAGGTGATGGGGTACTTCATCAGCCACTATTGTCGGTTGATGTTCATAACCAAGTGGTTGCAGACAACCCAGCTGATGATGCTCTGAGGATAACCCAATCTCCAAACACAAACTAAAACAAAAGTAATAATGTATAACCCCAAATAAGAGGTTTTAAACCCTATTTATAGAAAACATTGTCCTAAATTAAAAAAAAAATTGTCCAAAAACGCGGTTGTAATCGACGACCCCCACAGACGGACCGTTGAGGCGTTGACTACCTCCATCAGTCCATACTTAGAATCATTTTTCGTCCTTCAAATGGCTTCCTCTCTGAATCAATCGACGGACCAACAACACGGTCTGTCGATGAGTCTACGGTTCGTCGATGCCCTCCGTTGCTCCATCCTTAGAATTTTTTCAACTTCGGGTACTAGGACTATCTCTGATCTCATCGACGGTTGAACTAGAATGAGTCTTTTGTTTATTTTCTTTGTTTTGGTTGTTTCAAGTGCATAGTATTATTGCTAGTTCGGGGCCGCCGGGTGGATATTTCTCCGGTCACCATCTGTTGTTTCATGTATGGCACCTCCACTGATATTACTGGGGCCTCCTTGACCCCGGAGTTTGATTACATGTGGGATATGGTCAAAAGTGGCCAGAAGACCGTGGAGAAGAGAGAGGCAGGTAAGAGGTGGCTTTTTCAGCACCTATCCACCGATGGTGAGGGTGCAGATTGGGTGTTGGACCCAAGAGGGATGATCAAAAAGGCCAACCTCACTTTCACAGCCAAGTTCTTCTGGTTGTTAGTTCGCCACCGCCTATCTCCGACGGCAGTAGATAATATTCTTACTTGGGATAGATCGGTACTGGTAGCAAGTTTAGAGATTGACTTCGCGAAGCTGTTGATCACAGTGATACATGAGAGGGATTTCAAGTCCTCCACTACTTACCCATTCGTGTGTCTGATCTTTCATCTATTCAAGGATGTCGAAGTGCCCATTTGGCATTGTAATACACTCTAAACTTCGGGTGGCACAATTGTTATAGTCCTTATCAGGGATGAGGCCAATGTAGCGGCACCACGGAGAGGGCCCAGAGTTGAGTTTTAGCCATTGAGTGAGAACTTGGCAGACACGGTAGAGTTAGCCCAAGGGGCTGACCCTGCCACTTCAGAGCCCGCTGACACCACCCCGGCCGAGTTTGCCCATGCGGATACTAGAGCACCCAAATCCTCCCGATCTACTCCACCATCCGCAGCACTGGTCCCATTGGCGAGGGTCCAGAAGTTAAAGGCACAGATGGACACCCTGCTGCATCACATATAGCCTTGGATGCAAAAGTCTATCGCGAGGCTGAGGACCAGATTGAGAAGAGGGTGGCCCAGCAGACGGACTAGAAGATTTAGTTGGTTCACTCACGCCTTGATGCATTTAAGTTGTGGTTCTTGCACGCCCATCCCCCACCATTGACTTGACTACTCTACAAGAGGTTGTGGCGAGTTTGCGGGCAGATGTAGACAGCATTCTAGAGATGAGGGGACTGAGCCCGAGACTGCACCCTTCGAGCTAACGGAGGGTATTGTGTTTGCTGCACTTTTGACAGCCCCTACTGAGCCGCTTCCTGAGCCACGTGGTCGTGCCAAGGGTTACCGTTCTAGACGCACTACTGAGGGAGAGGATGTCTATGCAAGGAAGAAGGAGCGGACGGACCTTAAGGTTGTGAGGAGAGTCTCTTTGATTGATGAGGAGACCCGTCAAATGAGGGATCAAGAGATAGATGTTGAGGCATCTAGTTCCAGACCGGAGGTTTGTGAGAAAAGCACCACTGATGGTGCTGAGATTGTTGTGGGTACCACTAAGGTGGCCCTGCTACTGATGTTGCGGGTTCTGAGAAACCAGACCTGCCTACTTGTTAATCGTCAGCGCTATGCGCCTCAAGTTTGCTTCACCTACCACCCTGTCTTTATATTTATGCATTGGAGATTGCATGCTATTTTGTTGGGGGTGGGGTAAATGGAAAGTGAGTGTTTGGGTGAAGTATGAGGAGCCCAACTCATGATCCTCTCTTCGGGGTTTTCATGCATGTGTTCTTTTGACCCAAGAGACTGATTACTTTACTGTTAAACTGGCATGTCGTAACTTATACAAAGTATAAAAGCACGAAAAATGAAGAATGAAGGATAAGTATGAATTATATCCCGTCCTAAGAAAATGCTTGCATGAATAGGTGATAATAAGTTGAATGTGTTGGCTCTAATAATGACATAGACATGCACCCACTGCATGACCCTCAAACTAACACCTAAACTGGGAAAACTGATAATCTGATAGAGCAAGGAAGTGTCAAGAGAGCGTGAGGAGTTTGAGTGTTCAACTGTTGGTACCGAATTAGAACTTGCCCAGTTGGTTGTGCAAAAGGAATATGTGTTAGACGACTAGGAAAGGATCATAGGCCCTTGTTGGAATTAGCAAACATCTAGCCTAAAATGAAATGACCAAACGAAAGAATTATCCCTTTTTGATCCAAATCTGTTAAGTCTATAATAGACCTTTCTTTTTTTCACCAACTCACCTTCCCTGGTTTAATGTGTTGCCCCGGTCCCTCCTTGGACATGTGCACCTCGACTTAGGCCAAAAGCCTAAGTTGAGGGTGGCTAATACAAAAACAGACCTTGTATTGGCCCTGACCTAACCTTGGGTAATGTGTACATTGACTCATGGCAAAAGCATAACTTGAGGGTGGCTATTATGAGTGATGACCCGAAATTGGGTATGAAAAGAGTTTAATGTGGAAAAGAAAAGAGAAAGTGAGCAAAAGATTTGACTCGGTAAAATTATGAAAAAAATAAATGAGTTGAAATGGAAAAAGTAGAGAAAAGAAAGAAAAAAAGTGAATAAAATGAGGTGAGAATCAATCCACAAAGAAGAAAGGGTAAAGCAAGACAAAGATGAAAAGAGGAGAAAAGTAGGGCATAAAAGACAATGGAAGAGGTAGTAAGCTTGGTCGTAATGTCTAGGAGGGCAAAAAGTCACTAACATGTACCCATATGTACCATACCTGACCCTGAACCTACGTACAAGCCATGAAAGTCCTATCGTGATCCTAGAAGTCTAGTGTGGTGAACTTAAGCAATGAAAATAAGGGCAAGCCTATGGCGACAAGTACTAGCTATGCATGAACTTGTTTTTGAGTGCGAGTGTTGAATATAGATCCTTGTACCCAAAGTTAAAATCATTGTGCGAAAAAGGAGGATTTCTTTTGAAGTAAGGGCACTAGTTGCAATGTCGGAAAGTTGGTACCTTGGTTAGAGGCAAAATAGTAGAGGTATCGGTGCATGGTGTGTTTGTGTCATGGTCTGATCCACATGAGTTAGCTTGTCAAACCTAAGAGCGTAAACATGAACTAAGGCAAAGAAAAAGTCGGGATTGAAAGTCATGTGATTGCGAGAGCTTAAAAGAGTATACTTTTGTACTAAGTGTTGTTTTGAGTCATACTGTGTCGCTTGAGGACAAACAACGAATTTAAGTTGAGGGTGGTGATGTACCATGGTTTCAAGGTGTTTTTCAATCCTTTTTCCAGTTGTGTGTATCTAGAGCCTTTTTTGTAGTAGCTTAATATGTTTTTATGTTTGTTTTGCAGGAAAGATGTCCAGAAAAAAAAACGTAGAAAGCAGCTGAAATAAAGTGCAGAAGCGTCCCACGAAGGCCATTGAATGTTCGTCGTTCCATCAACGGTCCGTAGATGGTGACCGTCGACTGAAATTCAGGCAATTGGAGAAAACTCGTGGAAATCTGACCAAGTGTGGGGCTACGAGAGGATCGACGGACGATACTGTTCAACCGTCGATGGATCAGAGATAGTCCAGTAGCGAAAGTTGGAAAAATTCTAAAGATGGAGAACCTGAGGGCATCCACAAACCGTAGACTCATTGACGGACCGTGTTGTTGATCCATCGATTGATTCAGAGAGGATGCCATCTGAAGGACGAAAAATGATTCTAAGTCTGGACTGACGGAGGCAGTCGACGGTCCGTCTGTGGGGGTTGTTGATTACAGCCGCATTTTTGGACAACTTTCCCTATTTTAATTCCTTTTAATGTAGGACAATGTTTTCTATAAATAGGGTTTAGGACCTCGTTTTTGGGGTTAGACAATACTTTTGTTTTAGTTTGTGTTTGGAGATTGGGTTTTGCAAACTTGAGCATTAATTCAATTCTCGAATTTGGTTTTCAAGGTTTTCTTGCTAATTCAAGTTGATTTTCTGGATTTTATTCGAATTGTCAAAGTAAGTTCATGATTTCATTCTTAACAACTATGAATTGTGTTCTTATTAGCATAGGTAACCAAATCCACAACCAGGGTTGTGGGAACCATGGGTAATTAACAAAGTAAATAAAGCTAAATAACAATTCTCAAATAGGATCTTGCATGTATTGATAATTCTTTCATTTAGAAGTCTTTTTAACTTGGGGCAACGTTAAAACTCGCCTTCTTGCTACTTGCCGAACCAATGAAGTAGTTAATAAGAAAGGAATTATCAACATAGATTTAGTGGGATACTATCTAATAGGCTAGTGTTGATTGGTGCGAAATAACAACTAAGTCATACATCGATTATGATGTTTAATATGAGGTAAAAGTAAGGGTTAGTAGTGTATACACACGTAGACGGACCAAGGTACAGGGTGAAATTCTCTAAATGTAAGAGCAAGGATTTAGAGATACCTAACTTATCACTTTGCATGCAAATCAATAGGGAAGAATTGTTATATCTATGAATACGACGTTATGATCCTATGAGGAACACTTACACCCTAGTTTCTCTCATAACTTGATAAAAACTGAGTCTTCGCTCTTATTTACTTGTTTTGCTTAGAATTGCTAACAAATATTTTTGTCACAACCCCCCCCCCTTAATTACTTGTTAGTGGAAAGAACTTGACTAAATAGCAATAATTATCCATTAAAGTTAAGTCTAAACCATTTTCCTCGTGGGATTGACCCCAACATTCTAGTTGAGTTCTTTACTTGATACGATCGCTTATACTTCTTTAGGAAGGTGTAATTTGAGCATATCAAATTTTAGATGGACTAGGTCGTTGTAAACTGGAATATCATACTTGGGTCTAATAGTACGAGCCTTATCTTAGGCATTTATGTTCTTGATAGCCTTTCTGTCTCCTTTCCTTTTGGGGGGGCTATGACGTGTTACACGAGATAGTGTGCTCTCTCGGGATTGGAGTGCTTATGTCTTTGAGCCTTTTATGATATCATTGAGAGTGGACGTTGACCCACAGTGGCTTAGAGCCTACTTGAGAACCTTTTCGTAGCTGGTGTGTGCCCAGGCACTCTTACTAGATGGAGGACTGACCCCCCACAGGAGTGGGCTTAGCAAGCTGGATGGATTGGATATCTCAGATCCTTTACAGAGTTGATATGCCCCGACACCCTCTTGCTAGCTTGGCGGTTGACGCCCCTAGGACTTGATTGTAAGATTGGGCAGCCTAGGTTAATTGTTAGTCTTGCTAGTTGAGCTAGGAGTAAATTGGTTGAGTTGATAGACACTCCTGCTAGCTGGGTTGGGGAATTGATAGGTTTTTGTTTTCTTGGGTTGGGATGATGACTAATGGTCTTTGATTTAGATTTGGGATACTTTTTTGTCTTGTGGACTTAGCTATTCTATGTACTTTTCGGTCTTATGGGGTCCCATTCGGGTTTTATTTTAACCTTCACATGAGTGAGCCTTCTGGACTTACTGGGTCAAGTTATGTTTAGTTTAGTTGAACTTATATTTACTTTCGGTATGCTCGTCGTGTGCCTTATTCATATCCACTTTGGCCTTTGTTTCTTTCTAGATTCTATCTAATCAAATTGTCTTTACCTTTTTTGCTCAGTCAGAGTATGATACCTACGGAGTACATTTGCTTTGGTGCTTATGTTTTACTCTACATCTTTTTGTGGTGCAGTGCCTAGTACCAGCTACCAATGATTATTGTTTTTTTTCATCTTTTGCATGTCACGACCCAAATCAGGGACGCGACTGGCACCCACATTTACCCTCCTATGTGAGCGAACCAACCCATCTAAACCTTAACATATCACGATATATCAACAGAAAATCATGCGGAAGATTAAACTCATTAAATAAAAAAAAAAACATTCAATACTATTATTATTATCCCCAAAAATATGGAAGGCATCAGCAAAGAACATCTATCTCAATTAATTAACTAGGAATTTAGAACAAAATAAACTAAAAAGCAAAGCCTAGTCCATGCCGGAAGTTTAAGGAATCAAGACTTGAAGAAGAAGAACCCAGTCCACTGCCTAGACGCATTAGCTCACCCCTGAATTGTCCGATGAAGTGAAGACTGGCTAGAATCTGCTGTTGAGTGAAGTTGACAGAACGTTTGACCTGCATTACACAAATAACAAAGAAGGAAAACATAAAAGTAGGGGGCAGTCACACCACACGACTGAGTAGATTTAACGGCCCAACATCAAAATAGGGAACAGTATATATCAATAATATGTAAATCAACTACAATACTCAAATGTAGCAATAACAACATGAATTCATCAATAACTACAACCGAGTTCACACATGAGGACTCAAGCCTCAATACCAACTCTTTTGGGAATTAAGTGTCCATAGATGAGTATATTCATTATCTTTCAAGATTCATTATCTTTCTTCCTCTTGGTCGGTTACGGACCACTCCGATCCCTATTTATCTCCCTGGTTGCCGGACCGTGGCACTCCGTCCTCATTCTATCCTGGACCGGAACGTGGCACCCGATCAATTTATCGATCCTGGTGTCGGAACGTGACACTCCGATCCCCTTCATATTCTATCCTGGTACAGGGAACGTGGGCACCGATCCATTGATCTATCCTGGTGGTCGGAACGTGACACTTTCGATCCTCATATTCTATCCTGGGACCGAAACGTGGCACCCGATCCATATTCTATCCTGGTGTCGGAACGGGGACACTCCCCGATCTCATATTCTATTCATGGTACCGAAACGTGGCACCCTCCCCCTTAATCATCAAGCCTTGTTTACACTAAGGCATCATCATTCTCAGTATATAATTTATCAAGCCTTCTTTCATAACTAAGGCATCATCATTCTCATATATAATATATCAAGTGATTAGTGTTCTTCAAAGATTTGGGTTCAATAACTTCATCATGCTTTGTTAATTCATCACAATTTTTATAATCCATAATCATGCAAGCATACAATTTAAGCACAATAGCAGGTTTACAATACTATGCAACACATAATATTCACTATTAAGAGTTCACTACGGAATATCGTACATAAACCATAACCTACCCTCCACCGTAGGAATTGATCAACAAAAGAATCTTCTAAAAATCCTTGCTATCCTATTCGTCTCTATCTCTTGATCGATTCTCTCTCTACTATTGCTGTTCTTCTATTTTTTCTTTATTCAAACACTCCTTTCTTTTACCCTAATAAATATAAATTAAGAATAAAAGATGGCAATATACCCTAATTACTTAAGGCTTACCATCTTTTAACCCCAAGTAAGTAGACTATTAACATTAACCCATCTAACTTATAATTAAAGAAGGATAGTCAAAAACGTCCCTTAAAACGTGTACAGAAATCCGTCCCGAACTGGGATTCGTAGCCCGTGACGGGGCCGTGCGCCTGCGACGGTCCGTCCTGCTGTCCGTGATGCAACAGAGACTGGTTTAAGTGGATGGCCTGTGACGGGCCGTCGAGCACGCGAAGGTCCGTCCTGACCACTCAGTCACGACGTTCAAAGAGTCGATTTTCAGTACCCAATGTCAGATTTCTAAGTGTTTTGGAAACGACACCCTCCACGGGATCGGTCCGTCGTGCCCTTGACGGCCGTCGTTGGCCTCCGTAACATCTGACAGGTTTTTCCAGAAAAAATCTGTTGCTCAAAAACGAATAACAGGTCGGTACAATAGATACCAATTTACCCATCGTCGTCCCCGAACGATCACAAGAGGAAAAACAAATGCGAAAAGGAATACCTGAATCCGTAACAGATGTGGGTATCTTTCCCGCATTTATCTGCCTCCTTCTACCCAAGTGCTTATTCAACCGGTCGATTCTTCCATTGCACCTTGATGGATGCAAATCTCTCTTGACATGGGTGGTGGGGGTTGGTGGGGTGTTTTGTGGGGTGGGGGGTGGGGCGTTGGGGGACATAATCAACTTGCGAAACTTTTCCTATCTAAAAATAGCACACGGTTCTTCCTCATAAGACAAATTCTCACCAACAACATGAGTTCCCACGGATAATGTAGTTTCCATCTCCAGAGTATCTTTTCAACAGGACACATGAAATACCGGATGCATCGGACAGCCGGGGGCAAGGCAATTCCATAAGCCACCTCCCCTATTAGCTTTAGTACATCAAATGGTCCAATATACCTTGGAATGAGCATTACCTCGTTTTGCCAAACCGCATCACCCCTTCATGGGTGAACCTTCACAAGACTTGTTCACCATTCCATAAACGCCAAGTTCTAACCTTCCGTCTGGCATACTCCTTTTGTCGACTTGCGGCCGCTAGAAGCTTTCTTGAATGCCCTTCACCTTTTCTAGAATCCCCTCAAGAGATCGGACCCCAAGGTCTAACCTCGAATGCAGCAACCAAACCAATGGGGATCTACACTCCTCCCATACAATGCTTCAAATGAGCCATATCAATACTGGAGTGATAGCTATTATTGTACGAAAAAATCTGCCAAAGGTAAGAAGCTATTCCCAATGGCACAAAACTCTATCACGCATGCGCGAAGCATATCCTCCAGCATTGAATCGTTCGTCAGGACTTGACCATCGGTCTGAGGATGGAAACGCGGTACTAAGGGGGGGGGGGGGCGCCAACCTATACCCAATTCTGCATGCAATGTTCTCCAAAACTTAGAAGTAAACTGCGTAAACCTTATCTGATAATGGATAGGGAAACCCCATGCAATGAATGATTTCTGAGATGTAGATTTTTGCTAACTTCTCTTGCATTGTAAGTCACTTAACCGAGAATGAATATGAGCAGACTTAGTAATTGTCCACAATCACCCAAATGGAGCGAACGTGCCATGTCTTTGGAAGACCAACCACAAAGTCCATTGCAATTCTCTCCCACTTCCATTCAGAATGGGCATTCTTGAGGTGTTCCTCCAGGCCTTTGGTGTTCATATTTCACTTGTTGACGTTTGGAAACTGGCCATAAAGTCAACCAAGATTGCGCTTCATTCTACTCCACCAAAGTGTTGTTTTAGGTCGCGATACATCCTGGTTGCACCCGCTGTATAGAATACCTTGAACTATGAGCCTTCTGCCAGAATAGTGGGGATAAAATCATCAATGCGGGCCTCAACCCCCTATCCCCACCCTGCACACATACCCTCCCTTATCCTCAACACACCTTCGCTTGTCGATTGTTGCTCTTTAGCCTCTCCTCGCAACACTTTACTCGGATCGCCTTAGTTTCTCATCATCAAAATGTTTTCCCATCTTGGCAAGAAAAGAAGATCTTGACTACACACTAGCCAACAATCCCCCTTCCATTTATTTACCAAACCCTCATCAAGCGTTAGCCAGAGGTCTGAACCTCTCTACAATGTGAGTCTAGAGGCTGCAAATGAGCTAGACTTTCCCATGCTTCCCGCTTTTATACTAGGGCATCTGCCACAACATTCGCCTCCCCGGAGGATACAAAATAGTGCGGTAGTAGTCCTTCAGTAGTCCATCCAATCTCCTTTGCCTCAAAGTTCAAATCTTTTGCGTAAAAGGACATCTGAAGGCTACGATGATCCGTGTAGCAACTCACACTTCACCCCATACTAAATAGTGTCTCCATTGCTTCAATGCCAACACTACCGCGGCCATTCCAAGTCTGAGTTGGATAGTTACGTGCATGCACTTTAATTGTTCTTGAGGCATAAGCAACACGTTCTTCTCTTGCATTAGCACTGCACCCAAACCCGAATAGATGCACACAATAGAAAATGAAATCTTCACCTTCCACTGCAAGGTGAGAATTGGTGCAGTAGTCAAAGAGTCTTGAGCTTCTGAAAGCTTTCCTCGCACTCATCCGACAATACAATGGAACATTTTGCTTAGTCCAAGTTCGTCAGTTGGGAAGCAATAGCAGGAATCCCTTGACAAATCGGGGGTAGGAGCTAGCTAACCCAACGAAGCTCCTTATTTCTGACACATTAGTAGGTCTTACCCAAGTCTTTCATAACTGCGGATCTTAGATGGGATCCACCATTACTCCATCCTTAGAAACACGTGCCCAAGACGGACACTGCATCTAGCCAAAACTCACCACTTAGGAGAACTTGGCATAAGCTTTCTCTCTCAAGTTTCCAACACAGCCCTCAAATGCTCCTCAGGTTCCTTCTACTTTTAGAATATACCAGTATATCATCTATTAAATACGATCACAAAGAGGTCAAATAAGGCGTAAATATCCCGTTCATCAAGCTCAGACTACCAGCAGGGGAGTTGGTTAAGACCAAGACATCACCACAATTCGTTAATGGTCCATCCTGTTCAAAACGTCTTTGGCACATCCGTTGCCCGTATTTTCCAATTGATGATAACCGGATCTCAAGTCAATCTTAGAGAAGACAAAGCATTGTAATTGATCGAATAAGTTCTATCAATGCGAGGAAGAGGATACTTGGTCTTTCTAGTCATCTTGTTCAACTGCCGGTAGTCGATACACATCCGAAAACCTCCCATCTTTCTCTTTACAAAACAAAATCGGAGCAACCCAAGGAGATGCACTGGTCTA
Source organism: Solanum habrochaites (assembly GCA_027704765.1). NCBI lineage: Eukaryota > Viridiplantae > Streptophyta > Magnoliopsida > Solanales > Solanaceae > Solanum > Solanum habrochaites. The sequence continues at coordinate 7,120,180 of JAKWJA010002498.1, read as the reverse complement.
ATGAGCCCTTGCTCAACAACTCTTGAAGTTGAGCCTTTAACTCTCTCACTACGCGGGGCCATCTATACGGGGGTTAGAACATGGGGGGTGCACGGTGCAAGATCGATACAGAGTCAATATCCCTGTCGGGGGGCATACCCGGAAGATTGAGGGAATACATCAAGAAAAATCACGGACCACCGAAACCGACTCATCGAGGGTACGTGGGTAGTGTCATCCTGAGATGCCAAGAAAGCGAAAACACCCTTTACTAACCATTTTCTTAGCACGAAGAAATGAAATGCGACTCACAGGATTGGAAGTTGTAGTCACCCTCCCACACTAACGGACTGTCCCAGCTTGGCAATGTCATCAGTTTTAGCATACAATCCAAGATGCAAAAAATTGGAGAAAGCCAAGTCATACCCAGAATGACATCAAAGTAACCCATCTCTAAAATAACCAATCTACATAAGTGTTTGCTCCCCACAAAGTTCACCAAAACAAGACCTAGTACTTTTTCATTACTACCCACAGACTCACCCACCGGTGTAGAAAAACACGAATAGGCATGTCAAGTAATTCACAATGGCAATTTTAGACCATTGCAAATGATGAAGATCATATGAAAACGTGGGCACCAGGGCAAAAATACGATGCCACTGCAATCACAAATCAAAAGATTACCGGTGATAACAGCATCAGACGCCTCCGCTCAGATCTTCCAGAAAGCGTAACACGGGCCCTATCGTTTGTCTGCCATTGCCCCTACCATGTTGCGGGTAGTGGCTCATTTTGCCCATCACCTCTGCCGTTGTGATGACCACCATTACCTCGACACCAAGTACTCAGAAAAAGCGGCCTCTCCATGACCACCTCTACCTCTAGCTAGTGGGGTTCTGTAAACCTGGTTTGGGGCGGGGGGGGGGGGGGGGGGGGACAATATCCTGATGTTTCCAACCTCCCCAATCCATAACACTCTCGGGGTTTCATGCATAGGTCTCTCGGAAGTAGTGTTGACCGTTCTGAGGTGGACCCCCAACTGCAGTCGTAGTGAAGACGATTGGTCGACTTGAGTAACATCCGGAGCCGTCCTCTAGAGTGAGAACCATTAAACTCGCCTCCCCTTTCGAAACCTTTTCGATTCGATGTCGTGGTAAAGTAGTCTGGCCTTCACTCATCCACCTCTATCACAAAGTCTACCACCTTTGGAAGGATGTTGCCGTAGCCGCTAACTGTAAGGCTGAAATCAGCAAACTGACCTCAACCCATTCACAAAATGCGAATCCGTTCTTGTGGACTGGAAACAAAGTTGCGGGGCGTAATCTGGATAGTGCACGAAACTTAGCATAATTGAAGTGACCGAAATCACACCCCCCCAACCCCCCCCCCCCCCCCCCCCAACACCAACCCCCACACCCCCCCCCCCCCCCCCCCCATACCTTGCTATGGCTCAAAACTCATTCCCTTTTCCTATCCCTCAAAGTACGGGGGATATACTTTTGCCAAAACAACTAGAGAATGAGCCCAAGTCATAGGGTGCCTCGTGGTTGGAAATTCAACATGCGGACCGCACCACATTTTGGCGTTCCTTGAACTGATAAAGCTCACGAATCACGTCGAACAGCTCACTATACCCATATTGTGTAGTAGCTCATGACAAATCAACCAGAAAATCGTAGGCATCCCTGAGTCTGCGACCATTAAAGACTGGAGGTTCAATTCAGAACTTACTGAAAAGTTAATGCTGACATTGTCATAATAGGCCCAGTAGCCCGACGTTGGAAATGTGCATATTCAATGATGCATCCATGCGGGGAGCCATAGTACCGACCATGTCGTACCTTGAAAACCGGAGGTGTTGGGGCAGAAACACTGGAGGTGCCTGACCCTGATCGGATAGCCCACTAGATAAGCAAGTACCTGGTTGATTCATCTCGGGGTAGGTTGGGGTGGCATTTCTCATTCTTGCCCTTGTTCATTCTCCCCTTCATCCACCTCTCTTATCACCTCCTCGGGTCGGTGAGGAGTCACCGCCCTAGTATCAACGGGGCTAGGTGCTGTCCTCTCCCTCTAGCGGACGTCCTCCCACGACCTCTCCCACGGCCTCTTGCAGTTGATCTCCGAGTACACCCCAGTGGCTGGCTCAGTCGTTTCTTGTCTTCCATTGTTGCGGCTGGTGCGGTCGTTGTCTAGTTTCGAACCATAGCGAAATAGAGTGAAGATGGTCAGATCCAATTCGTATCGCCCAGATACCAATTGGAACTCAAGTAGTAGCCGAAAGAAGAATGAAAGAGTGAAATTCCTAAAGTCTTAAGCCTCTCAAGAAAAGTAAAGGAGTCCCTTTTTTTTTTTTTTTTTTTTTTTTTTTTAAAACCCGGTTCCTTAAGACTATATAGACCTGTTCTTGTGTGATGAGACCAACGAACCTAATGCTCTGATACCAAGTTTGTCACGAACCAAATCAGGGACGCGACTAGGCCACCCACATTTACCCTCCTATGTGAGTCGAACAAAACCCATATAAACCTTAGACATATCAAGATATATCAAAGAAAATAATGCGGAAGACTTAAAACTCATTAAATAAAAAAAAAACAATTCAATACTATTATTATTATCCCCAAAATCTGGAATCATTCATCACAAGAAACATCATCTCAAATACTAAACTGGAATGTCTAAGAACAAAATAACTAAAAGCTAAAGCTAGTCCATGCCGGAAGTTTAAGGCCAATCAAGACTTGGAAGAAGAAGACCAGTTCAAGCTAGACGCATTAGCTCACCCTGAATTCCGTGAAGTGGAAGACTGGCCTAGATCTGCTGTGCAGTTGAAGTGACAGAAACGTTTGCTGCATTTACACAAATAACAAAGATAAACCCCAACACCCACCCCCCCACCACATTCCTCCCACAACTCCCTAAACAAACCTCCAGATCTTCCAGCAGTTAATCCTTTAACTACCTTCTCTTCCCTTTCTTCCCCCCCTGGACAACATAAAAGTAGGGGGGCAGTACAAACCCACGTACGAGTGATATCATCGGCCAAACTCAATAGAGAAACAGGTATATATCAATAATAATTAAATAAACTACAAGACTCAACATGTAGCAATAACAAAATGAATTCATCAAATAACACAACCGAGTTCACACATGAGGACTCAAAGCCTCAATTACCATACTCTTTTGGGAATTAAGTTCATTAGATTGAGTATATTCATGATCTTCAAGATTTCATTTATCTTTTTCCCTCTTGGGTCGGTACGTGACACTCCGATCCCTCTTTTCGTATCCTGTGCCGGAACGTGGCACTCCGATCCTCATTCTATCCTGGTAACCGGAACGTGCACCCGATCCATTTATCTATTCCTGGTGTCGGAACGTCGGACACTCCGATCATCATATTCTATCCTGGTACGGAAACGTGGACACCCGATCCCATTCTCTATCCTGTGCGGAACGGACACTTCGATCCTCATATTCTATCCTGGTACCGAAACGTGGCACCCGATCCATATTCTATCCTGGTGTCGGAACGTGACACTCCCGGATCCTAAGAGTCTATCCTGGTACCGAAACGTGGCACCCGATCCCCTAATTCATCAAGCCTTCTTTGCCACACTAAGAATCATCTCTCATTATAGAAATTTATCAAGCCTTCTTTCATACTAAGGATCATCATTCTCATTAATAATATATTCAAGTGAATTAGGGTTTCTTTCAAGATTGGGATTCAATAACTTCATCATGCTTGTATTCCTCACAATTTGATAATCTAATATGCAAGCATACAATTTAAGCACATAGCAGGGTTTGTTACAATAGCAAACCATAATATTCACTATCTAAGAGTTTCACTACGAATATCGTAACATAACCATAACTACCTCCACCGAAGAATTGAATCAACAAGCTATCTTATCAAAAATCCTTGCTATCCTCTTTGCTCTCTTCTTGGATCGATTCTCATCTCTCTTGTTGTTCTTTCTATTTTTCTTATTCAACCCTATTTCTTTTTACCCTAATAAGATAAATTAAGAATAAAAAGATGGCAATATACCCACAATTAACGTAAGGTTACCTTCGTTTAACCCCAAGTAATTAGACTTATTAACATTAAACCCTCTAACGTATAATAAAGCAGGGGAATAGTCAAAAAACGTCCCTTAACGTGTATCAGAAATCCGTCCCGCAACGGGATGCGTAGCCCGTGACGGGCCGGCGCGCCTGCCGACGGTCCGTCCTGCTGTCGTCGGATGCAACAGAGACTTGTTTAAGTGGTAGGTGTGAGGCCGTCGAGCCCGAGACGGTCCGTCCGCCACTCCGTCACGACGTTCAAGATCGATTTTCAGTACCCAATTTCAGATTTTCTAAGTGTTTTTAAGACACCATCCACGACAGCGTCGTCGTGCCCCTTGACGGTCAGTAGTGGCCTCCGTCACATCTGCCAGTTTTTCCAGAATAAAATCTGTTGCTCAAAACGACTAAACAGGTCGTTACATTGCAGCTTGTGGATATCGGAGACGACGGTGAGCACTAGGCATATGTAGCTTGTCTTTTGCCTTTGAGACAACTTGTTGTGACTAGGCATATGTTAACTTGTCTTTTGCCTTTGAGACAACTTGTTGTGGTCCACTTTTTGGACCTGTGATGTATCATGGACTACTGGCACATTTGACGATCAAAAGTAAGGATTAAGGCTAGAACTGGAGTAGTTTTATGTGGATATGATGTGTTTGTTGATGATTGAACAGGTAAAACACTTGAACGTGAAAGATAGCAACAAGAGAACAAAGTGAAGTTGAACAAAGCATCACGAAGCCACAGACAAGCAATGGTCATGATGATGAGTCATTTGAGGGTTCGGGATGTTGAGGCAATGATTTAGTTTTTTGTGGTTGATGTATATGTTACTGATATATCGTAACACCAACAAATTACAAAAGAGAAGATGGTCGAATATGTTGATTTGGACTCATCACATTCACCTGGGAATCCATAAAACAATAATTGCCCAGGTTTTAATATTCTCAAGAAGTAAGCTCACACCATTTAACTCTAAAAATTACTACAAGGCTATGACTACATATGGAACTATATGCCATTGTAAAGTAAGATAAATACTTCCACATTCTTCGGAAAAAATATATCTTTGGTATCAAGTGATGGTGGTGTTGTGGCAGTGATGGGTTGTGGAGGAAGGGTCGAAAGGAGAGAGAATGAAGTAGGAATAAAAAAATAAAAATTTACTAATTTGAAGCTTTTCACCACACCCTAAAGCAATGCTACACACACATACCAACTCAGAAAAAAATGTCAAAATGATACAATAGACCTTGACATGAGGTGCTTAAAATGAACAAAGCTCAATTGAGATACCAGCTGATGTCAACTTCAGGTGGCCGCCAATAGGTTCAGCCTATTCAAAACGGTAACATATTTGTGTCACATTTCATAATTTAATTTGATCAGTCATTTGGCCAGAAATGTATATATGTGTGTCGTGTGATGCTAAGGTAGCAGCAATTTCAGTAAATCTTCATATAGGCAGAGTTCAAGAATGGGAGGTATTAGTCACCATGAAAAAAAAAAAAAAAGAGAACTCATCCCAAAGCTTATTTACATCAGGGACTCAACTCAAGTCACCTCTTGAAAGATTTACAACATAACATTATGCAAGCAAGATTTTTACAGTTGAAAATTCTCACTTCGTTATTGGATGGACATTTGTTGGATATACAATTCTGCTTCAAGTTATAGACAACAGTTCCATGACAGCCAATGAATGGGAACTAACTAATCAATGCCCAAATTTGAGTAAGGCTCAAACCCTCCCTGAGAAGTACAAAGAAGAGTGGCAACGTCAGCTAAAACTCATACTGAACATTCTCCTCAAGGATATATATAGACACTACAATTAAAGCTAAAACATGAAACTGAAATTAGATTGAAGTTCATGGAAATATTTGAGAGATGTTAAAATGCATAATACTGACAGGGATACTCCAAGTCTTGCTGGCATTATGATTCTCAATTGAAGTGAATAAAATCATCAAGTGTTACACAGCCTTTAGAGTTATTTAAGTTTCCTACATGCTAAACCATTTCAGAATCTCGTAGATCATAATGTGTGGAGTTTTATGTTACTACTGCAAGTTTAAATGTAACCAGATTTTCCAAGAGAAATTTCAAAATCAAATAAGGATCGTGTGTTAATTACTATTTTCGCACCTGTAGCCTAAATAAAGCATGTTTTTTTGTTTTTGCCACCAATAAGAGATAACGTTAATAAGGAAACAGAATATGTGTGATTGTTTCTCCAAGTCCTTTTAAGAATGTCATTCTACTTTTTTGTTTTAAAAAAAGAGGAATGATTTTTTTGTTCTCCTAGTTTTTTACTCAAAAAAGCACCCTTTTTTTTCGGAGAATTGGTAAACATAAAAAACACCCTTTTTCTTAGAGCATTATTCTGCAACTTGGAATAGAAAGGAAAATACTTACTAAGGGAAGAGTATTAACACCATTCTTTAGGAAGTTCATCTAAAAATTCAAGCTTAGACTTACCGCACAGTCATCGTGGACACGCCAAATGGTTTCACCCAAGAGGTTTGCCACAGATAAGATGGTCAACTGGGGGAAATAGTTCTGTTCTGCAACCGGGATGGTATTTGTGATGATTACCTCCTGAAACAGTCCACTCGACAACCTCTCTATTGCAGGAGGGCTGCAAAACATTAGATTAAGATTCAACATAAACAAATTCTGCAATATATCTCAAGTACCATGCAAAGTTGGGCAGCTTAGCATCTTAAAGTCAAAAGCCATTTATTGAAGGACATAATGCAAACAATGCTCAAATTCCCTTGTGACTTATCTAATTAAGAAGAGCAGGATTTGGATGAAAAAGTTGTCTTTTTTCCCTAAAACGTTTCTGTTAGTAATTGATGCAGTTTCTTTTATCTTCTCAAAGGAAATTGACATAATTCCAAGAATTGAACAAGAGCTTACATTTTTGAGATCCACTGAGTACACATCTTATATTGACAAAGATCCCTCAGTACACATCTTCATCACCACTAACTAAGTAACAGATGTGACTAAAAAAATCCAGACTGTTCATGCTGAGGAACTTTTTTCACTAGAAGTAGCAAGCTCAGGATTGATGCAACGTTCCAAATTCAGGCAAAACATACATAAGTACCTGAAAACCGCGTGAGTCGTGCATGCATAAACTTCCCTGGCTCCTTCTTGATGCAAAAGAGCAGCTCCTTTTGCAATAGTACCTGCAAAACAATTAGCAGTATTAACGTCAAAATGTTTATAGATTGACTAGGAATAATAGTCTCATAAATTATAAACCAACTAACCCAGCCAAGAAAGAAACGGGGGAAAAAAAAAAGAAACGGGATATTTGGTTACTAGAAAATCACTTTAAGAAGAGCATATCAAAATAATGCCTAAGCAATTAATAGCAAGTGGTATCACATGTAATAACAGTTTTTGAAAATAACTAATGGTGACACATCGCCTCATATCGAACAAAAGGGGTGAAAATAATATTGGAGGATCTTTTTTGAAACTGACATATTATTATTGGAGGATCTTTGCTTTATAATTTAACTAAACTTGAAATAAAATTGAAAAACCCTGTAACAGACTAAAGCAGACGCAAAATGGCTTTCACACAAAACAAAAAAAGGAGAAAGAACTGTAGAAAATAAGACCACAAAGGGAAAACAAAAGGAAAATACTAACCAGCCGTATCAATCATGTCATCAACCATAACTGCCACTTTTCCCCTGACATCACCAATCAAATTCATTACCTGTGGTCAGAGAGCAGAAGTGAGTGCCCACAGAAAAACATATTAAAAGGCACAAATAATAAAATTATGCAGTATGAAAGGACTGACACATGCATTTACGATGTCATATGTAAAAAGATTCCAGTATTTGGTCTAGCATGTTCAGAATATGTAATGATACATAGACAGAATTATAATGTCGAACAAGGTGAGATAACTAAATAGTTAAAGGGCATAGTAGGTGGCTTATATGGACTGAAACATAGATAGGGAACTCAATTCCAAAAAACAGGGATGAAAAACCTTTAATGTTTGTGAAGAGGAGTCATGTTGTATATGAAATTAAAAAGTGATGCTTAAGTTGCGAGTTGTCGCAGTGACAAGAACATGAGCCTCAATACTCAACCCGTCTCATTTTAAGGAAAGAAAACAAATCTTATTTCGACAGTTTAATAGCAACCATGCATTTAATAGAACTTGCAATTTTAATTTGTAAATCACCATAGGAAATATTTAAATAAAAATTGCAACAACATACCCAGTAAAAATTTTAAAAAATAGAACCATAAAAATATCATCCTAAGCAATAGCACGGAAGTTAGCATGTTGCCCAAATGACAAGCATCTTTAGCATGTTAACAATTCAGTGTTAGATTTTGAATTCCCCATGTTAACAATTCAGTGTAAAGCTGATATACAATAAAACATAGAAATTATTAGAAGTTTGTTCTTCACGAAAGAGTTTATAGCAACAAAACAAGAAATATCCCAAACAAACCTCAAATGCAATCTATAAAGAATTTAAAAAAAAAAAAAAAAGGGGGGGGGGGGGGGGGGGGGGATTGAGGGTGTAAAAGAAACCTCAATAAAATAGTATAAACCAGATTACCTCAGCAACATTGTGTCCATGACGCCTTTTATCCACGATAGCTAGGGGTGCATCAGACAGCTTCTTGGCAAAAGCTCTTGCCCTTGCAACCCCCCCAACATCAGGAGATACCACAACTAGATCATCAGAGCAGATAGTCTTGCTCGCAAGGTAGTCAAGTATGACAGGCTATACATGCAAACACAAAAGAAATAAGGATACAAATTAATCCACGTTATCCAATTTCCAATGAAAGGAAAGCTTCTCCTCAAATTTTCTCATTTTGTAACATCATACCTAGAACCAGCACTATTGATGCTAAAGTTAATGTTGTGGCTATGGACAAATTACCTGGCCAGGTACATGATCCACTGGAATGTCAAAATAGCCCATTGACTGGCCAGAATGGAGATCACAAGCAAGGACTCGATCTGCACCAGCTTCTGTTATCAGATTTGCTACAAGTTTGGCGGCAATTGATTCACGACCTTGAGTCTGCAAAACGATTGGGTATTTGAATGAATTAGATAGTTAATAACTTGAGTTGATTTCCCCTATCACTGACCAGAAGAAAGCTCAAGTTCCCCTCCCCCAACCAATTTCATTGTTCCATCCGATAATCTTCACCCAAGGAAGGACTTTGTTCGACCTGGCCTTTCTTGCTTAGCTAATGCTACGTCGCAAGCAACCCCTCAAAGAACTGGGAGTGAATGATCCGTCTATCTAGATCGGTGATTCCATTTGGCCTATCCAGCTATTGGAAACAGAAATTCATTGGATAAAAAATGAGAACATGCCATTGATTTTCCGAACACAACCATGATTTTCCGAACACAACCATGATTTTCCGAACACAACCATGATTTTCTGAACATAACAATAATGTTAATAATACAACAACAATAAGAATAATCAGAATACGTCTTCTAATACCTAACTCTTATTCATCATGATCAAAAACAGAAATAGCTTCAAAAATAAGCATTCATGACATATTCAATCACATCATAGTTAGAGAAAAATCATCATACTTAATCTTATCAACTATGTAGTTAAACTAATCAAGGTTAGGGCCAAACTAAGAAAATATACATTACCTATTTGACACACTCAATCTGTTAAAACATTTTTTATCGCCATCTTACCACCTTAGCTTTTAGCAACAAAATTCAATATGAGAATAAGTTTTCATTGGAAAAGAATTATGACATACTCGACCATTCATTTATCATTTTATGGGAAGCTGCGTAAAATACCTTACGATCAGCACGGGCATACCCAAAGTAAGGAACCACTGCAGTGATATTTTTGGCTGAGGCCCTACGACAAGCATCAATCATTATCAAGAGTTCCATCAGATTTTCATTAGCAGGAGGACAGGTAGGTTGGACAAGATATACATCACAACCCCTAACACTCTCTTGTAACTGGACATAAATCTCGCAATCAGCAAAACGTTTTATCATTATCTTTCCAAGTTCCAAACCCATGTTGCTAGCAATTTCCTATGGAACAGGAAGCAATCCATCAGTAATGACGCATAAGAAAACATAGACACAATGATATCATCCCAGAAGCTAAGATAGTTAAGCAAGATTTTATTTACTAATTAGTTTATTGATATAGTAAAATCCAACTCACAGGAACCCCTTGCCCAGGAGTCCATGTGTGACCTTTCCTCAACAGTCCTTGATAACTAGAATCTGCAAATAAGGAGGGTATTTACCATATGCTATTGACCAAGCAAAACTAAATACTTGTATTTTAGCAATACTCTTTCTTTTATTTGATAATATGATAAAAGAGTGGAACTATGTTGTTTTGCATTGTGTTTTGTCGAACTTTCTTATAACCTTCAGAACTTTAAAGGTTATCTTAGATGATGTTGAGGAATTAACAAATTGTATTGCAGTACATTGAAGAAGTTACTACAATTAGTTATTAGTTAGTTACATAACAGATTAGTTAGTTAGTTTTTTTATTAGTTAGACTTAACAATGAGTAGTTAGTTAAGTTGATTAATTACAATTAGTCATTAGTATAAATAAATCAATTCACAGATGTACAAGATATAAGAGTGTATAAGCATTTTGCAGAGATCACGTTTTTTTCTCTCTGAACTTTCTTCTTCTTCTTCTTCTTTTCTCCTTCTTCTTAATACAAATTTCAGTTGTTTTCTATATTTTCCCATGGTGAATTTTGAATTCTAACATGGTATCAGAGCTTTAATCAAGTGATTGGATTGATTGAAAATTGAGATATTCCTTTTGTTTACTGTTTTTTTTTCTGCAAATTTGTGCTTGATTCTGATGGAGATTAACGAAGCTGTCATTGATACTCATACCAGTACTACTGTCATTGATTCTAATCGATCTAAGGATCAGCTTGGTATTGATTACCATCATCCTTTGGTTCTTCATGCTTCTAATGCTCCCAGCTCAATGTCAATTGGTATGCCACTTGTTGGGATGGAAAACTACTCAATCTGGCGTGAAGCTATGCAACTTTCATTGTTGACTCGTAACAAGCTTGGTTTCGTTGATAGATCTATTAACAGAGGTACTTTTGGACCTACTTATGAATTGCTATGGGATCGTTGCAATGCAATTGTAACATCATGGATTATACACAATGTAAGTCGAGATCTGATTAATGGAGTTCTATTTCGATCTAGTGCTCATATGATCCGGGAAGATTTACGTGAACGTTTTGATGAAGTTACTGCATCACGAATCATTGGACAAATCCATTTTCTCTTTAGTACAGGGTACTTTGTCTGTTTCTACTTACTACTCTAAATTGAAAGATCTTTGGGATGAGTATGATTCATTGATGTCTCCACCTTGTTGTTACTGCGCTAAATCCAAAGATTATGCAACACATCTTCAATACCAAAGGTTGTTACAGTTCCTTATGGGACTTAATGATGGATATGCTAATGCTAGAAGTCAGATATTGATGAAATCTCATGTTCCGAATGTTAACCAAGCTTATGCAATGGTTTTACAAGATGAAAATCAGAAAATTACAGCAGGTAGTGGAGGTATGGATCCTACTGCTTTATTCACTGCTAGAGGTTCAAGTACTAAGCCTAAGAAATATGGACTGGAATGTGATTTTTGTCATGTCCAAGGACACACTAGGGATAAATGTTTCAAACTAATGAAGTGTAGCCAATGCCAACTCACTGGTCATCTGAAGGAAAAATGTTATAAGCTGATAGGTTATCCACCTGATTTTAAATCAAGAAGAAAAGATCTACATGCTGGTAGTAATTTAGTGCAGACTAAAGGGAATACACCAACTACCATACCAGCAACATCTCTTACAACTCCTATGTCCAAACCTGAATAATACACACGACTTTTGGGATTGCTAAACAATGAAAGAGGACAAAAGGCTAGTGCACACATGGCAGGTATCTCTTCTCATACATCTGAAGTTAATCCTAACTGGATTATTGACACAGGTGCTACCAATCATATGGTTGGTAACTCACATTTATTAGTTGTTGGAACTGAAGTAGGAAACATAGGAAAAGTGCAATTACCTAATGGGGATTCTATTGATATCACACATGTTGGTAACAGTCATCTAGCAGGAGGTGATGTTCTCAAAGATGTGTTCTATGTGCCAACATTTAAGTTCAATCTACTGTCTGTTTCTAAAGCTACTAAATAGTTGAACTGTTGCATTTCTTTCTATCCTGATTTTTGTGCATTTCAGGATCTCTCCAATGGGAGGGTGAAGATGATTGGCAGAGAACAACATGGACTTTACTTGTTGAAAGAACATAAAGACAATAAAAACTCAATTACCAGTCAATCTCTAGTTGCACAGGAGCTGCCAAACTTAGATTTCTGGCATAGAAGAATGGGTCATGTACCCTTACCAGTCCTGAAGAAACTTCCTAGTATTTCCAATACATGTAGTAGTATATTAGGCCAATGTGATATATGTCCTATGGCCAGGCAGACTAGACTTCCTTTCAAACATTACTACATCTGTTACTTGTTTTGAATTGATCCACATGGATGTTTGGGGACCTTACAAGATTACTACCTATAATGGCATGAACTATTTTCTTACTCTAGTGGATGATTACTCTAGATGGACTTGGTTTTTCTACTCAGAGTCAGTGTGATGTATCTAGTATACTCAAAACTTTTCTTGCTATGATTTTGAATCAGTTTGAGAAACATGTCAAAATTTTCAGAACTGATAATGGTTCAGAATTTTTTAACAATACTTGTGGTGAACTATTCAAAACTCATGGCATCTTGCACCAAAGTTCATGTCCATATACTCCAAAACAAAATGGAGTGGTGGAAAGGAGGCATAGACATCTCTTAGAGACAGCTAGAGCCATCAAATTTCAAGGAAATTTGCCATCCAAATTCTGGGGTTGTTGTGTTGAGGCAGCTGCATATATACTCAATAGAGTACCATCTACTGTTTTGAAAGATAAATAACCATTTGAAATGCTTTATAGTCGAGTACCCTCTTTGTCACACTTGAAGGTCATTGGTTGTCTATGTTATGTAACTGTTATGCCTAAACAGGACAAATTTAGTGCAAGAGCTGTAAAATGTGTATTATTAGGATACGGTTTATATCAAAAGGGTTACAAGGTGTACGATCTATATAAGAAACAGGTCTTTATCAGCAGGGATGTTGTGTTCCATGAATCTTGTTTTCCATTTTTATCTAAAGAACCTACAGAGCTTGATTCTATATCATCAAATCATGATTTTTTCCTATATTCTAATTCTTCTGATCTTATTCCTACACCTACACCATTCATTCCTGAACATCCTAATCCTTCTAATTCTTTTTCTGCTGAACCATCTTCTACTAATGTTGACATTCAGTCTACAGCTAAGTTTCAAACCACTTCCACACTTTCTTCATCTGAGGTTCTTTCTTTTCCTACATCTCGAAAATCCACAAGATCCACCAAACCTCCAATCTGGTAGAAAGATTTTATTGTACCCCACAAAACTCCTAATTCTACTTGTTTATATTCTCTTAGTGATGTTATGAACTATGATTCATTATCTACTACTTATCCTAGTTTTATTGCTAAATTCTCTGCTGATATAGAACCTAAGTCTTATGCTCAGACTGCCAAGGATCCTAGATGGGTTGAGGCAATGGAGATAGAAATTAAGGCTTTGGAAGATAATCACACATGGGAAATTGTGACTTTACCTACGGATAAAAGAGCAATTGGTTGCAAATGGATATTCAAGATAAAGTATAAAGTTGATGGCACAGTTGACAGATTCAAAGCAAGATTGGTGGCTAAGGATTATAGCAAACTCAAAGGTCTTGATTATCAAGACACATTTTCCCTTGTGGTTAAAATGGTTATTGTTAGGGTTGTGATTTCCCTGGCTGCTACCAGAAAATGGTCCATTCATCAAATGGACGTATACAATGCCTTCTTGCAGGGTGATTTGGAGGAGGAAGTTTATATGACTATGCCACCAGGTTTTTTTGATAACTACAAAGCTACTCATGCTTGTAAACTAGTCAAATCTCTCTATGGTCTGAAGCAGGCTTCGAGGCAATGGAATGTGAAATTAACCACATCTTTACTCTCTTTTGGTTTTACTCAAAGTCCTTTGGATTATTCTTTATTCATTAAACAATTTGTAGGGAAGATTGTCATTATTCTTGTCTATGTTGATGATTTGTTAATTATTGGATATGATTCAAGACAGCAAACTCAGTTTGCACTCCCATTTTAAAATCAAATATCTTGGAGAGCTCAGATATTTTCTAGGGATTGAATTTGCTAGAAGTGCAGCAGGCATAGTCATGCACCAGAGGAAATATGCCCTCGATCTTATTTCTGACTTGGGGTTATCTGGAGCCAAGCCAGCTAATTCACCACTTGAGCTACATGAGAAACTTACATCTACTGATCTTGATTGTCTTATTGGTACTAAGGATGATCCTTTACTTACTGATATCAGTTCCTATCAAAGACTTGTTGGTCGATTGTTGTATCTAACTCACACAAGACCTGATATTTCGTTTGTTGTCCAGACATTGAGTCAATTCATGCATTCTCCAAAGTTATCTCATATGGTTGTTGCTATTAGAGTTGTTCGATATCTTAAAAAATCTCCAGGTCTAGGAATTCTTCTTTCCTCAGATTGTGATTCCACTTTAACTGCATTTTCTGATGCTGATTGGGCTTCATGTCTCACCACTCGTCGATTAGTTACTAGTTATTTGATCAAATTTGGCTCTTCACCTATTTCATGGAAGTCAAAAAAACAATCCACTATTTCGCGTAGCTCAGCTGAAGCTGAATATCGCAGCCTTGCATCCACTGTAGCTGAAATTGTCTGGCTTGTAGGCTTACTTACTGCACTTGATGTCAAGGTTCCTCTTCCTGTACCATTACATTGTGATAGCAAATCTGTCATTCAGATCGCCTCCAATCCTGTGTTTCATGAGCGTACATAGCATATCGATATTGACTGTCACTTCATTCGCGAAAGGATACACACTGGTTTGATATCACTTCATCATCTTTGTACTTCAAAGCAACAGGCTGACATTCTCACTAAAGGCTTAGTTTTTTGTCAACATTCTTATCTTCTTTCCAAGCTAGCAATGAAAATATTTTCATTGCTCCTAGCTTGAGGGGGGTGTTGAGGAATTAACAAATTGTATTGCAGTACATTGAAGAAGTTACTACAATTAGTTATTAGTTAGTTACATAACAGATTAGTTAGTTAGTTTCTTTATTAGTTAGACTTAACAATGAGTAATTAGTTAAGTTGATTAATTACAATTAGTGATTAGTATAAATAAGTCAATTCACAGATGTACAAGATATAAGAGTGTATAAACATTTTGCAGAGATCACGTTTTTTCTCTCTAAACTTTCTTTTTCTTCTTCTTTTCTCCTTCTTCTTAATACAAATTTCAGTTGTTTTCTGCATATTTCCATGGTGAATTCTGAATTCTAAAAGATGAGTCAAGTGGGACTGTGGGTAGGGGATATTAAACTAACTAAAGTTTCAGTAACTCCAACAACAACATACTCAGTGTAGTCCCACAAGTTGGGTACGGGCCTCTGGGGAGGATAGGATGCACGCAGACTTTACCCTAACCTCTGTGGGGTAGAAAAGTTGTTTCCGATAGACCGTCGGCTCTAAAATGGAGATCAAGACTATATTTAAACAATCCAGTGATGATCATTCATGTTAAACTTCAATTCATTTTCTTTTCTAGCGACTTCAATTAAGATCTGATAATCACATGCCAGTAACAACTAGATCTCTTATACTCCAGTTGAACTTGAGAGTACAGCCTATTTCTTATAAGCAATACCTAAATTCAAAACTATGTTTCCTTTACTTTAGTTGCTGCACTATGTTTCCTTTACTTTAGTTGCTGCACTATGTATCCATCTCAGTCACCTTTAAACAGAAATCCTAAATATAAAATAAGTACCTGAGAAAGTGCAGGATTGGCAGTCCCAGAAAAAATACGAAGTCTGGTATCAGTGTGACCGTGTGCAACTGGAAATTTTCTTAGCTGATTGGCGTCCAAGAGATTAAAAAATGAAGGATCTCCATTAACCTGGAGGGGCATGGCTGGTCTCCCATTCTCTTTGTTAAACATAAGTGGTTCCGCCACATTACACCTCTAAATGCGGCAACAATTAAGAGAAGCACGTATAGTTGTCAGAATAGAGTAAATTTTTTCTCTTGTATAAAGTAATTTGGAAAATGAAAGAGAAATTGCTTACTATAATAGAGTTTCGAGCAGCATATCTACAGTGGCAGGTTTTGTTGACATCAAGAAAGCTTCCAGGTAGAGCTAAAGATGCCATTGTCAGTGAGCTGTAATAGAAAGGAGTAGATAGAGGTGTACAGGTTTTAGGGTTTTGAAAAATATCTCAGTAGCAATCACAATTTGACATTCCACTCGGTTTAGAAATAGTCGATGCCTGGAATGACCATGTACTCTTTTGTTCAATTTATTTTGCTTTTATTTTTCTTTTAAGTTTGCTTAAAAAAATATTTATTTAATTTCTATTTTCTATATCATAATTCATATGTTTAATACTACATATTAAAGGTCATTTTAATATGTTTAACATATCTTTAATTTCATATCATATAATGAAAAAATACTGTTAAATCAAAATATGATAACAGACTAATAAGAACGAAATATTAGTTGAAGGGTTTTTTTTAAAGTAAATTTTAGGTTTAACAAATATAAAGATTATATTGGTATGTTATAGTTATAGATTGCATAATTGTGTTCCATAATAAATTTTGGGTTTGCTATGGAGCATTAGATTTGTATAAATCCAAGCAGGCATGTGTTTGTATAAAAGCGCATATATATATCAGTTAGATAATTGTATATATGTAACTACTATGTATATATATCAATGATTATGTTTGTATATTTGCATAAATTTGAATGGAAAACTTACATAAATATACTATAATAAAAAAATATTTACCATTTATAGTAATAATATTTTTTTTCACTTGTTCACTTTTAATTCATTTATAATACAAGTTTAATGCATATTCCAAGAACAATTTGTTATTCACATATAATACAAATTTAAATGATGAATAATACATTTATCACACATTTTAATACACTTATAATACAATGTGACAATTTTTTACCAAACAAACATGATATATTCCAAAAATATAATTCTAATTCATATATATTGCATACATAATTCACTTTTAATACATATTACAGATTTAACAAAGCGTTACTATAAATGGTCATAAACAAAAAGTATCACTAAAAATAGTAATTATTTTTTAAAATGTATTAATTTATGTAATTTTTCCAATTTGAATTGAGCACAATTAAATCGAAATAAAATATTTGTTTATCAAATCTCTCTCGTTTATACAACACAAATTATACATTATAATTTGTATGATTTGTGTTGTATAAAGCGAGAAAGAGATAAAGACAAAAGAGAACTGGTAGGGGAAGATCTGTATTTGTATAATTATAAGTGTATAGAACGAAAAAATATGTATTTGTATGTACAGTTTTCTCTCACTTTATACAAACACAAACACAATTTATACATGTGTGTTTGTACAAAATGAGAGAAGTGAGGGAGAATGATGGACGAGATTCTCTGGGAGACGAGACAGGCAAATGACAAGTGTTTACTACATATTACAATTAAATGAAATTGTGCTTATAGAATTTAATTTGAATTAATAGCTTGTTATTTTATACAATTTTCTCATTTTTTTAGTCTTTAATCGATCACATCCCCAAGTATTCCTTATCTACTTGATTATTCCCATGTTTTTCTAATTGTTGTAGTTGTTAATTGATAAACTTTATCCCCTCATCCAACATTCATTGCCAACCCCTTTGATTTATCTAAACGATTTCGATAATTTCTAATCCTACAATTGATTAGACCACGTTTATAACTTTGTTACTAAATTCTAATTTGTATCACTCCCTGTGATACCAACCCCAACTCTTTGTTGGGTTTATACTAGATTACGATTGCCTAAACCTAGTATTGGATGAGGTGTATTTGAGCGTTAATCACAGAAAAACATGAATTTTATCACTGGGGTTCTACCTCCATATAACAAAAACTTATTAGCCCATGATTTGTTTCTCCCAAAAATTTTCTTGAGCAAAGATTGACATTGAACAATAGATACTCGCTTAGAACTTAAGGGAACCTTAAGTATCTAAAGGGTAGATCACCTTCGCCAAATCCCAGTAAGTAAATAAGCTCGTATTCCTTAGCCCTGAACATACCACCACAGTAGATAGAGCTTTGTCTAAGGTTAGCTACCAAACCTGATGCCTTTGAGAACCCTCGGAAACTATCAAACAATAATTGGGTAGATATTGACCCTCCTTTGCAGAATAACAGGAGATTATCAACAAATCCTAGATGGATGAGATTCATCTTACCATATTTAGGATGAAACTTAAATTAAGCGTTGTGTCCAAGTTGTTTAAGAAGTCTACTAATGTATTCCATAACCATCATAAAAAGGAAGGGGGACAGGGGATCCCCTTGCCTCACTCTTTTCTACACGTCTTACTGCTTAAGAGTAGTATATGATTTTATTAATATGTATGTGTATTTATACAAGAGATCAAACTACAACTAAGGAAAGAATCAACTTCTAAAGGATTGTGATCTTCACCCAATTATAATAAAAACTAAAACACTAATGAGATACTAAGATATCTAATATCAATAAAGAGATATCACTTATATGGCCCCGCAAGATGGTCAATCGGTCTGATATAATAATCTTGGATCGTAGTGCTTCGAATAGAGCTTTTCAAAGTGGCTTAGTAAGAAGATCAGCATATGATCTCGAGATGAAACATGAGAAACACGCAACAGGCCGTGTTGGCAGAGATTGTGAACCAAATGACACGCAATCTCGATGTGCTTCATTTTGCAGTGAAAAATTGGTTTAGCACACACATAGGTAGCACCAATATTCTAACAAATAGATAACTGATGGTTACTTGAGAAAAATATATAACTTCTGAAGAAAATTACAGACCCAACAAATTTCAGCTGATGTTGAAGCAATAACACGATATTCAGCTTTTGTGGACAAGCGAGCAACAACTTTTTGCTTCTTAGAGCTCCATGAGATCAGATTGGAGCCTAGAAACACAATGCATGTTGTAGTTGAAGAGTGATCATCATGATTACCTGCCTAGTCTAAGTCAGAGAAGGCGTGCAGATTTAGTGACTTGCCTATGTGAATAAATAGACCATCAACAGGTGTTCCAGCAAGATAGCGAAGAACTCGTTTGACCATAGCCCAATGTGTAGTTGTTGGAGCACTTGTAAATTGAAAAAATTTTCTTACAACAAAGGCAACATTCGGTGTGTAAGGTGAAGATATTAAACTTCCAACTATACTATGATATTCTTTAGGATTCTCAAGTAAAGGCCATCACTACTCATGGGACAAGATCCACTTGCCATTGTTGTGCGCATAGGATTAGCTTCAACCATGTTAGCTTGGTCTAAGATCTCATAGATATACTTCTGCTGGCTTAATAAAATTCCAGAAGGTGAGTGAATAACTTGAACACCCAAGAAGAAATTCAAATCACCAAGATTTTTTAATAGAAAAGCAATTAGCAAGACACCTAATAAAATCTTCCATCGAACATTGATGATTACCCGTGATAATTAAACCATTAACATAGACAATGAGATAGAACATAACTCCAGATTTGACATATATAAACAAGCAGTGATCTGACTGAGAGAGGAAAAATCCATATGAAATAAGATAAGATTTGAGTTATTCATACCATGCTCCGGAGCTTATTTAAGCCCATAATTTGCTTTGTGAAGACGAAAAACATGAGTGGGATATGTTTCATTCACAAACCCATGAGGTTGAGACATATAAACTTCTTCAGCTAGTAATGTGCAAGAAGGCGTTGTTAACATCTAATTGACGAAGTGTCCAGTCAAATGTGGCAGCCAATAAGAGAATAACACGCAGTATGGCATGCTTTGCTACCGGAGAATATGTTT
The DNA here is from genome assembly GCA_027704765.1 of Solanum habrochaites. Taxonomy (NCBI): domain Eukaryota; kingdom Viridiplantae; phylum Streptophyta; class Magnoliopsida; order Solanales; family Solanaceae; genus Solanum; species Solanum habrochaites. The sequence goes on along the minus strand of JAKWJA010002498.1, from coordinate 7,099,951 downwards.
CACCATAATCAACACCTGGACGCTGCAAGAAACCTTTAGCAACAAGTCAGGCTTTATAGCAGTTAATACTTCCATCTGAGTTGTATTTAACTTGAAAAACCCAATTAGACCCTATGGGTTTAGCCTGAGGATTTGAAGGTATAAGAGACCACGTGCCTTGACTCTTAAGAGCTGATAAATCTTTATTCATGGCAGCACGCCATTTAGGATCTTTTAGTGCTTGGCTAACACTCATAGATTCAATAGAGGTGTCGGTATTGGATTGAAAGAAATCAAGGATTTGGTAGCCTTGGATTTACAATAGGAATTTGAGGAAGCGGCTTGAAATTTAGAAGGTTGTGCAACAGAGGATAAATCAACTTTAGAAGATAAAGTAGCATTAAGACTGAGTCTTTGAATTATCTTACTCATATTGTTTTTAGAACGGGTAACCATGGAGTGATTTGGTATAGAGGCAGAAGAAGGAAAGGATGAAGTTGAATGGGTTGGTACTGATAATAAGAATGAGGAAGCAAAGGTAGAAGATAATGTGGAAGAAAACATACCTAGGAAAGATGTGATGGAAATCTCAAGCTCATCCGATGAAGACCGATTGTTGGTGCCAAACTCATGAGAGGTACTTCGTAAAACCGATTGTGTAGATATAGCTTGGGATGAGTTACCACATGGGCTTGATGTAAAAGGAATAATGTGATGAGAGGGAATTTATACATCAACAGTGTTAGACTCAGGTCACTTGGCCTTAATTTCCATAGATGAGTTTGGAAAATGATGCTCCACAAAGTCCACGTGTCTAGATACATATATAACCTAGACTTCACAGGATCAAGACAAAGATAAACACTTTGATTTTGTGAGTATCCAAGAAAAATACATGGGTTGGAACGAGGATGCAATTTATTTTGGTTGTAAGGCCTTAATCAGGGGTAACACAAACAACCAAAGACCTGAAGCTTGGAATAGTTTGGTCGTTTGCATATAGACGAAAATAGAGAGCCTGGTTCTCAAAAATTTATGTAGGTAAATGATTGATCAAGTAGATTGCAGTAGTAAAGTCATATGACCAAAATTTCAAAGGGAGACTTACATTGTTTAGTGGGTGATATATGTTTCAACAATATGGAGATGACGACGTTCAATAGTTTCATTATGTTAAAGGGTATGTGGAGGAGTGAGAAATCCCACTGTCTTCAAAGAAGGACCAAAGATGGATAAATTCGCCACCATTGTCAGAATAGAATGAGATGATGGGCTTTTGAAAAATCTTTTCTATAACTTTCTTAAATTTAGTAAATATAATGGATACATCAAATTTTTGTTTTACGGGAAAGAACCAAATGTATTTCGTATAATGATCAACGAATATTAAATAATATTGAAAACCATCTATTGAACTGGTGAAGGACCCCAAACATCCAAAAAAATGTATTCCGAAGGAGCATTGTTTTTTATCATAGGGTTGTAGAAAGGAATATTATGCATTTTACTGCATTTACACAAAGTGAAAAAGAAGGATTTTTCTAAAGAAAATAAATTATCTAAAAGCTTGAAAACTTGATGAAGAGTGGGATAAGATGAGTGACAAAGACGTCAATGCCAATTGGAAGCACTTGAGGTTGTAGTGGTGGTGATGGCTTGAGCAGAGGTTGGCGGTCGAAGAGATAAGGCCATGGATAAACACCATTTTCAGCTTTCTCTACTAGTAGAGGCGCCCCCGCGCAAATGTCCTTCACCAAAAATGAATAAGGTAAGAATGTGACAAAGACATCATTATCATTACAAAGTTGATGAACAGAAATAAAGTTCTTTTTCATCTTAGGCACAGATAAAACATGGGATAAAGTTAAAGGCCAAGAAGATGAAGGTAAAGAAGTAGATCATGTATGGATGATTTTCTGTTCTTTACCATCACCGAGCATAATGTTTTCAGTGCCATCATAATCTGAGTAAAGGGATAGATTGTGGAGACCCTGTGTGACGTGGTGCGAGGCACCATAATCAACAAGCAAATTTCCATCATTGCTAGTGTTGAGAGTTGCATAGTTAACACTTGGTTGTTGTGTTTGAGACGGAGCATTATTTCTTGTATGTCCATTTGATCCAGATCTATTAATTAGATAGATAATTGCCAATAATGTTTTTGGCACTGCGTCACGTGATGATCAGGTTTGTCACAAAGTTGGCAAGTAACACGAGGACAGTTCGTGTTAGTGTTTTGACCAGCAAGTTGATCACCAAAATTGTTAGAAGCGGGTATATTCGAAAGGATTCAAGTTGTTTCCAGGACGTGAAGAATGATCACACCGGGAGTGGTTGTTTGGTTTAGCAGCAAAATTTGTTGTGATCGGAAATGTGGTAGAGGAAGATGAGCAAATGAGATTCTGCTCAAAATCAAAAAGCTTCTAATGAAGTTATTCAAATGTCACTGGAGTTTCTCGAGCACTTAAAGTTTCTGTGATAGTATCATATTCGGATGGAAGTCTATGAAGAGTATGAAGAAACAAATCATCTGTTGAAATCTGAATGCCAACACAAGCTAAAGTGCTGCAGATTTGTTTAATCTTCTATAAATATGAAGTAAGAGAGAGGTTACCCTTTTTCAAGTTGCTAAGAGACTTTCTAAGGCTCATCACACGAGCACGTAATGGCTTCACATAGGTTGCCGTTAGATTTTTCCAGAGAGCATAGGGAGATTTTGTTGGGTTTTAGCAAGTGTGAATGGAAAAGAAAAAAGAGAATATCAAAAGTGAGGGAACTACTTTGGAGGAAAAATGAAAAGTCATTTGCAAAGTGCAAATGAAAAGTCATTTCTTTGGATTTGGATTTGGATTTGGCAAATGATGTGATTGATAAATTTTTTGGACAAAATTTATTTAATCAATTTTTGTTAAATCAAATAAATCCTGTTAATATTATCTCTTATAAATTTGCGGGTAACGGTAACATTTCGAAAAGTCGTTACTTTCCAAAAAGTAGTTATTTTCCTAACAGACACAATTTTTTGAAAAGTTGTTATTTTTTCCAAAAGACACAACTTTCTGGATAAAATGGGTTTGAACAGATTTCACTGAACAGACATGTTCCTTGCTGAAAATGGCTATAAAAAGAAGTCATTTTTTGATTTTTCAAACATAGAAAATTTTTCTTTCTCTGCATTTATTTTTCTCTCAAATAAAATCAAAGTGTCGATCGACTGAGTCTGTGTGACTTGTTGCTGTTCTTAAGTTCGTTGAAGTTAAAGAAGTTTGAGGTACCGCTATTTCTTTAACAGGTTTAATCCGTTTTATCTTGGAGAAATTAATCCATAACCTTGGGTACAGTGAGGGGATTAAATTTCTTAAGGACACACAGTAGTTTCTGTGGACTCGGATTAATTCTTGTATTTTAAATTTTTTCTGCTTCATCTTGTTTCTGTTTCTGTTCATTAACTTTATAAATACAAGTTATTGTAAGAATAACAATCTTAAGAAATTTAACAGTTTCTGTACTTGAGGTTTCTGGAGATTAAAACCTTTATGGTTTTCTACTCTGCTTGAATTTTTAAAATTCATTCGATTAACGATTAAAAGAACATAAAAACTTTATCGTTAAATCAGAAACAGTTTGTGTAAAGATTTGTTCTTTACTGTTAGTATTTTAAATACTTAATTTATCTGCCATTTGTGACAGAAAAAAAATGACTAATTCAAGTCAAACAAATGCTGGAACAGTAAGTGCTGCAACAACAACGGTTGCACATAATCGTTCAAATGCTGCCTTAGCACCGGCTGAGAAACCTGCAAAGTTTTCTGGAGTCGACTTTAAGAGATGGCAGCAAAAGATGTTCTTCTATCTCACTACGTTGAGTCTGCAGAAGTTCATCAATGAGAATGTTCCTTTTATGTCAGATGAAACTCCGGCTGATGAACGATTCTTGGTAACAGAAGCATGGACACACTCAGATTTTTTGTGTAAAAAATTATATTTTGAGTGGTCTGCAAGATGATCTGTACAATGTGTACAACAATGCCAAAACCTCAAAAGAACTTTGGGATGCTTTAGAAAAGAAGTACAAAACAGAAGATGCCGGAATGAAGAAATTCATTGTGGCAAAATTTCTGGACTATAAGATGATAGACAGTAAGACTGTCGTCACCCAAGTTCAAGAATTGCAGGTCATAATCCATGATCTCCTTGCAGAAGGTATAAATTTATTTAATGCCTATGTTAGAAATATTAAGTTTTCCCTTAATACTCACATAACCTTTAATGTAGGATTGATTGTGAATGATGCTTTTCAAGTGGCTGCAATTATTGAAAAGTTACCTCCATTGTGGAAGGACTTTAAAAACTACTTGAAACACAAACGCAAGGAGATGACTGTTGAAGATCTCATAGTAAGGTTGAGAATCGAAGAGGATAATAAGGCTGCAGAAAAGAGGTCACGTGGTAATTCAGCAATATCTGGAGTAAATTTTGTTGAAGAAGATTCCACAAAATTAAAGAAAAGAAAGAAAGCATCTGGTCCAAAAAGCAATCCTCCTAAGAAGAAATTCAATGGAAACTGCTTTAATTGTGGTAAACATGGTCATAGGGCTAATGAATGTCGGGGTCCTAAGAAGGACAAGAAAAAGAAAGATCAAGCAAACTTGGCTGAATCCAAAGGAGAAATGGATGATCTCTGTGCAATGCTTTCAGAATGTAACTTGGTTGGAAATCCAAGAGAAGGTGGAAGGAACTGGCAAAGTCCTATTAAAGATGACATCAGGCAAGGTGGTGACTTTGAATAGGGTCTCATATGTTCCAGAATTGAGAAAGAATTTAGTTTCAATTCCAGTTCTGACCAAGAATGGATTTAAATGTGTATTTGTTTCTGATAAAGTAGTAGTAAGCAAATATGATATGTATGTAGGAAAAGGCTACCTTAGTGATGGCCTTTTCAAACTCAATGTAATTGCAGTTGATATGAATAAAGATTTTGCTTCTTCTTACTTGCTTGAGTCTAAATGTTTATGGCATGAACGTTTGGGACACATTAATAACAAAACCTTGCGAAAACTGATTAACTTAAATATTTTGCCAAAATTTGAGTGCAATAAATCAAAATGTCAAATTTGTGTTGAATCTAAGTATGCTAAGCATTCTTATAAATCTGTTGAAAGGAATTCAAATCCTTTAGAATTGATTCACACTGATATTTGTGACATGAAGTCAACACCATCACGTGGTAGGAAAAAGTATTTCATAACTTTTATTGACGATTGCACTAGATATTGTTATGTCTATTTGCTAAATAGTAAGGATGAAGCAATAGATGCATTTAGGCAATATAAAACTGAAGTTGAAAATCAGTTAGATAAAAAGATCAAAATGATCAGGAGTGATAGAGGTGGATAATATGAATCTCCATTTGCAGAAATATGTTTAGAAAATGGAATAATCCATCAAACTACTGCTCCCTACACTCCTCAGTCTAATGGAATTGCAGAAAGAAAAAATCGAACTTTAAAAGAAATGATGAATGCATTACTTATAAGTTCAGGTTTACCACAGAACTTGTGGGGGGAAGCTATCCTTACAGCAAATCAGATACTTAACAGAGTGCCTCACTCAAAGACAAATGTAATTCCATATGAGAAATGGAAAGGTAGAAAACCCAATTTGAAATATTTCAAAGTGTGGGGGTGTCTAGCCAAAGTCCAAGTTTCTATACCTAAGAGGGTAAAAATAGGACCTAAGACTGTGGATTGTGTATTCATTGGATATGCCAGAAACAGTAAGGCATGTCGATTTTTGGTTCATAAGTCCGAACATCCGGATATTCATGATAATACGGTAATGGAATCAGATAGTGCTGAATTTTTTGAACATATCTATCCGTATAAAACTAGAATTGAGTCATCTAGTGGGGGATCTAAACAACCTAGAGAAGAACCAAAAGAGAATGAACAAAATGAAGAAAGTCCAAGACGCAGTAAACGTCAAAAGACATCTACTTCATTTGGATCAGATTTTGTAACATTTCTTCTTGAAAATGAGCCTCAAACATTCAAGGAAGCAATGTTGTCTAGCGACTCAACCTCTTGGAAGGAGGCAGTTAATAGTGAAATTGAATCAATCTTAAGCAATCATACTTGGGAGTTGGTTGATCTTCCTCTAGGGAACAAACCCTTGGGTTCAAAATGGAGATCGTTAAAAGGAAGATGAAAGACGATGGAACTATTGACAAATATAAAGCAAGACTTGTTGTCAAAGGTTTTAGACAAAAAGAAGGTCTTGATTATTTTGATACATACTCGCCAGTGACTAGGATTACATCAATTCGGATGTTAATTGCACTAGCTGCAGTATACGGTCTTGAAATTCATCAAATGGATGTGAAAACAGCCTTCTTAAATGGAGAGCTTGAAGAGGAAATTTACATAGAACAACCTGAGGGTTTTGTAGTTCCTGGTAAAGAAAAGAAAGTGTGCAAACTTATTAAGTCACTTTATGGGCTAAAACAAGCACCAAAACAATGGCATGTAAAGTTTGATCAAACCATGTTGTCAAATGGATTTAAGATCAATGAATGTGATAAATGTGTTTACATTAAAGATACTCCAAATCAGGAAGTTATTTTATGCTTATATGTAGATGATATGCTTATAATGAGCAAAGACATTGCTAATATAAAAGCTACAAAGTGTATGCTTGCTAGTAAGTTTGATATGAAAGATTTAGGAGTTGCTGATGTGATATTAGGAATTAAAATTCTTAAAACTCCTAACGGTCTAGCATTGTCTCAAACTCATTATATTCAAAAGATACTTGAAAAATTCAAATTTTTGAATTTTAAAAGGGCAAAGACTCCAATTGATGTAAATCTTCATCTTGCAAAGAATAAAGGTGAAAGTCAGTCTCAATTGGACTATGCTAGCGTATTGGGAAGCTTAATGTATGTCATGAATTGTACACGACCAGACATAGCTTGCGCTATCAGTAAACTGAGTCGATACACAAGTAATCCTAATCATAATCATTGGTTGGCAATGAAGAGAGTTTTGGGATACTTAGATGACACTCAAAACTATGCTTTACATTACAACAGATATCCAGCCGTTCTTGAAGGATATAGTGATGCAAATTGGATTACTGGGTCAACTGAAACAAAATCCACAAGTGGATACGTTTTTACTATTGGTGGAGGAGCAATATCTTGGAAATCATCCAAACAAACATGTATAGCTCGCTCTACAATGGAGTCTGAATTCATTGCTTTAGACAAGGCAGGTGAAGAAGCTGAATGGCTCCGGAATTTCTTAGAAGATATTCCATTTTGGCCCAAACCAATGGCCCCTATATGCATACATTGTGATAGTCAAGCTGCAATAGAAAGGGCTGGAAGCATTATGTATAACGGCAAGTCTCGTCACATAAGACGAAGACATAACTCTGTGAGACAACTACTCTCTAGTGGAATTATCACAATTGACTATGTGAAGTCAAAAGATAATGTGTCGGATCCACTTACAAAAGGCCTAAATAGAGAGGGAGTTGAGAAATCATCGACGGGAATGGGACTATGGCCGAGAACAAGTCATCGTGGCGGTAACTCTACCTAGAAGACTGGAGATCCCAAGATCTAGGTTCAAGGAGATAAAACAAAGTCATTGATGACGGTTCAACATTGTCAAAATATATATAATATAATATTATTATGGTCCATTCTCATGATGAGACAATGTTTAGTAACCAGGATAAAGACATAAGGACTTTTTAATGATTTCTAAGTTTGATACAGGGAATATCAAATGGTGTATCTATGGGATAACACATTTAGAAATCACCTATGTAAGTGTGAAGTGTAAGCCGCTTCAAGGAGAATCCGGTAAGGCCAGTTCTTTAAGCACTTACTATCCAAGATGTGTTCATGGCTGAAACGAACAAAACAATGAGAACTAAGAACAGTTCAAGGGTTGATTTTGTGACATATATTGTCTAGGTATACATCAAAGCTCGACGGTTCAAAGATATCAAATCTACCGATTGACCGAGTATATCCGATATATGTTCACTACGGAAAGTTTAAAGGGAAACCTACTTATCCAGATGCGATTAAACTTTACCTATAAGAACACAAGTTTTTTCATGCATATGTTTTAACAATAGCCTTCCCCATTCATGTGGGGGATTGTTGGGTTTTAGCAAGTGTGAATGGGAAAAGAAAAAAGAGAATATCAAAAGTGAGGGAACTACTTTGGAGGAAAAATGAAAAGTCATTTGCAAAGTGCAAATGAAAAGTCATTTCTTTGGATTTGGATTTGGATTTGGCAAATGATGTGATTGATAAATTTTTTGGACAAAATTTATTTAATCAATTTTTGTTAAATCAAATAAATCCTGTTAATATTATCTCTTATAAATTTGCGGGTAACGGTAACATTTCGAAAAGTCGTTACTTTCCAAAAAGTAGTTATTTTCCTAACAGACACAATTTTTTGAAAAGTTGTTATTTTTTCCAAAAGACACAACTTTCTGGATAAAATGGGTTTGAACAGATTTCACTGAACAGACATGTTCCTTGCTGAAAATGGCTATAAAAAGAAGTCATTTTTTGATTTTTCAAACATAGAAAATTTTTCTTTCTCTGCATTTATTTTTTCTCTCAAATAAAATCAAAGTGTCGATCGACTGAGTCTGTGTGACTTGTTGCTGTTCTTCAGTTCGTTGAAGTTAAAGAAGTTTGAGGTACCGCTATTTCTTTAACAGGTTTAATCCGTTTTATCTTGGGAGAAATTAATCCATAACCTTGGGTACAGTGAGGGGATTAAATTTCTTAAGGACACACAGTAGTTTCTGTGGACTCGGATTAATTCTTGTATTTTAAATTTTTTCTGCTTCATCTTGTTTCTCTTTCTGTTCATTAACTTTATAAATACAAGTTATTGTAAGAATAACAGATTTTGCATCAATGACAACAATATTAGAAGATAAAGAGGCAACAATGGCACTTCAAATGAGATAGTCTTGTCTCTGATGAAAGGAACGGTTGTTGTGTTACTCATCTTATATTCCTTACATACTTTGAACAAAACTTTGAAGAACTTTGTAAGACAACAAAGTCTAGGAAGATTTTCACAACTAGAGAAAATAAAAACTAGTAGCGAAACTAGAATAGAAACAAATTAGAAAAAAATAAACGAAGTATTTTTTTAAAGAAGAATTGTTGTTAATCTGTGTTTAAAGAATCTTACTGATTCCAAGAAACTTTGCAGAAATATGAAGTTACCAAAGTTTAATGAACCAGTAAAGAACCAAAACAGAAGAACAAAAATTTACACAAATATAAATTTTTTAACACATACCAGAATTTGGAAAAACAAAAAGAAGATCAAGCCCACTGAATGCATAGTGTCCCCTTAAGGAAATTATTCCTCTCTAGTATCCGAGGTTTGATTTGGAATATGTCCTCCCAGGATAGAATGATCTCAATCACCAGTGTATTGATACCCAAAATGCTGGTGTCATCGAGCCACTCAACGGCAATAAAGTACACTTAGAATACTAGATTTAGTAGTAGTAGAAGAAGTCCAAAGTTTCTATTTTTAAAATGAGAGGAAATCACTCAATTTATAGAAAACAAAGGGTAGTGCGAAAAAGTTCTTATTGTGCCTTACTGGAAAGATCACAAACATTTGGAAAAGTCACAATCTTTCGGAAAGGTCGTCACCTTTCACAAAGGTCACAATTTTTTCATAAAAATCACAACTTTTCATAAAAGACACAACTTTTCATAAAAGTTGCGACCTTTCATAAAAGTCACAACTATTCATTTCCATTCACACCTTTTAAAACGCAACATGTTGAACTTGGTGTTTGTTAAATAAAATTGAGAAAATCATGTACAGTGAGGATGGTTTCCCACTGGTATCTCCATGATTGGTAGTTTGCATTGTCGAGCTTTAGAGGTGCCTGAGCAACAACGTTGATGTTGATCAACTGCTCATTGCTATTCATGGTGAGAATTGTGGGAGAATTTGGTATAGAAACAGGAGATGCGGTTGAGGTGTACTCAGTGGAGACATTGGTTGAAACCGTTGTTAGTGGCGGCGGGAAAGATGCAAATTCTCACGAAAAGAAAAACGTTGCTAAGCTTTTAGGCTCTGAATACAATATAAGTCTTGCTTGAGAGAAGTATATGATTTTATTAATATGTATGTGTATTTATACAAGAGAGCAAACAACAACTGAGGAAAGATTAACTAATAAATGATTGTGATCTTCACGTAATTATAATAGAAACTAAATCACTAATTAGATACTAAGATGGTATATCAATCTAACATATATCCAAATATCAATCAAGAGATATAACTATTACTTTCTTTGCTTAAAAAGGCTTAGTTGGTAGACCATTAAGACTGATAGAGTAGGACAGGTTCTACACGCAACTCATTACCCACTTAATAAACTTGGCAGGGAAATTCAAAGCATTAAGGATTTTTTTCTAGAAAAGGCCACTGTATTGAGTCATATGCCTTTTGCATGTTAATTTTAAGCATGCACCTAGAGGAGATACCTTTTCATCCATGCCCTTTAACAAGCTCATGGCTAAGCAGGATATTGTATTTAATCATGGACAAATACAGCCTGACTGCTATCTATAAGGTAGTCCATTACATGTTGTAGCCTTCTAGTGAGCACCTAATTAGATATCAACTTGTATAACATAGTGCAACAAGAAATTGGTCTGAACTCTTTCACTGAAGTGGTATTTGGAATTTTGGGAATTAATGTGACAGTGGTGCAGTTTATCGGTGTGAACATTCTTAAGTTCTCAAAAAAAAAAAATATCTCACTGCTTCAGTTACCTCCTCTACAATAACTAGCCATGCTTTTTTGGAAAATTAGGCATTGAAAACATCACAACCAGGAGGTTTAAGATCTTCAATGCTCTGTAAAGCTTGCAAAATTTCCTCCTGTCTAATTGGACATATCAATTGCAATTGTTGAGTTCTATTCAGTATAGGACCCACAACCATCACAGAATGGTGTATATAAGGTATTTCATCAGCCCTGGTACCAAGTAGAGTCTTATAAAATCCAATGACAACTTCAGTATTTGATAGTAGCAATGCTCCAGTACCTGATACTAGGTCTTGTAATGTAATTTTGGCTTACCCTTTGTTTCATAGAAGCAAAAAAATAAGATGAATTTGCATCCCCTAGATTGGTTGTAACCTTGACTTTTGCCTAAGTATAATTTCTTCAACATTAAGACACTTTTTTAATCCCACTTTTATATCTATCTCAAGAACATAGGTATCAGGGTTAGAGTGTTGAGATATGAGATATATTTGGACCGCTACCGGTTGTCGTCTCAAATCATTTATCCTATTTTCCACATTTGAGAACTATTTCACATTCTAAGATTTCATACTTCCTTTAATGTCTTTGAGTTTTTGCCAAATACTTCCCTTAGGCTGTCGCAGTAAAATCTTTAAGTTCGGTCAGAGGATTGAGAAATTTGAAGGGCTTTGATTGCTTCCCATATTTCCCTTCCACTGTAACACACAAAAGTGAGTGGTCTGAAAACTAGGTAGTACCACTTCAAGTTGAGGCCATGTAGTCATCCATAGTGGATTTACTAAGGTCCTATCAGTTTCGCTTAGAACATGGCTGCTAGTCCAGGTATAGAATCTGCCAACGAATTTCATCTCAGTGACCCATATGCTCAATAGGAATTCTTCAAAATCTTTGACTTCTGCATCAGCCAAATGACTACCATTATATATGTCTTCACCTTTCAACACAACATCAAAGTCCCTCATGATTAGCAACAACTGCATTTAGTCACTGCCATAGCCCTCTTCGATCATCAATGGCGGGAAGAACCTAGTACTTGAAGATTTGTGAGAACCTTCTTGAGATTGAAGGTGTCAGTGATTATTTCCTTTGGATTTTCAATCAAGTAGCTACTATGAGTGATAACTTTAGTAAAGTTTTATTATGAGAAGCCAAACTCCCTATTTTTAGGGGTGTGCAATGTATGGATGATTAATTTCACAATTGGGTATTGATTTATTGTTTATTAAGTGTTAATCTGATCTGGATTCATCTGTCTCTTTATGATTTCATCAATAGGTCGCAAACTCTTGTTTACTTTATATCTTTAATGTTACTTGTGAAAGATCATTGAAGTGAAAGGTGACGATTGATAATGACTTGATTTAGTTCGTATAACAGTTGAAGCTTAAAATTATTTATCTGAATTAAAGTGTTTGATTGATTTGAATAGCTTACATGCTGGGTTTGATAAAAACCCACATGATTCATCCATTCATGTGAGATAGGCTCCAACTCTTCTTTGGCTTTTATATTGCATATGAGTAGTTGAACGTTATCACAAGTTTCTTTTTATGGCATACTAGTTTGTTGAGGGTTTTAACTGTTTAATTTGAGTTGAGAATTGAAAGCTTAATGAACCTGTACTTTCCATCTGGCAGTGACATGTGGGAATTCAGAAAATTATATATGCATCATCAACATAACCTCTCCCAAACTGCAAGTTTGAATTGAACATAATTATTGGTAATTTAGAAAACGAAGTCTACAAAATCTTACAGAATTCCAATGCTGGGATGTGTGTATTCTTCATTTTGTGTTCAGTTTTTCACTATACTGAACTAAGCTTACATAATTTTCAACATCCTATGGCATAATGATAAGAATATCGATTTTTCAGCTTTTATCAAAGCTTTAGCTTTCTGTTATCATTTGTTTCTTTTTTCACTGCTTTTTGCAGAATGGAGAAATGAAGATCAAGTCTGTAATATAGCTAAGCTATTAATTTTTTTGATCTCATTGAATACTCCTTTATCAATTTGGAGAATAAAGAATCATGTTTTCCCAATAGCCTTGCTGGTGTGTCATATTCAGCTATTCTTCCTGTTTAAGGACAAGGAATTAGAAGCAACGTACAAAATAAAGAGATTTAGGTGCATTAAAATTTTACCTTCATTCAAGACCAAGACAAAATCACTATCAATGACTCTGTGGATTCTGTGAGCTATCGTGACGACTGTTTGATTTCTGAACTCTTGACTGATAATCTTTTGCAACACTGCATCAGTTACTGCATCAAGTGATGTTGTTGCTTCATCCAGAACAAGAATACTGCTTTTCTTCAGCAAGGCCCTTCCAAGACAGAAAAGTTGCCTTTGACCAACACTCCAGTTTTCTCCATTTTCAACCACTGTAAAATTAAACTTAACACATTAGTATGTTTCAACAAGGAAATATGCCTAAACATTCTACTTCTTATCATGAAAATTTCTAGTCTAACCTGTAAATTCTAGTTTCTCTGGCTTTGCACGTACTATATTGCCAAGTTGACATTTGTCCAGAGCCTGACAAAAGAAGTCTTGACTACATTATTTCACTGATCCAAATAACTGTTTTCCAATACTATGTTCAATACATACCTCCCAGATTTCAGTATCAGAGTATTGTGCTACTGGATCTAGGTTTCCTCTAACTGTTCCCTCGAACATTGTTGGATCCTGAGGAATAATACTAAGCCTTGACCTCAAATCATGAAGGCCAATCTTGCAAATATCGACATCATCAATAATAATGCTTCCTTCTTGGGGTTCTATAATACGGAAAAAAGCCTGAATGAGGGTTGATTTACCACATCCTGTTCTGCCCACAACACCAAATTTCTTACTTCCTGGCAATGTACATGTTATGTTTTTCAAAACAGAAGGGAGGTGTTCAGCATAACGTATCTGCAAATAGACATACAATAATAATATCGGTGGGTGGAAATTAAATCAAGCTAAAAACACATGTAAACAAGTACATAATATTCCTGTCAGTTTTTGTGTAAATATAGCTTTATTCCTTGCATCCTTATCATTATAGGAATAGTGAAGACATACTAGAACCACAAAAATTGTACAGGATTTTCTGAAAGCCTTACAAGTTTTTGAATTGTCTAGCATCTTTTACATATGTTACTATTGGATGATATCCTATTGCGTTATTGTGAACTTCATAATCAAGTCTAGTTCTATCTAAGCTGTGAGACACTCTCTTTACCTGCAAATTATGGAAGGAAATTGTACCAGTTTCTGGCCAAGTGATTGATGGTCTGCTATTTTCAATCACAAGAGGTGCTTCACTGGCAAGGTTAGAGTACTGGAGAATCCTTTCAACTGATATCATTTTGTTTTCAACATAGCAAATATTCCATATAACTGAAGCTTGTAAAACATTCAAATTGATCCCGTATGTTACTGCTAATCCTGCAATGCCTGTAGAATATAAAGCAATATCAGTTTCCTCTGATTTATTTTATGAAATTGAACCTCTTAACACCTTACACTACCACTACGTTAGTAAAAGAAAGCGAGAAAAGAAACTTCTGATAAACTTGACTTTCTTAAGAAACATGACTTTGGTGGATAACATGCTTTTTCCATCTTTAGATCCTACCTCTGGTCTACATAACAACATAAAGATAAATAGTTTCTGATGCTTACTTGGATTTATGATTCCTTCCGGGAGTGTGACTAGCAGAACAAGGGAGAAAGCGAAAACAAAATTAGCTAGCTGGTTGAGTCTAAAATAAAGCCATTCCATTGCGGATACATTGTGAAACCATGGCCTTGAATGACCATCTATGAGACAAAGGTTTGCATGTGCAAATCGATCTTTTTGGTTGAAAGCACGAATTGTTGTTGCTCCTGCGAGTGATTCTGCAAAGTGATGGAGGATCGGAGCTCTTTGAACTCCATATAATCGAGCAAGCTCCCTTGCGGTTGGTATGTAGTATTGCTGGTATTTTTGACAGTAAAATCTTTAAATTACATTATGTTAAAATTATAAAGAAAATTTTTGGAATCTTAAACAAATATAGAGTTTGTTAATCCTTCCATCTTCAAACTATTAAGTGTACCAATATTTTCCCAAACATCACTCACTAATGTATAAAAAAAAATCTTTTACATGGTAGCTAAATGGGAAATGCTTATTTTAGTAGAGTACTTTGCCAAAACAAGACAACAACTTCTTGTTTTAATCTATTGAGCATTCGAAGATTAAACATGTACTGCTTACCTACCTGGTACCAAATGCAGACTGCTGTTATTGGAATAAAGATGACAAATACTTCCCATGCGGCATGCGACATGACTGCAATTGTCCCAAGAAGCTGAATAATGGAGAAGGCACACAAACCCAACTTGTTTGCCATTTTCAAGTCTAGAACACTTTGGTCTGTCGATGCCTGTTCATGTAATAAGAGATGTCTTGACGATTGATTCAATAGGATTGGATGAATCAACTGAATTATAGCCTTTAATTCTAGAGGTTATAGCAAGTATATTGACCCTTCACTTTGCTTTTGTCATGTTTTTATCCTGTCTACCTTAGTATTATATTTATCTATGGATTAATTTGTGAGTTACGGTTGGTTGAGCGGACAAATTCAGATACCACATGACTGTACACTGGAAGACGCCTACTTGCTTAATGCAATTATGAGATATAGTTAACATTCCATTATTTAGATTTTCTCAAATATGTTCCTCCGACTTATAGCGGTTATCATTCTGATTTCTTCCTATTTATTCATTTTTAACATGTATCAGGGGTATATCTATCTATTCGTGTAAATTAAGGATAAGAAAAACTACGCATATAATACTACTTATGCAGTATATACTAGTAATTAGCTAAATGCACATATCTCATTCAAATTAAGGACAGTAAACTGTTGCTGATATGATGTCCTGTATGTATGATAACAATCAACTAACTTTGAGTTACTTACGCGATTTAAGATTCTTCCAGTAGGAGTAGAGTCGAAGAATGACAAAGGAGCACGAAGGATGCTGTGCAGCATGTTGCTAAAGAGCTTTTCTGCGGTTTGAAGGCCTACTATAGCCAAAAATGATGACCGGACTAGCACACAAAGAGAACTTCCTACAGCGAGAAGCACATAAACAAAAAGTATGAAGTTCATCTTCTCTGCTATTGGTGATGTATCACCTGTGGGACATGACCATGCCATCCAGTAGTTGCTCGCTATCTGAAGCACTTGAAATGATGATTGCGCTAGAAGAATTATTGGAATAAAGGCACCACCTTTCACAATGGTCAAGTAAGAAATGTAAACATTCTTCCCAATGCTTCCGTTTTCTCTCTCCTCATCCTGCACAAGTCTGCCATTCTTTTCTGTTATCTCTACGCAGAGATTGTTTTCTGAATCCTGCTTAGTGTGAGGAACTGCATTTATGTTACTGTCTGCATCAAGATCACCATCAGTAACTGCATGTTCAGATACCCAACTTGAGCTTTCAACTGTTAAAACTGATTCTAAAGCCTGGTTGTGTGCTCCAACTAGAACTTCAAATCCAATATTTTGTTTCAATAGTTCTTCAAAAGTACCAGCTTTTGCAATTCTTCCATTTTGCATCACCTGTTGATATTAACGAGTAAGATTCTGCACAGAGTTTTGCATGTTGGTCAAAATTTTCAAAATCTTAAGTGGTATGAAGTATTTCCCATATGAGTCTAAATATTAATATGATCTTTCCTCCATATAGTTGGAAGGTTCTAACACGTTCCAGCTTGTTTTGAACTGTGCAACATGTATACACTTGAGCAAGGATTAAACCTCGATCTTTGTATATTGGGATTTCCTTATTTTGTGTACCTTCTTGAGTTGGATGAGGCTAAACTTTCATGTCTGATTTAGAAGGGGGGAGGGATACTATAGAATCCTATTCCAATATTTATGTTGCTAGACCCTTGACTAAAAAGTTGTTTACTTTTTTTTGAATCACTATCTTTTTCGAATATCAAATCCAATCACTTATGTACTTGATATGTTCTTGTAAACAAAGGAATATAGGTCTTTAATCTGAATCATCATTTTTAGAGTCACTATATAGGAAGATTGTTGCTTTGTAAGGGTGATGCTAGTATTCATAAATTATGCAGATATTTTATCAAATTAATGGGTGGTGCATCAATGGAAAAATTTGAAATTCTGTTTTCCTGCATACCAGAATGAGATCTGCTGCAGGAAGAAACTCAACTTGATGTGTAACATATAGTATGGTCTTATCCTTGAGAACCCTCATCAAACACTCCTGCACCATACAGAAAATTTTAATATATAGCTTAATAGTTATCCATATATAATTATAGTCTTTTTTTCACTAGAATTAGTATGCTGAACAACCCACCTGAAAGAGATGTGTTCCTGTATGAGCATCGAGAGCACTGAAGGGGTCATCAAGAAGATATATATCAGCATCTTGATAGACCGCACGAGCAATTTGTATTCTCTGCTTCTGACCTCCGCTCATATTTATCCCTCTTTCTCCTATTTCAGTAAGATCACCAGCAGGGAATAGTTCAAAATCTTTTTTCAGAGCACATGTTTCAACTGTTTTGTCATATTTGACACTCTCATAAGGTTTTCCAAATAGAACATTCTCTTTGATATTTCCTGTAAGTATCCAAGGAGACTGAGGAACATACGCTACTTCACCGCTGATCTTGACGATCCCTGACAATTTTTGCATCTCTCCTAGAACACAAGAGAGCAAGCTTGACTTCCCTGATCCAACAGTGCCACAAATTGCCACCCTCATTCCCCTCCTAGCTTGTAATTCTATTCCATCAAGGGTTGGGATTCCTGATTCTTTGTCCCAGCTGAATGTTCCACTCTTGATCTCAACCCCAAATTGTGTTTCATCTTTGGGAACAAATTCAAGTGCATCTGGTTGAATCTCATCTTCCTGCAGGTAGTAAGCAATTCTATCAGCAGAAACTTTTCCTTGTGCTATCGTAGAGAGTAAATCTGAAAAATTGAATATAGGATCTTGAAGCATCCGAAATGTAGCAAATGCAGATAAGACCCTCCCTGCAGTCAATGGGATGCCCATCATAACACATCCAGAAAAGGTTGCCACAGAAATAAATATAGGTGATTCCCAGAATATAAAAGTAGTTAGAGCTGACAATCTAAGTGACTTCCACAACCAATTATACTCAACTTTTCTCAAGATTTCCAGCTTCTGTAGATAATAACTATCCCATGCCTGAAGTTTGATAGTCTTAATATTTCGCAGAATCTCTGAGGTGGATTTCATTCTTTCATCTTTGGACTCCATTATCTTAGTTTGATAACCTTTTAGGATTCCTATTAGGGGTATGTTGCCAGTCATGAGTATCAGAGTTGCTCCTAATGCCAAAACTGCCCCCATCCCTAGATTCATGTGTAAAATATAGATAGACAATGATATCTGGATAGGTAACATCCATATTGAGTTGAGGTACCATATAAACTCTGTAATCCTTTGGACATCTACACTCATGTAATTGATTATTTCTCCGCTCGTGTAGCTTTGGCGTGATTGACTTGATAAAAGTAGGCCCTTTTGGTAAATATGAGATATCAGAGCACCTCTGACCCGAAGGCCTAGCTGCCGCGCTCCAAATATCCACTGCCTTTCTGCAATTGTCTCAACCATTTTTGCACCAAGAAAAGCTAATGCTAGAAAATACCCACTTTGTAACCCCCGAAATTTCTTTTTGCTGAGGAAGTTTACAAAGTCATCAATAAGGTATGGACCAACATAAGATGATCCTGCACTAATAACTGCAAAGATGGCATTGATTGCTGCTTTCTTTCTTCCAAATAAGTAAATGGTTTTATAGATAGATGGGTTTCTAGTTCCATCCCTTTCCTTTACATACTTGAGGTTTTCGTCAAAGGAATCAGATACAAATTTTGCAGAGTCCCTGAAGTCAACATCTGGGACTTCCTCACGATCAATGGGCTTCTTGATTCCAACTTCAAATAGTGGATTGAGCCAAGAGAAGGTGATCAATTGGAGAAGACTAGCTTTTCCATATAGGCTGTCCCTTTTGACTTCGAAATGTTTTTCCCTCTTTCCATTTAGAAGTGGTTCAGTTGTGCTGTCTGAGATGTCAAAAATTATGCATGTTTTCCCTCTAATAGAGATAACTAGAAGGCAGGTTGATGCAATAAGACTAAGGATATCCACATAGTCTGCAAGTCCTAGATGTTCCTCGCTTGTGATGACAAAATGGGCATCAAGAGTTGCACGAGCAAGAGAAAGAAAGAAGCTGGAAATCCACCAGATTCTAAGGACCCAAGGAAACTTTATGCATTTCTTATTTTGAGTTGCGTAGAGAACAATAAATGAAGCTACCCATGATGTTATTTGCAGAATCTCAGATGAAAGAATTGGAAACTTGAATTGGCAATGAGCACCATTTCTCTTTTGCAACATCAAGAGAAAAATGAGATGAGTGCTCAATAAGATGATTGTGCAGATAATGCTAAATATGTAGGAAATACCAACTTTTGTGCCTACAGTCATAGCTTTCTCTCTGCCTTTGCACAGGAGTGAGTCCAGTAGTAAGATTCCCAGGAATCCCAGTAAGACAATGATGTTCACGTCCTCCCATAAGCAGCGCCACAATGGTTGTAGCCACACAATCTGTAATTTAGTTAAATTCATATCTGCCATTGTTCAAAAGAAGAATCATCATTAATATAAAGTAGACTAAATTATTCTTAAACTAGTTTTTTTTTACGGCCCTTAAAGTTGACACCAAGTAAACTTTTATTCATTTTGAACACTCATAGTAAGTCTTAGTTGTCTCATTTCAATACTTTTTTTTATATTCACACATCCACCTTAAGAGTATATTGACAAATGCCTCTATGTAAAAAATAGACCAATCAGTATGTGACAAATCGATCAGTATGTGACAAATGGATTTAAAAACAAATTAGAAAAACTTCACTTGTAATTCCTTTTTTCCCCTCCATATCTCTAACTCCATGCCCCCCACACTGTCTTACTTCATCTTCCTCTTTCCCCAACTGCACCAAGAGAATCTTCCAACATATTTTGTTCTCCATCTTCTTCTTATTTTTTGCCTAGAAATTTTTTTTCTTCTTCTCAGTATTTCGCTCCTATTTTTTTTTAAAAAAATTCTCTTCTCCTCGATCATCTATACATAATCTCCCCCCTTCTCCCAACCCATTTCCTCCATCTTCTTCTTTCTTCTTTCATTATGTATTTTTTGTCCTTTTTTAACGAGAAGTCATTACAATTGCAGTAGAAGATTTAACTAGAATTTCATTTTTATTTTTGAAATATTCATCTCTATTGGGTTGGAGAGGATCAGTTAAATAATAATTCAATTATTTATGTTACATCTAATGGATATAGTGCAACATAAGTGAAAAAAATGAAATTATTATGTATTTATTATTGAATGATGGATAAAAAATATGAGTTTGATTTTCAAGGAAAAAGAAAATATTAAGTAGTGTAGAAATCCAACAAAAATTATATGTTTTCTCAAAAATTGTGTGGTGTTGAGGGCTGGTCTATGGTGGCAAAGAGAAGAAATTATTCAAGCATAAAACTTCTCAAATGTTCTTAAATTCGTGTTGCACAATAATCATTATGTTGAGTTAGCATAAAAAATGTCAAAATGAGACAAAGCAGTCCTACATAAGGTAGGTATTTAAAGTGAACACGATTCAATTGAGGTGTCTAAATGAAACTTAGTATCGACGAGAGAGAGTTGATCGTATAGTAAGCACCCCTCACTTCCAGCTCGAAGGTTGCGAGTTTGAGTCACCAAGGGAGCAAAAAGGATGGGAGTTCCTAGGGAGGGTAAGAAAAAACTTAGTACCAATTTTAAGGGGTTATTGATGGGATCAACCTTTTCTAGCAGTGCATGTTAAAATCATTATCAATTTCTATTCATCATTACTTGATTCTGTTTGAAATTTATATATTGATGAATTTTCCATTTGTTTTGAATAATTTCTTAATTTTTTGATTCTCTAATGAAAACAAATGCTAATACGTATTTGTTCATGAATATTTACCACAATGTTACGTTGTTGGGAAAATCATACCGATTGTACAAATATACACAACTGCCAGGCTGGAAGAAAGTACAATTGGTTATTGACGGTTTCCAACAATGGCAGAAAAGGGAAAAACCTCGGCCAATGGCATGGCCTCAAAGGTTGTGACTATTCTTCATAAATATTATGTCCAATAGTCACAAACATAATTTTTACAACTTGAAAACTCTCAAGAACTATTGCAAAGGCTGACATCAAAGCGAAGCATAATCCTCAAGAACAACAAGACCTGATAGAGCTGGAAGCTTAGTTGTCTTAGGATTATATTTCATGTACTTGCATTGTAAGTCTGTTCCTAATCTATAAAGGATTCAAATCTCATGTTTTGCTTGTAAAAGTCTAAATCAGTCACCCTTAACGGATTTAGTGGGCAACATTATTTACTGCTTAGTCAAATTCTAAATCTTTTAGGTGATAGCTGATTTGTTGGGCAGTGTGGAAACTATTTAGTCAAATTCTAATTTGTGTAGTGGTGATAGCTTAGTGGGCAGTGTGGTATCTGCTTAGGCTCAGTACTTAATATAGTTATTGAGATTAATAACTTCTTCTCACGTTGGTTGTAATTGGGTTTCACTTTTGCTTGAAGAGATTAGTGGAAACAGTTGAAAATCCCGTGGGACAGGTCGTGGTTTTACTCTCTTGAGCAAGGAGGTTTTCACATAAACTTCTTGTGTTGTGTTCTCTTCATTATTTATTCTTCATTATAGTTCTTGCTGAGTCAAGGGACTCTATCAATTAGTATGAAGCTAGTTCTCTCTAGCTGGTTAACACCAAGAGAGATACTTTTGTAAAAGAATGGATGATCCACTGAACCTTGAAGAAGGATAATCTTCAACACGACCACCTTGTTTCAATGGTTAGTTGTACAATTGGTGGAAAACAAGAATGCACGACTATTTAATGGTTGAAGACAGGTTATGGGATACAATGCTAGTGGAGCTTTCATTCCAACCACAGAAGTGAAAGATGGTGAAATCACAAAAATGGTTCCAAAGATTCGCCAATAGTACAACTGTAACACCCAGTATGTCTAATGACCTATACTAGAGCCGAAGCCGTAGTCTAATGTCCTAAGGAAGTATAAATGTGAGGTTAAGGTCCTAAATTAACCTTCTGAACCCTAAACTATGGTTCTAATACCTAAACATCAAGGCACGACAACCTTAAGACCATCTCAAGGACTAACAAAAGGACCCAAGAAAGATTCCAAAAAGCTATCAAAAACAACTTTGGTTCACGAGAACCATTGATGCCTCGTCAATGGACTCACGCCCTGTCAATGGGATCATGAGTCCATACTAGTCTCCTTGAAATTAGCCTCGAAAAACCAATCTCAGTCCCAATTGACGATTGACCAGCACGGTCCGTCAATGCATTGACGCCCAGTCAACAGGGACTCGTCAATGGGCACTGCTCACTACCTCAAATACGGCCAAAATAAGGATAATTAGGTGATTAGATATTCACTTAATTAACACTTAAACACAATTATAATTAGTTAATTAGGTATATTAAGGAGTGTTAAATAAATAAAATAAGTCTTTCACCATATAACTACAATCATAAAATCAAAACCCATATTTCCTCTCTCACAAATTCTCTCTCTAACCCACCATTGAAGAACAAGGAAGAGCTTAAGCTAGAGCACTCAAGACTCACCCTTTTTCACTTCGAACTCGTGGATTTACATCAAACAAGGTATGGGGATGTTGATTCATGGATTAGTTTCTCCATGAAGCCCTTCGAAACTTCTATTTTAGAAATTGTTATGGTGACAAAAATTAGTGCCGGTGATCTAGCCATGGGTTCACTCAAAAATCATTTTCATTATGTTATTTGACTTATATTTGAATGTATTGGGATCAATTGATGATTTCTGTTGTGAGAATCTCCCAAGAACCCATGTGCACCCTATGACCTAACTTCAAGAATGTTGTTGAATGAATTGAGTAGATATGTACGTTGTGAATTGTGATTGATGATTATCTAGTTATAGAATCTTGTTTCATGCGTATTATGATGTTATTGGGTGTAATTATGATACTTGATTCTTGACCATGAAAAAGGGTAAAATCATAGGGTTTGTATATATGTGGAGAGTGTGGTACATGAACAATTGGATTTGCTTTCAAGGTACATGTCTTATAAAAGGATGGAAGTAGGGTATTGTTGGATGGTCTCCACTCTCTTGAACCTTACCTATTATGTTGCATTAATTGTGTAGAATGATGCTAAAGTAATGTGTTGATTGAAAACATATTCCTCATGAAAACACTATAATGATCTTGTGAAAGTACTACTCACATATGTATGTTGATTCTAGATTGAAAGTATATTCTCACCTAATGAATCTAAGAGCTTTATATTGAATCATATTGAATGAAGAGGGGCTACTTCTTCACACATGTAGATACAATTAAAAAGACTAATAGTAGTAAATTGGGAAAGTATACTAAGCACCTAAACGATATGACCAATGAGGAAAAAACCCTTCCATTAATGCAAAAGGTTGGGTCATCCTAGAGATACTCATGAGATGAGGGCTCCTCCATTAGTGCAATCGGTAGAGTCTCTAGAATAGGTAGTGGGTCCACATAGTAGCTAGTAAGTATGTTCTACCTTGGCAAGGGGAACACCCTTTTTCGTTGTGGGAATTTATGACACCAGATTCAATGTAAGATCTCATGATCTATGTCGGTTATGGTTGATCTTCCCTAAATTATGAAGAAATGATTGAAGTATGAACTAGGCTATGATATCCTAATAGGTTTACTAAGCAGAAGTGGAGGTATAGGGGAACTCCACTCTATCTTTGAAGTTGCAGTAAATTTATCCTTCACATATCTTCCATTATTCTAATTCATCCTAAATGCAGCTATAAATCTTTAATTTGTCCAGCCACTTCCTTTACAATGGATTTAGAAAATTAATACATACTCTCACTAATTTCACTTTTATTTTCATTTCTTCGATTTTACTGAAAATGAAAAATTATCAAAAATACTTAGATTTGAAGAAAAATCCATTAACTTCCTACATCTTAATGAGTAAACAAGTCAATATAGTATAATTTGTTTTGCCAAATGTGACACTATTAAAATATATATAATCATGATCTTGTTAGCGGAAACAAGATAATAATGAACAATAATATTTTACGTAATTCTAATTAAAATGTTCCAACGTCTACCAAACAACGATTACACCAACCCTACAAAGAGTAGAAGTGAAATACTACAAGAGAAAGAAGACAAATGTCTTAGAAGGTGATAAGGCAAGTGAAAGGATGTTATGAAAATGAATTAGGAGCTACCTATTTATAGGAATGATTTTTTTTCTATTGATGTCATCCATGAAATCACTATACGTAAAAAATGACAAGGTTAAACATGTGAAACCATTTTAAGATTAACATGTTGGGTATATATGTCAAGAGTTAATGGGAAATGAAGGGAAGATGAAAAGAGAGAAAATTGAAAAGTAATCTTATGCTTTAGTAAAAATACATTTCTCCCTCATTGGTGGTGGGAAAAAATAGAATTATTTAAATAAAGAAACAAATCTATTAGTTGTTAAAATGATTGGAAAAAAGAACCTCCTCGCGCTGTCGTCTTTCACTCGGCTTCTGATCGAATGAGAGATCTGATCGACCCGATCCTTTCGGAATTAGTGCTTCAAGGGGATTTTCTTTCCATTATGTTTAATAAATATCTAGTACGTTTTACAAATTAGTTTTTTGTTAATTAATTTATGTTCTTCATTGAGTGATTTAAACTTTGGAAATTTATTATTTCTACAAAGTTTTGTTATCACTAGTATTGTTCAAAATATAAATTGTATAACATTCTTAAGGAAACTATATTTGTTATTAATCTGTGTTTCTGGTGGAGATAAAAACTTCAAGTTGTTTTATCCTCCTATTATATTTGCAATTTAAGTTATTGCTTACTCAATCACTTGTATCAATTTTTTTTAATCAGAAATGACAATTGACAATGCTACGACTTCGGTGGCTATTGTTGCACCAATCCAAACTGTTGTACCATCAACAGAGAAATCAAGAAAATTCTCTAATGTGAATATCAATGGATGGTAACAACAAGTATTTTTTTGGCTTACCACTCTTAGCGTGTAAAAATTTACCAATGAAAAAATTCCACTGTTTGTTGCTGAAATGATAGACAGAGAGACATTCATGATTATTGAAGCATGGAAACAAGCAAAACTTTCTATGTAAGGTCTACATATGAAGTGCTTTAGAGGATGACTGATATAATGTCTATAATGCAATGAAAATTTTGAAAGAATTGAGGGATACACTTGAGAAGAAATATAAGGTTGAAGATGCATGCTTGAAAATCTTTGTGGTCTTAAAGTTTTTAGACTATAAAATGTCATATAGTAAAATTTTTTGGATTACAAGTACAGGAACTTCAACTTATTTTTCATGATCTAATTGATGATGACATGATAACTAATGATGCTTTTCAAGTGACTACAATGACTGAGAAGTTACCTCCTTCATGGAACGACTTCAACAATTATTTAAAGAACAAACATAAGGAAATAAATCTTGAAGATCTTGTAATTCGACTCAAGATTGAGGAAGATAACAAGACCCCCGAAAAGAACTCTCATGAGAATTTGACAATAAGAGAGTTAATATTGTTGAAGAAGCTCCTTCAAAGGCAAGAAGAGAAAGAAGTCCAATAGACAAAAGTTAGAATAGGTGAAGAAGAAATTCAAGGGAAACTGTTACAACTGTGTTAAGGCTGGTCATAAGTCTTCTGACTATCATGCTCCAACAAAAGACAATGACAAAGGCAAAAGTCAAGCAAACATCGTGGAAAAGATAGAAGATGCAAATGACCTCGGTGCAATAATCTCAAAGTGAAACTTAGTTGGAAATCCCATGGAGTGATTTCATGATTTAGGTTCCACTCGATATATTTGCTCTGTAAAAAAAGTCTTTGCAACATATACTCCTGTTTAGTTTGATTAAGATTTGTTGATGGTAACACAACAACAAGAAGAATTGCAGGAACTGGGGTTGACTTTGAACAACATTATGCACGTTCCTACTATGAGGAAGAACTTACTTTCTACTGCACTCTTGTTAAAAATGAGTTTAAGTGTATCTTAGTTAGTGACAAAGTTGTAATAAGTAAGAATGAGATGTAGGGAAGGACTACCTCACCTAGGGAAGGACTACCTCATTGAGGGTCTCTTCAAACTGAATGTAATGGTTAATGACAATATTAATATGGGTTTTGCTTTGTTTACTTATTGGAATCAAATCATTTTTGGCATGAACATTCGGGACATGTAAATTACAAAGCCTTGCAAAAATTGATTACTTAAGAAGTTTTATTTGACTTCAAATGTGATATATCAAAATGTGAAACTTTTGTTGAATGTTAGTTTGTTAAACATTCTTATAAGTTTGTTGACATGAATTCAAAACCTTTAGACTTAATTCACACAAATATCTATGATATGAAGTCAACACCATCTTGCGGTGGGAAAAAAAGTATTTTGTAACTTCTAATGACAATTGTTCTCAATTTTGCTATGTATATTTGCTTAATAGTAAGAATGAAACAATTGATGCATTTAATAAATACAAAAATAAAGAGTAGAATCAATTAAATCAAAATATAAAATTGATTCGGAGTTATATGGGTGGAAAATACGAATCTTTTTTTATAGAATTATGTTTTGAATATGATATTATCCATCAAACTACTGCACCCTATACTCCACAATATGGTGGAGCGTGAGAATAGATCATTAAAATAAATGATGAATACCTTGATTATCAGTTCTTATTCACCGCAAAATCTGGGGAAAATCCATCTTTACGGCTAACAAAATACTCAATAGGGTACCCCATGGCAAATAACAATAGATTCCATATGATCCATTGAAAGGAGAAAATCCAACTTGAAATATTTCAAAATGTGGGGTGTTTTGCCAAGGTATAGGTTCATTTACCCAAGAGGGTGAAAATGGACTTAAAACAATGGATTTTGTGTATTTATTGGATATGTTGTGAACAGTAAGGCCTGTTGGCTTTATGGTTCATAAATTTGATAATCCTAAATTCATGTTAATACACTAATTGAGTTAGATAATTTTGAGTTCTTTGAAAATATTTATACGTATAAAATTGAATATGAATCGACAAGTGAAATGCCTAAACTACCACGAGAAGATTCAATGACACTACATCACGAGGATCCTAGGTGTAGTAATCGTCAATGAAAAATCACTTCTTTCATACTATATTTTGTGACATTCATGCTTGAAAATGAGCCTAAAACATTTAAAGCAACGATATCTTTGTCTGAGTCAAACTTATTAGAAAGAAGTAGTCAATATTGAGGTTAATCAATTTTAAGTAATCATTCTTGTGAACTGACTGAACATCCTCCTGGAAATAAACTTTTAGGAAAAAAGTGTATCTTTAAAAGGAAAATGAAAGCCGACGGGACTATTGACAAATATAAGGCTAGACTTGTAGTCAAAGGATATAGAAAAAAAAGGTCAGGCTACTTTGATACATACTCTCCAGTTACAAGGATAACATCAATTAGGATGTTAATAGAACTAGTGACAATGCATGATCTTAAAATCCATCAAATGGATGTTAAGACAATCTTCTTTAATGGAGATTTGGAGGAAGAAAGTTACATGGAACAACCTGAAGGGTTTGTAGTTCCTGGTAAAGAATAGAAAATATGCAGGCTTGTTAAGTCATTTTATGGGCTTAAACAATCACTCAAACAATGACATGCTAAATCTGAACTAACAATGTTGACAATGGATTCAAAATTAAGGAATATGATAAATGTGTTTACATTAAAAATGTTTCGAATCATAAAATCATTGTTTGTATGTATGCTGATGACAGGTTAATAATGAGCAAAGATATTAATGATATAAATTCTACAAGAGTTGCTGATTTGATCTTCGGAATCAGGATTGTCATAACTCCACAAGGACTAACATTATCTTTAACTCATTATATTAAAGGTATTGGACAAGTTCAACCACTTGAATTTTAACGATGTCAAAACTCCAATTAATATAAGCTTTTAAATTGTAAAAGAATGAAGGTGAAAGTGACTCTCATTGGAATATACCAGAGTTTTGGGAAGCTTGATGTATATTATAGATTGTATGCGCTCAGATATATCATGTGCTATTAGCAAGTTTAGTAGTTCAGTAGTAATCCTAATCAAACTCACTGAATGCAATGAAAAGTGTGTTGGATATTTGAAACATACATAATACTATGCTTTGAATTATAATAAATAGCCTGTCGTGATTGAAGGATATAATAATGCAAATTGGATCACTTGGTCAAAGGAAGTAAAATTCACAAGTTGTTATGTGTTTACACTTGGTGGAGGAGCAGTGTTTTGGAAACTGTCCAAAAATAGACATGTATCACTCTCTCTACAATGAAATGTCAATTTATGGCCTTCGATATGGCCCGTGAAAAAGCTAAATGGCTCCAAAACTTCTAGGAGAATATTCTATTATGTCACACAACTATGGGACCTATATGCATACATTGTGATAGTCAAGAAACAATAGTTAGAGTAGGGAACGTCATGTACAACATAAGTTTCTTCATATATGACGGAAACTAATACCGTAAGACAACTTCTCTCTGATGGAATTATCACAAATGATTATGTGAAGTTAACCAATAATGTGTCAGATCCACTAGCAAAAATCCTAGTTAGAGAGGTAGTTGAAAGATCATTTAAGGGATATTTACGTCTAAGTACAATTCATCATGACGATAACTCTATCTAGCAAACTATAAATCCCAAGAGTTGAATTTAAGGAGAAAAACAAAATTGTGTTTGACGGTTCGACAATGTTAGTCAACTCAATTCATTCTCATAATGAAGACAATATTCACGAACGAGGTTAAAACATTAAGGTTTGTTAATAAGTTAATAAAGCTTAATGTTTTAATGATTTGATACGTTTGGCAGACTTAACCAAATAGTGTATCTACGCGATGACATGTTTAGAAATCACTTATATGAGTTTGAAGTGTAAGCCGCTTCGAAAAGAATTATTGTCAAAAGTTTATTCTCTATAAACTCATGAAACTAGGAGGTGTTCATGAATAAAACAAACACAACCATAAGAATCGTAAATGGTAAAGGATTAATTATGTGACATATTATTGTCTAGGTATAAAACAAAACTCGACAGTTCAAAAATATCGCATATACCGATTGACCGAGTATATTTGATATATGTTCTCTATGAAAAGTTCAACGGAAAACCTGCTTATCAAGATGTAATTAATCCTTACTTGTAAATTATACACTCGTCGGTGTATTCCTTTATAATAACCACTACCCATTTATGTGAGGGATTGTTAGGTATATAGCAATAGCTAATGTGAAATAGAAGGAAGATGAAAAGAGAGGAACTTGAAAAGTTCTCTTATTCTTTAGTAAAAAGGCATTTCTCCCTCATTGGTGGTATAAAAAAAAATAAAAGTTTTTAAATAGAGAAACACTTCTATTAGTTGTTAAAATGGTTTTAAAAGGGAAACCCCCCTCCCCCCCGCGTCGTCGTTGTCGCTCACTCGACTTCGACTTCGGCTTTGAAAATGATCGAGAGATTATTTTTTGGACAAAGTTTATTTTAATTATTTATATAATTATTTTTTAATTAATTAAGTGGACAAAACTTTTTAATTTTTTGATTAATTAGCCAAAATGTCTCAATCTGACTCGAATCCACACAATTTATTTTATTTAAAAATACTTTTACGTTTAATTTGAATTTTTCATTGTTGGAGATGAATGTTCCTAAAGGTTGCAACTTTCAAGAACAATCATGAACGTTTGAAAGATTGCAAACTTTCATGAATGGTCACTGGTTTATGAAAGGTTGCAACTTTCGGAACCAGTGCTTCTTCGGACTTTTCACTTATTAATTTTCTGAGTTCTTCTTCTTTTGCACAAATTTTATTCGTGTACTTTATTGTTGTTGAGTGAATCACTGACACCAGCGCTTTGGGTATCAACGCACTAGTGATTAAGATCGTTCTATCTTGGGAGGATATATTCCAATTCAAATATCAGATACTAGAGGGGAATAAATTTCTTAAGGGGAAATTGTGAATTCAGTGAGCTCTATTCTCCTTCCATTCCGTTCAATACATATTCTAGAACATTTTGCGAGGTCTAGTTTTTTGTTAATTAATTTTTGTTCTTCACTGGGTGATTTAAACTTTGGAAATTTATTGTTTCTGCAATGTTTAGTTATTACCACTATTGTTCTAAATACAGATTGCATTACATTAACTAATTTCATCTACCAAGATACTTTCATGACCTTTTATTTTTTACTAATTATCTTCTAACTAAATCTTCATATTAATTTATATTCCATGAGTTTAATTCCACAAGGACCAATCATTTTAGCTCTAACAATACGTTAGTTGTTACATGTATTTTCTGAGACCATCTCCAATCCACTTTATTTTACTGACCATTTTCTATATTTGGAGAGTAAGATAGAGAATGAGCTCTCAAACCACCCTCCATTTCACTCTTTATTTTCCATGTATAGAGAGTTGAATAATAATTCTCCAAATTTGAAGAACTGTTATTAACACTTTCTATTTCACTTTTTTATTATTTTATTATTATTTTTATTGTTTTGTGATTAACATATTATTTTTCATATATGTCTGTGAATTGAATCTCCCATATTCATAATTCTTTTTAAATGTGACATAATATTTTAAAAAATACATATTATTTGATGTATACTACTGTCATATCGAATTATAAATAATATTTCAATTTTAATATATTTTTGTCAATTTAATATAACTTGATTTTATTATTAATTTTTACTATATAGAAAGCACAATTTTAATGGTCTACAACATTCAAACTATTTGTAATTCAGGTTCTTAAAAGAAGAAATATTTCAAGATGAAACAAGAATGCATGACGAAAAGACGTTGAATGTACATTTTGAAGGTTTGCAACCAGGGTTGGAAATTTTTATAGGCCAATCACATTTTTGGAGAAAGGAAGTGCTACATGACATAATCAGTACATATATTATATTGTACAACATGATAATCAATGATTAACATGATTTTAATTGTACCAATTAAAAATATCGTAGAGGTTCTAACTACAACGACAAAAATGGTGGTAGATGAAAATCATTGATTTTGATCAAGTTTTAGCTAGGCATAAAAAAATCATGTACAAAAATGCTCATTTTGAACTCCATAATTGGTTAATAGATCATTTATGGGAGCAACATAAAAATCTTGAAAGTTAAATATTTAATTAATGATTTCACTTTTATTTGAATTGTCCATTAATTTGTAAATTATATAATATTTGCTTCCAATTTATGTTATTTATAAATTTAGAATAAAATATTTTATATTAACAAAAAAATTGAAAAAATTAAATTTTATATCAGATGAAAATTATATAAAAATAATTATTTGGAAAAAAGAAAGAAGAGATTTATATTATGAAATAAGAAAATAAAAATGAAATAGAAATAATAATAGGGAAAAAGGAAAAGTATACCCCCCTAACTATCATAAATGTGGTACACATATACCTCCATCATACTTTTGGGACATTGATGCACAAAAATTAGAGCGTTTCTGTTCTTCACTCTAACGGAACAAACACGGGTGGGTTAAATGGGTGGATATGGGTAATTTTTGAAATTTTGGGTTTAATTAATTGATCAAATCAGGTCTCTTTGTAGGATTGCACCACGTGTCCGTATTTGATGTGATTTGATCAAATCATTGTTCAAATTTTTATAGTTCAATATTGAGTTACATTGCTAGAGTATTTTGTTTGCGTAGAGTTGGAATATCCATAGTCACCTTGGTCGGTTAAAATTTTAACATCTCAAAGAGAATATGGAACTATATATATACTCCATAAATACGACAACTGTTTAATTTAAATAGATTATTTTCAAAGTGCAGTTTTAAAGTTGTGTTTGGATATGCATTAATTTTATTTATTTGAAAGAAAATTGAAGTGAGTGAGTGAAACTTCCTTTAAAATATTTGAAAGATGTGATGGAAGTATAAAGAGTAAAACAGATAAATTGGCCTTATGAATGTAGGTAGCTAGCTAGTGTGTGTGTGGAATGATGTGGAGACGTATATATGCGTTCCATAAATGGTGAACTTTATGCCACTCAAAGCTAGGTATGTATATATATATATATATACTAACTAGTTTGATAGTCCACCAATGCATTTTAATTAATACAAAGTGATGAAGTAGTATATTAAGTTTGGTTGTTTCTTAAAAAGATACATATACTTAATACCAAGTCCTTTAATTTGAAAATATTTTGGATTGAAAGACGGAATAAAGGGAAAGGATGAGAATGGCTTACTTGCAAGGAGCTTGGAGATGGAGTCTAACAACATTATATTCTCTGTTGTTCACTTGAAGAGAGATACTGTCATATTTAATATTCATCTCTATATATACCATATATGAACTACTGGACAATGCCTAGTAGTTCATAATATCAAATGAAAAAAAAGCCTCAATAATATTATCTATTTTTTTAAATAGTGAACAAGTTAAAATAAATTGATAAAAGCATTTAAAATAGTAGGTGGACTCGAGAATAATACACACAAACTGATATATTTATATGTTCGAATAATACTTCCAGTCCCACTATATACTTTCTTTACTGGGACTCCCACTATATACTCTCTTTTTTTTTTCCCTTTTTTTAACGTTAGGGGATTTACAGATATTGGGACAATTTTTCTTTTTTTACTGTAATTTTCTCAAAAAAAATTTTCAAAATATTTTAAACAACTGTAAGGTACATTGAGTTGTATTACATTTTGTATTATTTTTAAATATGTAAGTTTTATTTTGAAATATCTATATTTAACATTTATTAGTATTAAAATTAAATATATTGATGTTGATATTGTACATGAATTAGAACGTAAGAAATACAAAAATTATAACGATTAAACAATCTATGCATATAAATATGAGATATATTAAAGAGAGACGTCACTATATTAAATGATGTAGGGTGGAGGGGAATAATTGGATGAAGAAAAAGACGAGGATATGACAAATTAATGTTGTCTTTTTCGTATCAATTAGCAATTATTTATCGTATGCTCCCGCTCCACCCGTCCCATACGTATATGTTTATGTTAGTATTGGAATGCAAGAGTTAGAGGATGTCACGTAAGGGTTAGCTCTTTAAAGGATGATCATATATAGTACCCTTTTTTTCCTTTTATCTTTTGGTTTTTTTTTTTTTTTTGCAAGCTCAGATATATATGTTGGAAAATGAGTGTTTCCATCCATATATTGTTCATTGATTTCGTATATTTTAAAGTATCAGAACAAGTAGCTAGCTAGAAATCGTAGAATTAAGTAATCGATAACATCAAGGGAAGAATAACGAAAAGTTAACCAGTCGGGAGATCCCTATGAGATTTGCTTGATCGTGGAAAATATTAAAAATGATCTTAGGTTGAATTTCTATACACTAAGTAGTAAAATAATTATAGTACTACCATATATTATTTATAAGATATTTAAGTTACTAGGCAGAAGCAGTCATCACCAAGTAATTTTGAGCTAGTATATATGCATTTCTTACCTATAAACGTACATAGGTAGTGTAATTTTAAGATTAACATGAGAAAAAATATAAAGTCACTATTGAAGTTGTTTGAATTTTTAAAAAGACACATTAACTTTGCAATCGTCCTATTACCCATTAAACAATTTTGAATAAATATAATTACATTATTTTTCGTCAATCTGACATAGAGTGGTGTGCACTTTCTCAAAGAGAGTGAGTACTCTAAAATAACTAATATAATTTTATTTTTATACGTATTTTATTATAAAATATATTTTCTTATTTTTCTTATTATTTTAACTTCTTTTCCTTTTTATTTTTTTTCTTTCTTTCTTCTTTTTTTCATCAAAAATTCATTCTCATCTCCACCAATTGAAACTTCTTACTTTCAATGTCACCATTTTCATCACAACTCCACCTTCCCTTTTTTTTTATTACTATTCTCTATGTCCCTATTTACTTGTCCATATTTTCTCTTTTAGATGTCCCTATTTACTTGTCCATTTTAACAAATTAAGAAAGGAAAAAAATTTCTATTATACCCTCATTTTAACTTCTTGAAAATTTCTAAGTTTTAATTCATCCTTTTTGAAATCATATTTAATAAGGGTAGAATTGTAACTTAATTATGTTAATTATTGTTATATTAATATGTGTGCCTTTTCTAAATTGGACAACTTAATAGAGACAGTGGGGGGAGTATTAGTTTTACTCTCATTAGTTTTAAAATTTTATCTAAATATTTTTCTTATATTTAGAACAATTCAATAAACTCATTAGATTTCATGATGATTAGGAAGTATCATATAGTTTTTTATTCGATTTCAATTAAGTTCTATCAATTTTTGAGAAATTAATTGATTCGTTTAAAATTAACATTTCTAATTTTGAACTTATATGAAAATGAGTAGTTGATGATACCTACAAAATTTTAAATTTTCATTAAAAAGTAATTAATTTTGTCATCAATAATTCAATAAAGTCTAAATAATAGTATGAATTTTATAAAGAATTTGACCGGAGAAGAAGAAGAAGAAGAAGAAAAAGAAAAGAAAAAAATAGAAGTGAGTTTCAATTTGATATGTGGGAGGGGAGGGAGGGGGGATGAAGAAAAAAAAAAGAAAATGAAGGGATGAAAGTACAACTGTCAATATGGGCTAGCCCACCCCATCCGGGCTAACCCATACAAGCTTTGACATTTTACAGGTCAGGCTGAGCTAGCCCATTTTTAACGTGGGCCAAAATATGGTTGGCCCAACCCACGAGTACGTGGGCTACAGACTTGCCGGGCCAGTCCACTTTTAAAAAAAATATATTTTTATAATTATTAAATTAAATTATAAATTATAATTTAAAAATATTATCACAAATTTCGACAAAACAATATTACATCATGTTAATGTTACTACTTGTTAATCAAATCCACAAATAAAATTATCTTTATAATATTTATTAAGTTTTTTTCAAGTAAAAGAATAAATATATAAATAGAAATAGGACAACTTTCACATATAGCAAACACAAAATTCATATTTTTATGTTATAGCAAAATTTGCATAATCGCGCTCCATAGCAAATATATATATGTACAATTTGTTATACATATAAAATTAAAACAAATTGTATAAAACAAATTGTATAAAATGAGAAAGAGAGAAATTATATACAATTTGAAATTATATAAAACGAGAAAGAGAGAAAGGAAAAAGAGACTTGGGAAGGGAAGTATTTGTATTGTATAATTATAAGTGTATAAGACGATTATATACAATTTAAATTTGTATAAAATGAGAAAGAGAGAAAGGCAAAAGAGATCTAGGCAGGGAATGTACAATTGAATCGAATTGTATGTAACGAGAAAGAGAGAAATTATATACAATTTAAATTTGTATAAAACGAGAAAGAGAGAAAGGCAAAAGAAACTGGGCATGTGAGTATTTTTATTGTATAATTATAAGTGTATAGGATGAAAATATATATATCTGTATGTGTATATAAATTTTCTCTCGCTTTATTCAAACAGAAACACAATTTACACATTTTCTTTCGGTTTGTATAAGCGTGAGAGGCGACGGTGGCGAGTGAGATTAGGGAGAGTGGCGGGCGAGATATGGGAGAGAGGAACGAAAATATATGTATTTATACAAACACAAACACATTTTATACATTTGTGTTTGTATAAAAAGTGAGAGAGACGAGCGAGTCTGCCACCAAACGAGAGTTGCGAGCGAGATTCCACCAAGGAGAGTGGCAAAAATAGCTATTGTTTGCTATATAGGGTACAATTAAATCAAAGTATATTTATAGTATTTAATTTGAATTAATAGATTGCTATTATATACAACTTTCCCATAGAAATATTAGCCTAATTGTTTTTATTTTAGACTCTCTTTAATTTTAAATTTTAATATTATATTATATTTTTTAATTAATTCTTATTGGCCCATGAGCCGGCCCTATCTATATTTCTGAAGGCCCCTCAAATCAACAGGCTTAGCCAGGCTGGGCTAAAAAATCCTTTTCTTAAATGGGCTCCAAAAATTTTAGCTCATCCCTATTAAATCCCGAATTAGACCAGATCAGTCCAACGAGCCTAACCCATATTGACGGCTCTAGATGAAAGTAGGAGGTGGGAGATGAAACGAAAATTAATATATATAAGAATTAAAATTCAAAAGTAAGAGAGAGAGAGAGAGAGAGAGAAATAAAGAAAGAAAAAGATAAATGAAAATTTTAAATGAAAAAAATATTTTAATTTAATACTTGACATGTAATGATTGGTGTGTTAATTCACTTTCTTCTTAAAATTTGGGGCTAATCAAAAAATGGTATAATAACATTTGTTTAAAATTGTTTAGTGGGGTAATATGACAGTAGCAAAGTTAAAGTATTTTTATGAAAATCTGAAATAACTTCAATTGTGACTTTATATCTTTTCTCGATTAACATTGAAGTATTAATCACTGCATGGCAAGGCCATATACACACAACACAACATGTAAAAAATATTAAGAGAAAAGACATAAAAGCACCATTAAAGTTGTTTCAAATTTTTAAAAAGAAACCTTAACTTTGAGGACATCCTATTACCTTACAAAAGTATTGAATATCTTTGTAAAAGGATCATTTTGATTTATTTTCTCTCCATGTTGTGAGCACGCATATGACGCATGTGAAGGTCCACTTTTGCTGTCAAAAATCAATTGAAAAGTGCCACGTTTCAATCATTTTCTTTATTAATTATTTACCTTATCATCTTCCTCAAATTGAGTTACAATTGCCTCAAATGTGTTAAACTTAATTAATGACAGATCAAATATAATTAACAAAAATTTACCTCATCATCTTCCTCAATGATGCTTTAATAATATGAATTAGAATTTGGAAAAAATTATTATTGACAAATAAAATCACAAAAAACTATTTATAATAGATGTTTTAATAGAAAATAACTCATTAAATTGACACATCTCAAAAAAATTTCAAACTAGTAATATCAAGTTCAGATCTCCATTGACTAATCAAAAGTGAATTGAAGAAAATGGCAGTATGTGAAGAATTTGGTTATGGAGAAGAAGAAGAAAGAGAATGAAGATAGAGAACAGAGGAGGGTAATGAAGAAGAAGAAGAAGAAAGAGAATAAAGAAAGAAGAAAGAAAAAAGAAAGAAAGAAAGAAGAAGAAAGAGAAAAAAATGAAGTTGATAAAATAAGAAAAATAAAAATAAAAATTAATACGTGGCAGATTATAATTGATGCGTGATTGAACTTCTTTTCTTGCAAGTGAGGATGGTTAAAAAATGAGATATTTACAACATTTTAAAATTTAAGGGGTAATAGAATATCCGCTAAATTAAAATATCTTTTTAATAATTTAAAATAACTTTAATGATGTTTTTATTTCTTTTCTCAAATATTAAACTTTTTTAGAATACACTCAATTCGCCTCAATGTCTTTTGAAATTTTGACATTATGAATATCGACATCACATGGTGCATATGTAAAAGTAATCACATTATTATCAATAGATCTAATCTTTCATTGAGCGCTCATCCCCACATTATTAATGACATACATAAATTGGGGTAGCTAATTAATTAAGTTAGACAAAGACATTTGTGCCTGTTTAGCATTGCTCCTAAAAATGCTTATTTCTTGAAGCACTTTTTATAAATAGTTTTTTTTTTTAAAGAAAAAAAACATTTTGTATTTTCTTAATTAAGTTGAGAAGTACATTCGATAAGAAAATTGTATTTGACTAATTTTTTGAAAAATATATTTTTTGAGAATCAAGTTACAAAATGACAATTATCAATATAATTTTAATCTTAGGTTATTTTATAAAGAGAAAATATTTTATGTATCTATTACAAAAATATATTAATTAAATTAAAATGTACAGGTTCAATTTTCGCTCAATATTATACATAAATAGATCAATTAATTAATTAAATATTGAAATAAACAAATAAATCATTCCTTCATAATTTCAATCCTACAAAAATTTTTGTTGCCTTTACTTCTAATTTTGTATAATAATACATATTTTCTCCATCTCATTTTATGTGAGGTAGTTTGACTCGATATGGAATTTAAGAAAGGAAGGAAGTCTTCTAAAATTTATGGCCTAAAATGAATGACAGAAATCTCTGTCGCTATAAATAATTTCACTAACAATAAAATAAATATTTTGAAGTTAAATTGTTACTTAATATAGAAATGTGTTATTCTTTTTGGGATTGACTAAAAAGAAAAATAAATCATATAGAATAGGACAACATGAGTAATATATAAAACATAAATATAAAAATATAAATATACAATATAAAAATTAAATAAAATGAAAAATTTATTATAGAAAAAATAAAAAAATAAAATTCTAGAAAGTAACTTAACCAAACTTAGAAGTAATTAATAACAGATATATTGATATGCATATATGGAAGTGATATTTTAGTTTTTCGAAAATTTTTTTTTTTTCTTTTGTTTCTGCTTCTTTGAAGAAGCAAAATTTTAGCTTGTTCCTTGGAAAACAGCAATGCCATAAAGGCTTTTATATCGTATGATATTAATCCCTTTGAAACATTTTTGTAGACTTAGACACACATAGTTAAAAGTACATCCTTACAGTTAGATATATATGTTGTTTAATCAATTATTTTTAGTGTGGGGGTTTTGCTTGGAAATGAAATGATTTTTAAACGAGAGCAGACGACTTGAATAAAAGTAAATGTTAGTGTAGGACCAAACTAGCCCACTATAATTTGTAGGCATGATACGAGATAAGACAAAATAAATTATGAAACATGGGTGAAATTTACGTGTAGCTACCAACTATATGACATCAAATTTAACTAAACCTTTCTACTCTTTTTTATTTTATTATATTATTTGGGCTATACAAAATAAGAAAGAAAAGGAAATGGAGAAATTGGACACGGATAATTGCTAGGAAAAGAACGAGTTAGAGTTAGATGTGGATAATAATAGATTATTGTCTATATTCTCATTATATTATATTCTCGCCTTAAACATGGAATGAAATAACCATCTTTAGTGTGACATCAATTATAAAACAAAGTTTCTAAGGACCTTACATGTCATTTAATTTTCAAACTTTTCTTTTTTCTTTTGAACTTTTTTCAATCAGTGGAAGGGGTAGGGGGTGGGGTGGGTTATGTGTTATAACTTATAACCACATGTAGGCGTAATCAGAGATAATTGAATGAATATTTAGACCAAAGTCATATGCGGCCTCTCAAACTTGTTCTCATTATTTATTTAGACACCTCAACTAGATCTACTACCTATTGAACACCTTTATCATTTAGACACCTCAACTAGATCTACTACCTATCGAACACCTCTATCACCCCAGATTTAAACCGTATAACTATTTTCTATGTACATGACAAATCGTTTGTGAGTCATGCAAATGGGGCACATGAATTGGTTTTTCTCCCATTTTTTACCCTGTCTTTAAGATCTCCAATGTTAAATTTATACTTCTACGTTAAAGTATAAAGTGAAATCCGCAACTCTTCTTCCCCCCATACCTTTTAGAACCCTAAATCCCCAATTCTCTCTTCTTTCTGAAAATATCCAACATTTATCTCTTCTAAATCAATTCTCTTTTATCAAATGTTGTAAAGTTCAGTGAATACGAGGAAGTTGATATATGTATGTGTGGTTATTATTGTCAACTTAAAACTTTGAGGACTCCATTGTACCAGGTCATCAATTTTTTGGATGCAAAACATCAAAGGTTTGTAATTATTCGAACAAAAACTACTGTTATTGTACTATTTGTATATTTATTACACCTTATTACTGTTATGTGGTTTGTAGGAAAATGGTGGATGTGGATATTTTATATGAATTGATCCGTCGTTTGAAAATGCTGATGAATCATCCTTAATGAATAGATTCATAGACGGTCAAAATCCGATTGATCGACTAAAGAGAAAAGTGAAAGAGCTTGAAGAAGATGAAAATGAAGCGAAGATGATGGTATTAAACAAGAAACTTAAGGAAGTTAAACTCCAAAGGGATTGGAAAATATCAAATTTAATCGAATTGTGATTGTTTTTCTTTGTCTGCTAACTATTAAATGGTTCTTTAATATTATGTAGTTCATAGTAGTTAAGGATTATAGTACCTAATTGTTTAGTTTTGCAGTAGTTAGGAGACTATTGCAGATCTAATACTTAATTGTTTAGTTCTGCAGTGGTTAAAAGACTATTCTAGATCAATTAGTGATGTCTTAATTGGTATGTGACCTTCATATTTTGTATCAAATTGGAAGTTTGAATTGAATTGATCACTGTCGAATTGATCACTTGCCATGTGTTCTGAAATTGTTCTGGGATTGAAGTGATCATTGTCGAATTGAATAGATCACTAGTCTTATTGATAAAAATTCAAGGCATGCATTGAGAGGTAGTGTCGTTGTTGTTCGAAAAGAAAACTAATGACACAAATGCATGGAAGGAAAATATATAACACAAAGTAATGTTGAAAAATACATAAGTCAAATGCATTGAGAGGTAATAAAAAACCATTGTCTTACATGGTTAAAAAATACATAGTCTTGCTAACACAAAGACAATGTTCAAAAATACATTAGATGAGTCTTCAATTAAACTAAAGAGTAACTTATTTTCCAAAAAGATCCTTTTAACATGGGGCCAAATCATAACAACTTCCCAAATGAACTACTTCTAGTTTTTCTTTTTGGCTTTCATTTGTTGCAACTGTGAGGTGTTGACTGCATCTTTTCCCTTCCATTTTAGGTCACTAGGTTTAAAGCCAATGTCTATAGTGGTTGGTGAATTACTCTTCAATTTTGTTGGCCCATGTAGAATCTTCTCGCTTGATGTATCAGGCTGCAATATAAAAAGAAAGTGTAAGATAAGGTAAGATTATAAGGCTATCAGAATATACACCAAAACAGAGTAAACATATTAAGTGAACATACATTAAATACTTGGGCTCCAGTTGTAAGATAAGAATAAACACCAAAACCAGTTGCAGACCTTCTGTTTTCTCTAGTAGCAGCAGCAAATGAGATAGAACAATATGGTCTCTTGTGACCTGATAAAGGTAGCAATTGACTAGAAGAACTATCTATTTCAATAACAAATGGGGTTGCTCTTGCATTAGCTTTTTTTCTTCCCAATCCTCTTTCAGTCCTAAATTGAACCCTATTTTGAACAAGTCTTGGCACAAATGGTGTGTCAGCACAAATAGAATTTGGTTTCCTTGATTGTGTAGTTGCATATGTGGTTCTGGAAGTAGAATGTGATGGATCTCTCATTGTAGACTATATAGCATAAATAAGGATATATGATGACTTGTAGAACAAACAGAAAATGGAAATGAATTATTAAAAACTAGCCATTATTAAATCTAATCTTACTGTTGTTTGAGTAGTTCTTGACATAATTCTTGGCACAACAGTGGTATCAAGACAAACAGAAGTTTGTGTTCTAACCCGTTGAAAAAAATAAAGGCATATGAATAACTTATACAATAAAAATTAATGCAAATGAACATGTAAATCAAATCTTACTCCTGTTTGAGAATAACTTTGTTGGCTTGACTTGACTTATAGGTTGCGAAGTGCTTTCCCTCCCATACTATGTCACCACAAAATAAAGCATATGATTATAAAGTTTAAGTAATTTACAAATGTAAATATGACTTGTATTACTTACTCTTGCACACACAACTTTGTTATGACCAGTTTTCTTGCATATGGAACATGTCATCTTTACTCCTTTTCTTGAAATTTCCCCCCATTTTTTTGTGCTCATCCTTATTCTTTTTTCTCTTCTTGCCAGGTCTGCATGTCATTGGAGGCTCTATTGATGGATTTGTAGTTTTAGGCCACATCCTCATATTGGGAATAGGTTGGATGAAATGACTGTAAGCCTTGAAAAACGTTTCCTTCATATACCAGTGCTCCACATGTTGATCAGGATCTTGATTCAAGTAATAATAAGCACAAATATCACGAGGGAAAAAACTAACTCTCAACATCCACAACATACAGTCATAATTCTTCTTCTCCAAGTCAACAACAAATGAACATTCACCATCGCTAATATCAAAACCGTTCACCCTATTCCATTGAACATTAGAATTATTTGAATACTCCTTGTTTCTCTCTAGTATTGCGCTTGCCATAGGTGCAATGTCTGATATCCATGTTTCAACAAATTTGATCATGTCTATGTGTCTGTTCATCATTTTATGCCTAATGTCCTCTAACATTGTAATAATTGATTTATGTTTAGCAGCTAAGATCCAGGAATTGAAAGTCTCACACATATTATTTTCTACAACATCACACTTGGAGTGAGTCTGAAAAAATCCCTACACCAATTTATGGGATCATAATGTAGTAAGTCCTCTTTTATTTCCTTTTAACATATCTTAGAAATCGCATGAACTTCTTCACCAAACTTGATTTCAAACAAGGCCTTTGAAATTATTCAAACAATTTCCTTCTTTTTTTCTCCTTTCCAGTTCACATGCCTGTTACTCCATATATATCTAGCACACATCCTTTTCTCAGTATTTGGTAACAAGTCTAATAAGACAGGAATAAACCACAGGTCATGAACTAATTGAAGAATCATCTTCCACTTCCTCGCAGTTTAGGGAAGAAGCGATCCATACTGCCACAGCGGAGGAGGAATTGGACAAATCAAGGCACATTTATGAATCAAGGAAAAAAATAGGGGGTAAAGAGGGAGGAATTCCACCGGTTGACATGCAGACGACTAAAAAAATGGGTGGATCGAAAGATCGAGAAGTATCCTAAAATTGAGATACAAATCGATCACAATCGGAAGGGAATCGACAAGAAATGGGCACTGGGGAATCACCTCCTGTTCTAATACACGTAACACACA
Organism: Solanum habrochaites; assembly: GCA_027704765.1. Classification (NCBI taxonomy): domain Eukaryota; kingdom Viridiplantae; phylum Streptophyta; class Magnoliopsida; order Solanales; family Solanaceae; genus Solanum; species Solanum habrochaites. The sequence goes on along the minus strand of JAKWJA010002498.1, from coordinate 7,056,893 downwards.
AAATTTGAGGGAATCGAGACACAAAAATATTGAATCGTCAATTGCTAGGGAAGTCGAAGAATCGCAGAGGAGAAATCTCGAACAAGAAAATCGACTTGACCAGCAACAAAGAAATATCGGGCAATTGATTGAAGGAAGTCATAGGAATTAACAACAACAAAGGATTTCAAACACAGAAAATGAAGGAAATATGGGTCCTCAACGAATTGGTAATGTGCCCCCCATTCAATTTTTCATAGGGAAGATTTACAGACACTCAATCGATCTACAGAACTAAGAAATCAAGGTTCAATTCCTTCTAACTTGAATCGACAAATTGGTGAGTCTTCTGCTATGCATCAGAATAGAAATGATAATTAAGGTCAATTCAATCCTCAGGTAATTATTGATACAAGAATTAGGGATAATAATAGGAATGTTCTTGAAACTGGTAGGCAACATGAAATTGAGTATCAATCGAACTTCCTTAAGATTTCTACTAATTTTGATAGACCTACTGCTAAGCCTCCTACTGGTAAAACAGATCAAAATATAGGAAATCCTAATAATTTTCCTAAGAAAGATCAAATGCAAGAACCGACTCCTTACACTGTAATACAAACCTATGCTGATAGATGAGATATAATCAATCTAAAATAGGTGTTAGTATTAAGTTAACTGAGCCAGAAATCACCACTAAACAAGGTCTGCCTGCTGTGTTATATGTGAAAGATGAAGTTGTTAATGATCTTGCATCTGCTTGTAAATTCACCGTTATTGGTAAGTTTGTTTATACTATGCCTAGAGTGGAATTAATTAGGAAGAATTTCATCCTTCAAACTCAATTTTATGGTGGTGTTAAGATAGCTCATTTTAATTCTCGGCATGTTTATATTGATAATGATAATGAACTAGACTATAACATGATTTGGACTAAACAACGTATGACTATTGAGGGTCAAGCTAAAATTTTACCTTGGCATTGTTATAATAAGGAATTCATTACTAGTCTTTTATCTCCCATAGGTAGAGTACTATATTTAGATTCTGCCTCAATTAATAAAACTAGGGGAAGTCAAGATCGTGTTAAAGTTCAAGTAGATCTTACTAAAGATAGACCCCCTCATATCTGGATGGGATATATTGGGGAAGATATTACAGATGGTAGATGGCAAAAAAATGTTTATGATAACATTCCAGATTACTGTTTTTATTGTAAACATCAAGGTCATAAAGTATGTGATTGTATTGTTAAACAAAGGGATGAAGATAATAAAAAAAGAAAGAAATGGATAAAAATAAACAAAAAAAGACACTACTCACAATACTCAAAAAGACTTGCAGGTTTATGAAAACAGGTAAAAAAACATAAGAGAAGAAGATATACAACAACAGGAATATCAAACTGAGAAAAATAAAAAAAACATGCAACAGCAAGAATGGCAGATTCAGAGGAGAAGGAACAATAACCAACAACAAGGTGTCCACAATATGGATATAACAACAATCCAACAACATTAAGAACAATTAGGTATATCTTCCATACCTACTAAAAATACATATATAGATATGGATGTACAGGACATATTAACAGATGTAGAGGAAGGGGAGAGATACACAGAACAAAGAATTGAATAAAGACACCAGGTTACATCAACTGGAAACAGACAACAACATAATAACAAATCACAGACACAAGGTGAAGAAATCAGCAGTAGCAGGGAACAAAATATGGCACAACAAAGGAAGGACAAACGGGTAATTAGTGATCATCAAGATACTGAAGACACAAGAGGTATGATTCCTATACCTAGAAATACTGGTAATATATCTGTTGGAGTAGCTGTTGGAGGTATGGAAGGGGGACAGGAGATACCTATGCATGAAGGGGTATCCAAAGGGAGGGGGGAAATGATTGATATTCAAAACTTGGATGAATCCATTCCTGGAAAAAGCAATCTGAAAAACAAATTGATCCTGATACAGGACAACCGGTAGATAAATTCAGTATTAAATCTGGTAATAGGTTGAGTAAAAAGAAAAGAGATAATATTAAAAAGAAACAACAACTTTTAAGTAGTGCAGAAAAAAATAAAGATAACATAGATCATGATGATTATGAGGCTATTAACTCTGAGGATGAATGGGATCCTAATTATCAGTCTATGTATTATTCTGAGGAAGAAGCACCTCAACAAAACAAACCTAAGGATACTCAATTAGCTTCCACAGATCATAATGTTTGGTCAAGAAATCCATGATATTACTAATAAGCAAGGTTTGTCTCCTAGAGGTAGGAAACAGGACAAACAAGCTTCCCAAATTTTTCCTAGTACTTCAGAAACCTCTAGTAGGCCCATGACAAGATCTAAATCAAAAGGTTTTTAATGTTTAAAGCCATTTGTTGGAATGCCAGGAGCATTAATACCAATATCTCCTTAGAAAGACTTCAAACTTTAAAAAGAATGCATAATCTGTCTTTGATTGTTATCTTAGAATCTTTTTCTAAAAATTCTCAACTTGATACTATGAGGATGCACTTGCAGATGGATCATGCAATTAGCAATTCTAATGGTAAAATTTGGGTTTTTTGGTCTAATATTTTAACTGGCAATATTCATGAGAGCACTGAGCATCATGTTACTGGAGAATTTAGTATAACAGATTGCACTGAGAAGTTTTTAGTATCTTGTATATATGCTAAATGTAAAGATCATTTTAGAAGACCTTTATGGGACATATTATTGCAATTCTCTAATATGGATATCCCTTGGTGTACTATTGGGGATTTTAATGTTATTACTTCTATGGAAGAAAAAATAGGGGGAATTCCTTATAATATAAAAAAGAGCTTTGAGTTCATTAATGTGATTGAAGCTTGTGGTTTAACTGATTTAGGTTATACAGGGATTCCTTTTACTTGGTGTAACAAAGGGATGCTCAAGCAAGAGTTTGGAAGAGATTAGATAGGGCTATGGTTAATGATCAATGGTTAGAAAATATGCCTCAATCTAGTATTGAACATTTGCCTACTGTTGGTTCAGATCACTGCCCTTTATTATTGGAAGTAGTTCAAAAGGATGTGAAGCCTATTAAGTATTTTAAAATTTTAAATTGCTGGGTAGATAATCCAAGTTTTATGGATACTATACAAAAGAGTTGGGATATTAGTGTCACTGGCAATCCTTTTTGGCAGTTACACCAAAAATTGAAGAGGCTAACAAAAACCCTTAGCAATTGGTCAAAGACAGAGTATGGGGATATATTTTCTAAAGTAAAAGAATTTGAAGAGGCAATTAAGAAAGCTGAAGAAGTTTTCCTTATACATAGAAATGATTCTGATAGACAAGAGCTGCATAGACTAAATGCTAAATATATTAGATATTTGAAATTGGAAAAATCTATTCTTAAACAGAAGACTCAGCTACAATGGTTTACGGAAGGAGATTCTAATTCTAAATATTTTCATGCTTTAACGAGGGGAAGGAGAAGAATATTACTATTACATAAAATCTGTAATAGTAATGATATTTGGATTCAGGGAGATGAGCAAATTGGTCAGGCAGCTTGTGATTATTATCATAATATATTTACTGGTCAGAATAGTAGTACTGATGAAAGGATTCTACAACATATACCTTATTTAATTACCCCAGAACAGAACCAGATGCTTCAGGATATGCCTATTATGGAGGAATTAAAGCAAGTAATAATTGCTATGAATCCAAATTCAGCTCCAGGTCCAGATGGTATTGGGGGAAAATATTATCAAGCTTGTTGGCATATAATTAAGCAGAATATATTAGCTGCTGTCCAATATTTTTTATGTGGTCTTACTATGCCTAGATATATGACACATGATTGCTTGGTATTAATTCCCAAAATAGATCAACCTAATAGGTTTATTGATCTTAGACCTATTAGTTTAAGTAACTTTACTAACAAAATTATTTCCAAACTTCTGAGCAGGAGGTTGGCTGATATTCTTCCTCTAATAATTTCTGATAACCAATCTTGATTTGTAAAAGTAAGGAGTATTACAGAAAATATTATGCTAGCACAGGAAATTATTCATGATATAAAGAAACCTAAGATAGGTCACAATGTTGTTATCAAATTGGATATGGCAAAGGCTTATGACAGAGTTTCTTGGTCATTCATTTGTATAGTGTTGAGGATATTTGGTTTTGGAGAAGTATTCATTGATTTAATTTGGAGAATCATGAGTAACAATTGGTATTCTGTTATTGTTAATGGGCATAGGAAAGGTTTTTTTCATTCAACTAGAGGGCTAAAACAAGGTGATCCATTATCTCCAGCTCTATTTATTTTAGGAGCTGAAGTGCTAACCAGAATGCTTAATAGTGTTTATGATAATATTGTTTACAAAGGATTTCATATGAAATCGATACGCCCTCAGATTAATCATTTAAGCTTTGCAAATGATGTGATTATTTTCACCTCTACTAATAGAGAATCATTGAAAATTATTATGGATACTCTAAAGGAATATGAAAATCTCTCTCAACAGCTTACTAATAAGAAGAAGAGTTATTTTCTGGTTCCAGAAAAAACCCCTCAAGACATTATCCATATTATTCAAGATGTTTCTAGTTTTTCTCAGAAAGACAGACCTATTACTTATCTTGGTTGTCCCCTTTATGTTGGGAGACAAAAGATTATCTATTATTCTCATTTAGTAGATCAAATTGCTATAAAGATATCTGGTTGGCAGACAAAAATCCTCAGCTTTGGGGGAAAAATTACCTTGATCAAACATGTCCTACATTCTATCCCAATTCATACTATGGCTGCTATCTCTTCTCCCAGTACTATTATTAAATGTATTGAGTCTATTATCTCAAACTTTTTCTGGGGAAGAGATCAGGATAAAAAGAAATATAAATGGGAAAATATGGACAGTTTAAGTTTACCATATAATGAAGGGGGAGTAGGTATGAGAAGACATAAAAATATTTGTATTGCTCTCCAATATAAACAATGGTGGCTTTTCGGATCTAAATCAACTATATGGAGTAAGTTTCTTAAATCTAAATATTGTAAGAGAGCCAATTCTGTTGCCAGGAAATTTGAAAATGATCAATCTTTGATCTAGAAATATATGATGAATAATAAGCACAAAATAGAAGAGCATATTAGTTGGCAAATTAGGTCTGGAAGTTGTTCATTTTGGTGGGATAATTGGTTAGGAGTTGGTGCTTTGGCTAAGTATATTGATACTATTTCAAGTCTCAATAATGATACTATAGGTGATTTTCTTATTAATGGTAAGTGGAATGAATTGAAATTAAGGCAACAAGTTCCAGCTTTGATAATTACTGTGATCTTGAATGCCAAATTCCAGTATCAACAAGGAAGTAAGGATATAGCAGTGTGGAATCCAACTTAGTCTGGTAACTTCACTTGTTCTTCAACCTGGGATGTTTGCAGAGCTAGAGGAAACATTGATCAGATTAACTCTCTCATTTGGCATAAAAATCTGCCTTTCAAAATGTCTTTTCTTTTATGGAGAGCCTTAAGGTTTAAATAACCAACCAATGAAAACTTGGCAATTTTTGGGGTGGAACCAATGAGATGTTACTGCTGTAGAAATAAAGGTTAGGATGATATTGATCATATATTCTTACAAGGTAACTTTGCAACACATATATGGAAATTCTTTTCCAGTTTCATAGGTATCACATTTCAGAAAACATCATTGAGTAACTGTATAGTTCATTGGTGTGATAATAAAGGAAGAAATGAGGCTCATAAAACACTAATCACTGTATTACCTATTGTGATATGCTAGAATCTTTGGAAGAATAGGTGTGCAGCTAAATATGGTGGAAAGGTTTCCAACATATTCAAAGTCAAATATCTTATTCTTAAGAATATATATTACTTATCCTTTACACCATATTTTCTTTATATCCATTGGCCTGGAAATTGGATAGATTCGGTTGATCTATTGGAGAAATGCATACATGAGGTAAAAGTTGTTGTAGTTACCTTGAAACCACCTCCTTTTACTAGATATAAGCTAAATACAGATGGTAGTGCTTTGGCAATATCATTTATGCTTTTGCTATACCTCTTGGGGAAGGTACTAATAACCAGGCAGAGATACAAGCTGCTATATATGTACTGCATTGGTGTATAGAGCATGGTTATAGGAATATCATCCTTGAGGTGGATTCAGAATTATTGAATAAATGGATATTATGTAGAGATCAACCTCCTTGGAAGCTGCAAAGGTTTGTATTAGAAATACAACAACTTACTAACCAATGTACTTACTTTTCATGTGTACATATTTACAGGGAAGCCAACTGTACAACATACATATTATCAAAGCATAGTCATAGTCAATACATCATACAACATTATTATACTTACAATCAATCGCCACAAGAAGCAAAAGGAAGTTATATCTTAGAAAAAATGGGAGTTCAAAGATTCATAAGAAGGAAATTAAGAAGGATTAAATATCCTCCTTGATTATTTTATACCAGTTTGTTATATATAAAATTTAAAGATGCAGGTAGAAGCTGATCAGACGCAGCAAGGGAACAAGCAAAAAAGAATCGTACCTATAACATTTATTATGTCTATATATGGTATAATTATTGTTACAGGTAAAAGGAAATCAGTGTTAGCAAGAAGCAAGAAAAGTTTTACGTATACAAATTACTACACCAAATACAACAACAAGAAGCTGGAAATACAGCAAAGTGGAAGATTAGTTAAATTGATAGATTAGCATAGACATTAGTCTTTTATGGATTTTCTCTTTTCATTTAATTTGTAAAAGGGAGAGTCTCCTTATTTATGTTTTCATAGAAAAAGTGTAATAGGGGAGGTCTTCTCCTTAAATACTTAGTTTTTCTATAGATAGCATCTCAATGTATTAGGTTATGTAAACCAACCTTTAGAGGTATGTCAACTATGTACCTTCAAAATGATAGAAGGTAAGGTTTATGCCCCCCTTCTTATACACTTTTTTTCTATTAATGATAAGGCCTGGGGGTGTTGCTCATCCCCTGACCCACCTCAAGGGTCGTTCTAGGAAAAAAAACAAAAACTATATACAGAATAAGTAATTGAAGTAGTAAAGATTAAACTAAAACTAAAATATAAGAAATTGTGTAATCAATACCTTTTGCATATCTGACACTACAATCAAACCTTAACCAATTCCCAAGTTTCGATCAACAACTGCCACACAATAGGATACATTTGATTGTTCCCATTCTTTCTAACAACAACTAATAGCTCAACCTTAAGCTCCCTTGAGAAAATAACCATCAAATCCAGTTATATTCCTACACCACTCCAACCATCCTTGCTTGAATGCATGAAAGCACACGTAAAAATACACAAAAAGGTTATTCCCTAGTTCAGTTTCCTTATCAATTCTTACCCAACAAGATCTTCCAGGATTGGTTTGTTTGATCATATCTGCATAGTCACATAATCTGATGAATTCTAGATTCCAATAGCCTATGTCTTCCCTCATAATATTGTGTTTAGCCCTGTAACAATGAGTCTTACCAACATAAAGACCCAATGTATTTCTAATAAAATCGTGAATTTCCCAAATCCATATGTATGGTTAAGATATAATTCTGTCCTTAAACTTTATAGCAATTAACTTTTAATCACACCACTTGTTCTTGTATAATGGAATACACTTGTGAATAGGATGATAGTTCTTCACAATGAAATCACTTGAGTCCCTGTCAATGGAAGCATATAACAACCACTTACAGTAAACATTTTTGCACTTCACCCTCACTCTATGTTTTTCATAAGGTCTTAGCTTTAACTGCCTCCTGTACTCTACAACATAATGTGCCACCTCTTTCCTAAACTGATTTGCACCTTCAAAGACCATTCCAAGCTCAAATATTGACAATACACAATCTTCATCATACCTAAACTTTTTGCTTCTCCTTATATCATGTATATCTACTCCCCTAATCACACCCACATCCAGTTGTTCATCACTATCATTCACTCCAACAATCAGAGCTATCAATGTAATCATCATCTCCACCCAATTTTTCCTGCATATTTTCAGTTTTACTTTTCCCAATATCCTCAAAGTCTCTATCTATACAACCAGCCTCTCCAAGTAGTATTCTTCAAATTCAGTCGCATTTTTTCACTATTTTTTATTTCTTCTTTCTTCTCTAAAAGCTCTCAACTTCTCATCAATATCTGAACCATCTTCTAAAGCTATATCTAGATCTGAATCACCACTCAAGAAATCAAATGCATCTTCTCCACCTAGGTTATCATACACACTCTCTCCAACTTCTCCACCTAGGTTAACGCCTCACCATCTTCAACATTAGTTAGATAACATCTAGAAAGCTCAGTGTCAAGAAAGGGTTCATCTAACACATGACAGATTTATACTTCAAAAGTGTCCTCATGTTTTAAGTCTTTAATTAGGTAGTAAATGTTGGTCAATTGTAATTTTATTAAATCAACCCTTCACATAAAATCCTCCAACAGTTTTATACCCTAATTCTTTAGTAGAATACAATAGTTCCAAAATGAAAAAAAGGTCCTTCATAATATACCTGAGTGCAGACAGACATTTTCCAACATAAGTAGGGACATATATCTTGGATAATATTCCACCATGGTAAATCTTCGTAAATATAATTTCCTCCATTTTCAATTGTTAGCCCTACAAATATCAAAACAAACCCTACATTTAATGGAATATACTCATACAAACAACTAAAAAGCAAAGCTTTAAAACATATTTTCTGGGTAATAATAAAGAATAGACAGAATATTCAAACCCTATATTTTTACAAAACCCTATCATTATGGAATTCATATAACAAAGCATGTAAAAAAACATTTACAACTTACACGAGGAAAGTCTTCAAGGTCGTAACACGAAGAAGAGGAATCAAACTTCAATTTGGAAGAAATCGCGAGATTGAGAGCTTCAAAGTGGAAGAAGTCGCGAAGTTAGAGATAGAGAAGTGTTCTGTGAAAGTTAACAATTTGGGAAATTTCCCCAATTCAAAAATTAAAAAATCCACGTTGGATTTATGTGGTATTTTTAAATGGTCATTCAATACACGTCTGATAAACGTGGGGAGGCCAACTACACGCGCCACACAATTAATGAAAAGTGATAAAAAATGGTTATACGGTTCAAATATGGGGTGGTAGAGGTGTTTAATGGGTAGTAGGTCTAGTTGAGGTTTCTAAATGAATAATGAGGACAAATTCGAGGGTTCGCATGTGACTTTGGCCGAATATTTAATTCGAAACAAGTTTTGAACAATTAATCTTATTGTAGCATTTAGATATATAGGAATTGCTTCTTCAAGTTACCCATCATATTTTTTATTAACAATTATTTTTAGTATCATATATATATATATATATTATCTATGGTCGGAATAAACAATTTATATTCATCAAATAAGCTTTGTCGACTTTCTTCTCATATTAAAAATGTTAAGTAATTGTAGTGCAAAATCTATTTTCCAACAAAAAAATAACTTCAACCAAATTTCTGTCACGACCCAAATCAGGGACGCGACTGGCACCCACATTTACCCTCCTATGTGAGCGAACCAACCCATCTAAACCTTAACATTTCAAGATATATCAACAGAAAATAATGCGGAAGACTTAAACTCATTAATAAAAACAATTCAATACTATTATTATTATCCCCAAAATCTGGAAGTCATCATCACAAGACATCTATCTCAAATTACTTAACTAGGAATGTCTAAGAACAAAATAACTAAAAATCTAGTCCATGCCGGAAGTTCAAGGCATCAAGACTTGAAGAAGAAGACCCAGTCCAAGCTAGACGCATTAGCTCACCCTGAATTTTCCGATGAAGTGAAGACTGGCTAGATCTACTGTTGAGTTGAAGTTGACGGAACGTTTGCTGCATTACACAAATAACAAAGAGGAAAACATGAAAGTAGGGGGTCAGTACAACCACACGTACTGAGTAGATATCATCGGCCAACTCAAAATAGGGAACAGTATATATCAATAATAATGTAAATCAACTACAATACTCAACATGTAGCAATAACAACATGAATTCATCAATAACTACAACCGAGTTCACACATGAGGACTCAAGCCTCAATACCATACTCATTTGGGAATTAAGTTCATTAGATTGAGTATATTCATTATCTTTCAAGATTCATTATCTTTCTTCCTCTTGTGTCGGTACGTGACACTCCGATCCTCTATTTCTATCCTGGTGCCGGAACGTGGCACTCCGATCCTCATTCTATCCTGGTACCGGAACGTGGCACCCGATCCATTTTCTATCCTGGTGTCGGAACGTGACACTCCGATCCTCATATTCTATCCTGGTACCGGAACGTGGCACCCGATCCATATTCTATCCTGGTGTCGGAACGTGACACTCCGATCCTCATATTCTATCCTGGTACCGAAACGTGGCACCCAATCCATATTCTATCCTGGTGTCGGAACGTGACACTCCGATCCTCATATTCATTCTATCCTGGTACCGGAACGTGGCACCCGATCCTCATATTCATTCTATCCTGGTACCGGAACGTGGCACCCGATCCCCTAATTCATCAAGCCTTCTTTTACACTAAGGCATCATCATTCTCATTATATAATTTATCAAGCCTTCTTTCATACTAAGGCATCATCATTCTCATTATATAATATATCAAGTGAATTAGGGTTCTTTCAAGATTTGGGATTCAATAGCTTCATCATGCTTTGTTAATTCATCACCATTTTAGAATCATAATCATGCAAGCATACAACTTAAGCACATAGCAGGGTTTACAATATTATCAACACATAATATTCACTATTAAGAGTTCACTACGAATATCGTAACATAAACCATAACCTACCTCCACCGAAGAATTGAATAAACAAGCTATCTTCTCCAAATCCTTGCTATCCTCTTCGTTTCTCTCTCTCTACTCGTTCGTTTCTCCTCTCTTTCTGTTCTTTTCTTTGTTTTTTTTTATTCAAACCCTCCTTCTTTTTACCCTAATTAAAAGTATAATTAAGTGTAAAGGAGGACAATAAAACCCACTAATTAACTTAAGGTTACCTCTTTTAACCCCCAAGTAATTAGACCTATTAATATTAACCCTCAATCTTTATAATTAAGGAAAGAATAGTCCAAAACGACCCCTAAAACGTGTAGAGGAATCCTATTTTGCCTGGGACTCATTTTGCATGTGGACTTGCGCAACCTGTGACGGCCGTCGTGCCTGCGACGGTCCGTCACACAGGTCGTCGCAGCTCCCTCGAACTCACGTAGCCTGTGACAGCCCGTCACAGCTGTGACGGTCCGTCCTGTTCCTCCGTCATGACGGTCAGAAACTCGTTTCTTGTACCAAATTCTCAAAAGTTGAAGTGTTTTGCAACGAAAACTCACGACGGTTCGTCGTGGATGTGACGACACGTCCTGCAGGTCCGTCACAATTTACAGCGAGTCGATTTTCAGTACCCAATTTGAAAATTCTAAGTGTCATGGACGACGACACCTTCCTCGACGGCCGTCGTGACTATGACGGTCCGTCGTTACATCCGTTGTACCAGCCAGTTTTTCCAGAAATAAAATTTGTTGCTCAAAACGACTAAACAGGTCGTTACAATAGATACCAATTTACCCATCGTTCGTCCCCGAACGATCAAAAGAAGAAAAACAATGGCGAAAAGGAGTACCTGAATCTTTGAACAGATGTGGGTATTTTTCTTGTATATCCGCCTCCTTCTCCCAAGTAGCCTCTTCAACCGGTCGATTCTTCCATTGAACTTTGATGGATGCAATCTCTCTCGATCTCAACTTGCGAACTTCTCTATCTAATATAGCAACTGGTTCCTCTTCATAAGTCAAGTTCTCATCCAACAACACTGAGTCCCAACGGATAATGTAGTTTCCATATGGATGGTATCTTTTCAACATGGACACATGAAATACCGGATGCACTCCGGACAGCCCTGGGGGCAAGGCTAATTCATAAGCCACCTCCCCTATTCGCTTTAGTACCTCAAATGGTCCAATATACCTTGGACTTAGCTTACCTCTTTTGCCAAACCGCATCACCCCTTTCATGAGTGAAACCTTCAACAAGACTTGTTCACCTTCCATGAACTCCAAGTCTCTAACCTTCCGGTCTGCATACTCCTTTTGTCTACTTTGCGCCGCTAGAAGCTTTTCTTGAATGCCCTTCACCTTTTCTAACGAATCCCTCAAGAGATCGGTACCCCAAGGTCTAACCTCGAATGCATCAAACCAACCAATGGGAGATCTACACCTCCTCCCATACAATGCTTCAAATGGAGCCATATCAATACTGGAGTGATAGCTATTATTGTACGAAAACTCTGTCAAAGGTAAGAAGCTATCCCAATGGCCACCAAACTCTATCACGCATGCGCGAAGCATATCCTCCAACACTTGAATCGTTCGCTCAGACTGACCATCGGTCTGAGGATGGAACGCGGTACTAAGGTCCAACCTAGTACCCAATTCTGCATGCAATGTTTTCCAAAACTTAGAAGTAAACTGCGTACCTCTATCTGATATAATGGATAGTGGAACCCATGCAATCGAACGATTTCTGAGATGTAGATTTTTGCTAACTTCTCTGCATTGTGAGTCACCTTGACCGGAATGAAATGAGCAGACTTAGTCAATCTGTCCACAATTACCCAAATTGAATCAAACTTCCCCAGTGTCTTTGGAAGACCAACCACAAAGTCCATTGCAATTCTCTCCCACTTCCATTCCGGAATGGGCATTCTTTGAAGTGTTCCTCCGGGCCTTTGGTGTTCATATTTCACTTGTTGACAGTTTGGACACTTGGCAATAAAGTCAACAATATTGCGCTTCATTCTACTCCACCAAAAGTGTTGTTTTAGGTCGCGATACATCTTGGTTGCACCCGGATGTATAGAATACCTTGAACTATGAGCTTCTGCCAGGAATAGTGTTGATCACATCTCAATCAATGCGGGGTATACATACCCTTCCCTTAATCCTCAACACACCTTCCTCGTCGATTGTTGCTTCTTTAGCCTCTCCTCGCAACACTTTATCTCGGATTCGCCTTAGTTTCTCATCATCAAACTGTTTTCCTTAATCTTGTCAAGAAAAGAAGATCTTGACTCCACACTAGCCAACAATCCTCCCTTCTCATTTATTTCCAACCCTCATCAAGTCGTTAGCCAGAGTCTGAACCTCTCTAGCCAATGGGCGTCTAGAGGTTGCAAATGAGCTAGACTTCCCATGCTTTCCGCCTTTCTACTCAAGGCATCTGCCACAACATTCGCCTTTCCCGGATGATACAAAATAGTGAGGTCGTAGTCCTTCAGTAGTCCATCCATCTCCTTTGCCTCAAGTTCAAATCTTCTGAGTAAAGACATACTGAAGGCTACGATGATCCGTGTAGACCTCACACTTAACCCCATATAAATAGTGTCTCCATTGCTTCAATGCAAACCTACCGCGGCCAATTCCAAGTCATGAGTTGTATAGTTACGTTCATGCACTTTTAATTGTCTTGAGGCATAAGCAATCACGTTCTTCTCTTGCATTAAGCACTGCACCCAAACCCGAATAGGATGCATCACAATAAACATGAAGTTCTTACCCTCTACCCAAGGTGAGATAGGCGCGGTAGTCAACAAAGTCTTAAGCTTCTGAAAGCTTTCCTCACATTCATCTGACCATACAAATGGAACATTCTGCTTAGTCAAGTTCGTCAATTGGGAAGCAATAGAAGAGAATCCTTTGACAAAGCGGCGGTAGTAGCTAGCTAACCCAACAAAAACTCCGTATTCTGACACATTAGTGGGTCTTACCCATTCTTCACTGTCTCAATCTTAGAAGGATCTACCATCACCCCATCCTTCGAAACCACATGCCCCAAGAAGGACACTGCATCTAGCCAAAACTCACACTTAGAGAACTTGGCGTAAAGCTTTTTCTCTCTCAACATTTCCAACACAACCCTCAAATGCTCCTCATGTTCCTTCTTACTTTTAGAATATACCAGTATATCATCTATAAATACGATCACAAAGAGGTCCAAATACGGCTTAAATATCCCCGTTCATCAAGCTCATGAACGCAGCAGGGCGTTCGTAAGACCAAAAAGACATCACCACAATTCGTAATGTCCATACCTCGTTCGAAAAGCAGTCTTTGGTACATCCGTTGCCCGTATTTTCAATTGATGATAACCGGATCTCAAGTCAATCATAGAGAAGACACAAGCACCTTGTAATTGATCGAATAAGTCATCAATGCGAGGAAGAGGATACTTGTTCTTATAGTTACCTTGTTTCAACTGTCGGTAGTCTATTGCACATCCAAAACTCCCATCCTTCTTCTTCACAAAACAACCGGAGCACCCCAAGGAGATGCACTTGGTCTAATGAAGCCCTTGCTCAACAACTCTTGAAGTTGAGCCTTAACTCTATTAACTCCGCGGGAGCCATTCTATACGGGGTATAGAAATGGGGCGTGTGCTCGTTCAAGGTCGATACAGAGAATCAATATCCCTATCTGGTGGCATACCAGGAAGATCTGCAGGGAACACCTCCAAAAACTCGCGGACTACCGAAACCGACTCAATCGAAGGTACTTGGGTAGTGTCATCCTTGAGATGGGGCCAAGAAAGCTAACACCCCTTACTAACCATTTTCTTAGCACGAAGAAATGAGATGATACGCACCGGATTGGAAGTGTAGTCACCCTCCCACACTAACGGATCTGTCCCAGGCTTGGCCAATGTCACAGTTTTAGCATTACAATCCAAGATCGCAAAGTTTGGAGGAAGCCAAGTCATACCCAGAATTACATCAAAGTCACCCATTTCTAAAATAACCAAATCTACATAAGTGTTTGCTCCCCACAAAGTTCACCAAACAAGACCTATGTACCTTTTCAACTACCACAAGACTCACCCACCGTGTAGAAACACGAATAGGCATGTCAAGTAATTCACAATGCAATTTTAGACCATTAGAAAATGATGAAGATACATATGAAAACGTGAGCCAGGGGCAAATAATACAGATGCCATGCAATCACAAACCAAAAGATTACTGTGATAACAATCAGATCAGACGCCTCCCCGCTTCAGATCTCCCAGGAAAAGCGTAACAATGGGCCCCTATCGTTTGTCTGTCCATTGCCCCTACCATGTTGCGTAGTAGTGGCTCCATTTGCCATCACCTCTGCCGTTGTGATGACCACCATTACCTCGCGACCACCACGTCCTCCAGAAAAGCGGCCTCTACCATGACCACCTCTACCTCTAGCTAGTGGGGTTCTGTAACTCTGGTTTGGACATACCTCTTGATGTCCACCCTCCCCACATCCATAACTCTCTCGGGGTTCATGCATAGGTCTCTCGGAGTAGTGTCGACCGTTCTGAGGTGGACCCCCAACTACAGTCTGTAGTGAAGACTGAATTGGTCGACTTGAGTAACTTCCGGAGCTCTGTCCTCTAGAGTGAGAACCATTAAACTCGCCTCCCCTTCGAAACCTTTTCGATGTCGATGTCGTGGTGAAGTCGTCTGGCTTCACTCCTTCCACCTCTATCACAAAGTCTACCACCTCTTGGAAGGATGTTGTCGTAGCCGCTACCTGTAAGGCTGAAATCCGCAACTCTGACCTCAACCCCTTCACAAAACGGCGGATCCTTTATTGTGGAATGAAACAAAGTTGGGTGGCGTATCTGGATAGTGCACGAAATTTAGCCTCATACGCGTTAACTGTCATCCTCCCTTGCTCTAGACTCAAGAACTCGTCCCTTTTTCTATCTCTCAAAGTCCTTGGGATATACTTCTCCATAAACAGGGTAGAGAATGATTCCCAAGTCATAGGTGGTGCCTCTGTTGGTTGACACTCAACATGTGACCGCCACCACGTTTTGGCGTTCCCTTTAAACTGATAGCTCACGAACTCAACGCCAAACCGTTCTACTATACCCATCTTGTGTAGTAGCTCATGACAATCAACCAGAAAATCGTAGGCATCCTCTGATTCTGCGCCCTTAAAGACTGGAGGTTTCAATTTCAAGAACTTACTGAAAAGTTCATGCTGATCATTTGTCATAATAGGCCCAGTAGTCAGACGTGGAAATGTGCCTATTCTCAATGATGCATCCATGCGGGGAGCCATAGTAGTCGCATGTCGTACCTCTGAAACCGGAGGTGTTGGTGCAGAAACCACTGGAGGTACCTGACCCTGATCGGATAACCCACTAAGATAAGCAAGTACTTGGTTGATCATCTCTGGGGTAGGTTGGGGTGGCATTTCCTCATTCTGCCCTTGTTCATTCTCCCCTTCCTCCCCCTCTCTTATCACTTCCTCGGTCGGTGGAGGAGTCACCGCCCTAGTATCAGATGGGCTAGGTGCTGGTCCTCTCCTCTAGAGGACGTCCTCCCACGACCTCTCCCACGGCCTCTTGCCGTTGCTCTTCCTCGAGCTACAGCCCCAGTGGCTGGCTCAGTCGTTTCCTGTCTTCCGTTGTTGCTGCTGGTGCGGTCGTTGCTCTAGTTCTAACCATCTGCGAAATAGAGTGAAGATGGTCAGATACCAATTCGTATCGCCCAGATACCAATTGGACTCAAGTAGTAGCACGAAAGAAGAATGAAAGAGTGAAATTTCCTAAAGTCTTATAGCCTCCAAGGAAAAGTAAAGGCGTCCCCCTACCGTTCCTTAAGACTCTACTAGACCTGTTCTTGTGTGATGAGACCAATGAACCTAATGCTCTGATACCAAGTTTGTCACGACCCAAATCAGGGACGCGACTGGCACCCACATTTACCCTCTATGTGAGCGAACCAACCCATCTAAACCTTACATTTCAAGATATATCAAAAGAAATAATGCGGAAGACTTAAACTCATTAATAAAAACAATTCAATACTATTATTATTATCCCAAAATCTGAAACGGAAGTCATCATCACAAGAACATCTATCTCAAATTACTTAACTAGGAATGTCTAAGAACAAAATAACTAAAAAATCTAGTCCATGCCGGAAGTTCAAGGCATCAAGACTTGAAGAAGAAGACCCAGTCCAAGCTAGACGCATTAGTCACCCTGAATTTTCCGATGAAGTGAAGATGGCTAGATCTACTGTTGAGTTGAAGTTGACGGAACGTTTGCTGCATTACACAAATAACAAAGAGGAAACATGAAAGTAGGGGGTCAGTACAACCACACGTACTGAGTAGATATCATCGGCCAACTCAAAATAGGGAACAGTATATATCAATAATAATGTAAATCAACTACAATACTCAACATGTAGCAATAACAACATGAATTCATCAATAACTACAAACGAGTTCACACATGAGGACTCAAGCCTCAAACCATACTCATTTGGGAATTAAGTTCATTAGATTGGTATATTCATTATCTTTCAAGATTCATTATCTTTCTTCCTCTTGTGTCGGTACGTGACACTCCGATCCTCTATTTCTATCCTGGTGCCGGAACGTGGCACTCCGATCCTCATTCTATCCTGGTACCGGAACGTGGCACCCGATCATTTTCTATCCTGGTGTCGGAACGTGACACTCCGATCCTCATATTATATCCTAGTACCGGAACGTGGCAACCGATCCATATTCTATCCTGGTGTCGGAACGTGACACTCCGATCCTCATATTCTATCCTGGTACCGGAACGTGGGACCACCCGATCCATATTCTATCCTGGTGTCGGAACGTGACACTCCGATCCTCATATTCATTCTATCCTGGTACCGGAACGTGGCACCCGATCCTCATATTCATTCTATCCTGGTACCGGAACGTGGCACCCCGATCCCCTAATTCATCAAGCCTTCTTTTACACTAAGGCATCATCATTCTCATATATAATATATCAAGTGAATTAGGGTTCTTTCAAGATTTGGGATTCAATAGCTTCATCATGCTTTGTTAATTCATCACAATTTTAGAATCATAATCATGCAAGCTACAAACAACTTAAGCACATAGCAGGGTTTACAATATTATCAACACATAATATTCACTATTAAGAGTTCACTACTACGATATTGTAACATAAACCATAACCTACCTCCACGAAGAATTGAATCAACAAGCTATCTTCTCAAAATCCTTGCTATCCTCTTCGTTTCTCTCTCTCTACTCGTTCGTTCTCCTCTCTTTCTGTTCTTTTTTTTGTTTTGTTTTTTCAAACCCTCCTTCTTTTTACCCTAATTAAAAGTATAATTAAGTGTAAAGGAGGACAATAAAACCCACTAATTAACTTAAGGTTACCTCTTTTACCCCCAAGTAATTAGACCTATTAATATTAACCCTCAATCTTTATAATTAAGGAAAGAATAGTCCAAACGACCCCTAAACGTGTAGAGGAATCCTATTTTGCTGGGACTGCACAACCTGTGACGGGCCGTCGTGCCTGCGACGGTCCGTCACACAGGTCGTCGCAGCTCCCTCGAACTCACGTAGCCTGTGACAGCCCGTCACAGTTGTGACGGTCCGTCCTGTTCCTCCGTCATGACGGTCAGAAACTCGTTTCTTGTACCAAATTCTCAAAAGTTGAAGTGTTTTGCAACGAAAACTCACGACGGTTCGTCGTGGATGTGACGGCACGTCCTGCAGGTCCGTCACAATTTACAGCGAGTCGATTTTTAGTACCCAATTTCAAAATTCTAAGTGTCATGGGACGACACCTCCTCGACGGGCCGTCGTGACTATGACGGTCCGTCGTTACATCCGTCGTCCCAGCCAGTTTTTCCAGAAATAAAATCTGTTGCTCAAAACGACTAAACAGGTCGTTACAATTTCATACGAATAATGAAATATATAATATGAAGTTAAATAAATTTTGGAAACAAAAAATCATATAATCAACAAGATGAAAGGGAGAAGAGTCAAGTCCTCTTAATTCACAAAGTTTTCTTAAGGAAATTGTTGCCCTCAAGTATCCAAGGTTCTCCCGGGATAAAATGACTAATGACAAACAATTAGTGGAATCTCAAATTTGTTGTCCAGGGAAACACTCAATGGCTTGTAATCATACTTGAAGGTTGTTGAAAAGCAGAATCCTTTTTCTTACTATGTAGTATTTTTTTCTTCTTGTCAACTTGTTTCGAACTTATCTCAAAACTTATGTCAATATCTAAGAAAGCATAAGATATTTATAGTCTACAGGTGAGCATAATTATTTATGCATGATATGTGAAAAGTTAGTCTCAAAATATGAAAGCTTGCATCAAAATATGAAAGGTTGCAGTCATGAATGGAATAACTCCATACTTACAACACTTTCACATTTTTAATTCACCAATCTTTATTATGTGTACTATTATCTATTCACACACATCATACAATGAACCCAACAATACTCCACATTAATGGAAATGGGTATAACATGAAAGATAAATATACACAGACTACTTATGTGGCTCCACAATCTGGTTATACTATATCTACACCTACTGTGGTACCTAGATCGGGTTACAAAAAATTATTGGGCTATTCACATCTTGGTAGTGAGTCTACCGTTCCATCAACTAGTGCTAGTCAGTGCAATAATTTGAATACTAATAACAGGTCAGTTAGACTTTTCAATTTTCATGATGGATCCAACGACTTATATCCTAATATTCCCACCACCCAGTACTCAGATGCATGCGGTCCTCACCAGGTGATGGAGTTAATTTCCAGAGACTCGTCATCGAGTCATCAGGATACAAATATGATTCAATTATGTTTCATCTTTCATTTATCTATATATATTTTAATTAATTGAGTGATTATTTTTTTCTTACCCTTATTTGTAAATGAACTCGTATTTTTATCTTATGTCTGGATGTGGATATGAAAAAGATTATTTTAAAGTGCATCAGAACTCAATATAATGGTGTTTCGCAATCAGGGAGCACCCCCTAGACGTAACCCGCGTCTTCGTCTTCAAAGTTACCTTAGACGAGCCCTTAACATACATCATTACATATCATAGGTAGAAAAAATGCAGAAAAAATAAAATTTTTACGTATGAAGTATACATAGACTTCTCATTTATTCATATATGAAGTTTACTTAAACTTCTCATTTAATAACATAGTGTAATATTGTCTCACACATAATCATCTATTACAAAGTTGGGACATAACCCTTACACTATTACAATATTTACCATATAAGAGTGACAACAAAGTATCAAAAGATAAAAAATGAACATTGTCTTAGACATATTAAAATAGTAAAGCTAGAATAGTGGCATCATCCTCGGACTTGAGGACTCATCAACAACTTAAGAACTCAACCAAGTATTCCTTGAAATGGCCTTGAAGCTCTTCAATGGCCCGAACCTACATTGTTGGGAAAAAGGGAAGAAAATATGGGTTAATACATCACACATACTAAGTATGACTTCCGTGCATAAAAATCATCAATGCATGAGAAAAGGGACATTTGAGTAAAAACCATGCTTAGAATCAAATAACCTTAACACACACACATAATAAAATATCAGAAGTCAATACAACATAATATCAACCCAACATGTAAGCAACCCAAGGAATACTTGTGCAATGCAAAAAATAGAATCTCATAAGCCTATTCAAAGCTAAGTATCACATTAACCAACCCACTTCGTACACATAAATTTTTCTCATATTTCATCATGGCATGCTTTATTCATAAAGACCACTCATAGATTACCATCATAAATCGTAATCAAATTAATCATAAAAGAACACTACTAGATTCATCCCTTAGAATCCCAAAAGTGCAATGTGTAAGAAATGTCCTATTCCCTATCTCACACTATGTAGAAAACTTTAAGAAGCTCTAGTAAGAGTTCACACATTTCCTTTATTCATTTACTTTCACATTAGGAAAAGAAATTGCAATAACCGACATTAGACCATGTGATATACATGGAATTCTATGTTCTACTTCCACACCAAAAAGAGTGTGTTAACACTTGCCTAAGGTGTAATATTTCAAAGATAGAAACCCTAACTTGATAAACATGGGGGTTTACATCTCATGAGACAACACATAACTTAGGAATGTGGACTTATTAAACATGAGAAAACCCATGCGGGGAGCCGGACTTAGTAAGCGTGAGAACCCATCTCTTTTACATGCCCTTTCGATGCTAAGCATTTGTTCCCTTTAGTAATCATCTTTATTCATCATTCTAGTTCATATTAGTCTCTAGTAGACCCCTATGTAAACTTCTTATCATAATTGCTCATAGATAATGATAAGTGAGAACAACCCTTTCAATTAAAAACCACTAACAAGTGACTAAACATTTCACTTAACACTTTATTATAATCATGAGAACAACTTTTAATCATATAACAATCATATCATAACATGCATACATACTTCATAACTAATTCAAGTGTCTAGGGTCCAAGGGGGAAATATCAAGTGATTATGAACAATTAGCTATAATTAAATAGTTAAAAAACAATAGAAGATCAAAATTCATCAGTTTCACAAATTCGTTTTGAAAAGAGGGTTCATGTATAGATAGAAACCTAGTCTTGGGGGAGTTTTGAAATAATGTTTTGGAGGGGCCTCTTGGGGAAAGAAGTCCCAAGAGTGAAACAAACCAAACCTTAAGGATTATTTGCCATGAATTTGAGTTGGATTCCTTGGTAAATTCGTGATCTTCTTGAATATCTACTGTTCCTTCAATGGAGGTTTGAGTAGGGGAGAGAGAAACTAGAGCAAAGTTAGAGCTAAGTGGGTTTTGAGAGTTTTGAGGAGTTAGGTTAGTTAAATGACTTAAGGTACTTATATAGTACTAAACTAGTGAATTATACCTGACCTTAATCTCTAATAAATTAATTAACCAATTCCCTAACCACCCCCTAATTTAAATAAAATAAGGTAGTGGGCTGGGGTCTCAGACGAGGAGACCCCGTCACTGGGACGTTGACCAAACCATCGACGGAAGGATTGGATAGATATCCTTATTTTCTGGCTACCCCTTTCTTCCAGGAATTCGAGTAGTTCACGAGGCATTGAGGCCTATACATCCCTACTTGGATCACATAATTCTACAAAGCACATGGAGCACTAGTGCCGATGAACAAAAAGAAGGCAAGTGAGTTCAGACCAGTGAGATCTGTTATAGTTAGAGGCAAGGAGATGGATTGATACAACGAGCACATAAATGTTATGTTGGGAAGTCCGTTGCATGTGATACATCTTTATGAGGGATTGCACCCTGCTGCATCACTAGATCACCATAAGGTGTGGTTGGGGCCTAATGTGAGGCCATATATATACACACACACACACACACACAAAAATCATTATTTGTTACATATTTAACATTTTTATTTGTCCTTTTTGAGCATTGATTTTATGGACGGTACTAAATAGTGTATTTTATTTGTAGGATTGAATTGGTACAAAATTAAAGAAGTTTGGAGCTAAAACAAATTATATATCAAATATTGAAGAAGGAAATCAAGCAGGCAACTTCATTTATGGATTCAATTTTATAAAATAATGTATATGTTGGTTGAAGCATAATTGGATTTGGAATTGGAAAATTACACGTGGTAGACAATGAAGAGTTGTTGAAGGTCGTGGAGCACTGGTTAACGCCGAAAATAAAAGGAATTCAACTCCATTATGGTTTTTAATTCCCAATTTAATATGGAATCAATTATTTGTCACGGCCCTCTAGTACACCCTAGTAGAAGGGAGCACTCTTGAGTCGTCACAAGGCGTACATAACTCTTCATGGTCTTGTACAAGTCTCTTAATTATCGTTCATTACATAAGATAGGAAAAGTAGTGCGGAATTAAAACTTTTTACAACATCAATAGTAATAAGGAAATATCTTTTATAAATACTAAGAATAAGTCTCGTCGTCACAAGCCAACCTAAAGACACAACTTAAATATCTTAGGGATACGACCCTTTACATTGAAAGAAAATACATACTAAGTCTTATACAAGTCTCAATAGAAGAAACTAAACAAACATAGTCTATGTCCTTCAATATATGACGACATACCGAGTCTTTAGATAGTCAACTTACCAAGCTTGCCTTCTAGACTTCCACTTTCCTCCAACCTATACTTATAGAGTATAGAAAAGTATGGGGTTAGTACAAACATTGTATGAAGAATGGCATGATGCAAAAACACATGAAAAGCGACACTTAAGTTGAAATAAAGCTTTCCTAATATACAAGTAAAACCTTCATGAATATAGAAGTAAAACAACATATAAATCATTATTTAGCACATAAGATAAAACTTCCATTATTTTAGCACCAAACTACACTTTACAATGAACTAAAGAAACCTTATAGTGAACCACTTTCATTACAACATACAGTGAACTCATTTCCCTATCTAAAATTATCCTAAGACTCACTAACACAAGACATGAAGAAATCGCCCATACAATCCCTTCAACTACCAACCATAGACTTACTTCTTACAGGTAACAATCCCACACTTAACATCAAAGACACTAAGTCACATAACTTCATTTACATTGCATAATGACCCATTCATACATTCATATAAAGACACACTAAGACTTCATCCAAATATTCGTACAATGAGTAGGTAGCATCCCATACCATCACCTACCCTAAGTACTATACCCTTTAGAAGACCTAGTTCATTACATACTTTTGTGGGGGTAGCTTTAACTAACATAAACGATGAGAGCTAGACACGGAATTCCGGTATTAACCCCTACCGGATGAGGGATCCCCACTTGCCTAGGGTAGGGTCATTATTGAGCTTTTACATGGATTCTATATTAGCTACTCCTATGAGGGTGCATAGTTAAGGGATGAGGAGATTGCTTCTAATTAACTCATTCTCTACTAACGAGGAGTACTCATCTGAAGAGGTATATTGGGTACAACATCTCAACTCACGAAGTGTAACACCCCTTGTTTAAATCCTCTCGGTGCTAAGTATAAACCCCCACAGAGTCTTAAACATTCATTACTAAAGGTTAAGAGATAACTATTGGACACCACATCTAAACTCACGAAGAGTGTCCATCCTCCAACCTGTCTTAGAAAGCTCTTGGGAAAGGTGAGGTTGCTAATAAACACTTCATCTCAACTCACGAAGAGTGTCCACCCCAAAACTCACTTTATTCTTTGTATAGGAATAAGAGGGATGGTTTAGACACTTCATCTCTACTCACGAAGAGTGTGCTCCCTTAAATCCCCCATTCACATTAATTAACTTCATTCATTCATTCAAAGTGTGTGTGTGAGAGAGTACATGTGAGCACATCTTTCACATAATCACCATTTTAGTAACTTTGACTCCTAGAAATTCTCATACCCACATTAATTATATTTCACATGCTAGCATGCTTCAAATACACATATACTTCACTTAGAGATAATCTCTACAAGATATACAACTCAAGCTTCATAAAACATATCAACATGAACATCATCATTATCACTTTACTTCACTTATTAAGACTTAAATGCCATACTTACAATACACTTGTAAATATATAATCATATACTCCAAGTAAACACCACCACATAAAGGTGAACCATACCACTCAAGAATCATTTAAATGGAAACTAAACAAGATAGAACAACTTACCCTTTATCCAAGCTTTCACCACATTTTATCAATATTTCACCAAAACAACATAAATAGGAATATATAGGCAGTAGCTAACCCAAAATACACCATAAGAAACTCAACTCTAACATTATCTAAATAAAAGCAACAAACCCACTTCATAAGCCAAAAGTTGGAAATATGCATGAACATGGATTATTGAGGTTTTGACCTTAAAATCATCAACTAACACTAAAAACAACTCATTTCAATCGTTAAAATGTTTTCATGCTAGCCCTTCCTTGAGTTCTAGATTCTATAGAGTTTGAGAGAGTTCTTTCTTGAGGAAGGGGTTTTGAATATTTGAAATGAGGTCTTGTCTAGGTCTAGGACTATAAACCAACAAAATATACCTTACAAACCCTAAAGTAATCATTCTTGGTTCAGAAAAGACATGGGGTGAATTTACCAAAACGCCCCAAGCCTTGACAGATTTTGATTGCTTTTCACAGGTGCCAAACGACGACCCCTAGCTACTGGGCATCGTTTGAATAATGGTCTGTCCTGCTTGGGCGTTGATTGCATCAGAGACTCCTTTCATAGGGTCTAATCTCCTACCACTAACTATGGGTCTACAGCCCAAATGACGGGGTTTCACTAGGAGTATGGTCCGTAGGTTAGGAATCATATACTGCCCAGTTTTGGCAGGTTCTGCCTAAACGCTAAGGTCCTATTCTAGGGACCCTTGTGGGTCCTAGGTGCAGTCATACCCAGACGTTAAACCTCTATAAATGATCATGTAGGTCTTAGGAGCCTCCACCATAAATTTGTACTCTTAACAACACTTCAAACACATCAAGGCACAAAAAAACTCACTTAAGCGCATAGACATCTAGTCTTCGAAGGTACCTTGACGTTTGACTTCCAAACTCAACCAAAATTTACATACTGCCTACCTAAAACATAAATAACCATTTAAGGACTTAAAAACCTCATCATACATATGCTTGGATCTAGTTTCACCTAGTTTGTTTTAGGAACGTTACATTATTTTATTTGGGATTTGTATATCTATAAATAATCCATAGAAATGTTCAATTATAGGAAGATTAATAAAGAGGAGGCACACGTGAAGATCAATAATAGGGCGTAGAAAGTTGTCAATACTTTTTAGAGTTGTTTTCTTCTTCTTCTTTTTTTCTTAGACATTAGTAGCTAAAACCCTTGTTCTTGGCCTGTAGCTACATATTCCATGTCGATTATTTAAAGCCTTTTGAATTAATTTTTGATTGTCATTTTAAGTTATTTCCATGTTCTTGTTTTAGTATTTCATACTTTATCACCATGAGATAAATCTATTATCTAATCTTAAAATCGGGAGACGAGAGGTTAGATAAACAAGATAATATAGAGAGATCGATCGACCCATTAGATTGAGGTTATTTGTGTTCAGGAATTGCCCGAATGAATAACTTGCTTGGTTTCAAAATATAATGAAATATAAATACTAGCCAATTAGTTTAATTATATCCACTCAACGATGTAGTTAGGTATCTAATTGGAGTAGGCGACGAGAGGCATGTAGTCCAACTCATACAATTAACCCTATAAACAAGTAATTTGACAACTAAAATTAGTTCTAAGACAAAAATATGATAATGAAATACAATATATGATGCAGCCCTAGATTTTTCAACCACTGTAAGTAAAATGATTATTTTAATCCTGCATTCTTTATTTTGGCACTCTTATATAAATAAATAGACCAATATAATTTAGTAGAAATAGTCAATTGAAATGTACTTTAGGATTGATAATATGGTTCATTTAAGATCCACTATATTACTTGCGCAACCACATACACTTGCGGGTACAATTGGGAGCAACAGGTCTCGTGGTTTCAGAAAACACAGACATATGGATCGGTATTGGAGATCAAATGTAGAAGAGGAATCTAGACATGGATGTAAGGTTTTGGTTCATTTTCACTAGCAGCATTATCATGTCATCCTAGAATGAGGATGTATATCGACTTCCCAAAGCAGGCTGCCTGGGTAGCATTATGCACCATCAGAGCATTGATCTGAGCATGCTGATCTCACAAGAGATGTCCATAAGGGCCAAATAGAATAAGAATTACCTTCCATTTCCTGTTTTGGTTACTGAGTAATGCATACATGCTAAAGTGCCTTGGGACCCAAAAAGAGACATTGAGGCCAGTCCCTCAGCTTCCACTGATATACATCGATTTGAAGCTGAGTGCACTCAAAAGGAGGCTAACATAAAGGGAGAAATTATAGTTGATACTAATATAGATATTGATATTGACATGTCACTCAACCCTCACACCGTCCTCTATGCCCACAAATACATCAACTCCTTCCTCATATTCACAAAATAAAAGGTGCTTCTTCTTCTGGTCAGCCGATTAGGTTCAGTCAGGGTATGATCCTAAAGATGGGGTGTTTAGTCCAATCAGTTCAGGCACAGGAGACTAGACTGGAGAGATTAGTCCCAGGGAGGATAGAAGGTTCCATATTTGTTTCATTATCCCAACTTCATGCCTCTGTCGATGCCTTGAACTTGAGGGTTAGAGCATGCAATATCAGACAAGGGAGACTATCCGAGATATCATCTATGAAAGCTAACATCACAGGCCTGAACATCACGTTGATTATCTGAAGTCTATTGACTTCAATTATCTGATTAAATGGCTGATGATGGAGGTGACCCTGCAACCTTAGAGATTTCTCCGGCTAACACTGAGGATGTACAACACAAGAGTGGGAGACGAGAGATCGCCAAGAGGAGGAGCAAAGCATCTTTGGAAGTTTGTCAGATTTGGTTGGGACAATGGTTCAACCGACAACCCGTACATCGCTTGCTGAGATGCCCATATTATCCCCTACAATACTTGGCACGAGTGTATTTGCTAAGTCTACTCCGGGCATTGATGCCCAAGCACAGGCCGTTGCTCAAAGTATTAATACCTTACAAATAGAGAGAATGCATAGACATGATCTTTCTTCACCTCTCTCTATCTTACTTTGATTTTACTTTTTGGATACTATTACTTGCATTTGAGGACAAATGCATTTCTTTTGTTGTGGGGTGAGGCCCACATCTCTCTTGTTGATATGTAATTAATTATTGTATTTAGGTGTATATATATTTGGATTGTCTATTTTAGTTTTGTTTTAAAATTGCTTTGAAATTTTTTGATTTTATGGATCCTTTATGTTTTTTAGTTGCCAATGATTTTTACCCTTTCGAAAAAAATTTCATTGTCAAAAGTTTTTGCCACCTCTTGGGTTGAAAGTGGTTGTTCTACTACAATGTTGAGTCTCTGTTTCGATAAATACTAGTAACTTGAATAGTTATTTAAATCGAATAAACATGAATGTATGGATACAATGATACCACATGAAGTTACACAGGCAATAAGTCAACTCTTTCCATCTCGGTGTGATTAGCCATGTTTCCAACTAATTTCTCTTGTGATGATCATTGCACACTAGCGAAAGTGTAAGATCCCAAAAACAACTTAAGTGAGCTAGAGCCTAACATGTTTGTCATGATGGTCTAAGATCCTTAAATGGTTTATAGTGTGGGTTTGAGTCAGTGTCTAAGAATTTAGATGTATTGGAAGTCAAACGTCAAGGGACGACCAAGACGTTCGACGACTAAGTCACCTATGTGCCTCATATGTAGTTTTATGTGTTTATGTGTGATTAATGAGGTTATAAGGTTCTTAAATGAGTTATTATGATGTTTATAGGCAGTGTATCATGTTTCGTGAAGTTTGGAGGTCAACCGTCCTTGATGTTCGAAAGGTTTGTCTTGAAACCACCTTGTGTGCTAAGCATGTTTTGTCGAGTTTTACGTGTTTGTTTTGGGTGAAATTCATGTGAGAGGTCCTAAACTCATATACGATCATCTTTGGGCTGGAAACGTCTGGGAAAACGTCCCCAAGGACCATCTAAGGTTCGTTGAGTAAGGACCTAAAGTTGGAGCCAAGACTGTCCAAGACTGCCCAAGCAACGGATGGCAATCGACACCCAGTGGGTTAGTCGACGCCCCGTTGATGGTGCCTCTTCTATGGACACTTAGGAGTGTTGTATAGGAATACAAGGACAACCCTCAGTACCAGACCACGGACCAACATGACGGTCTGTTGGTCAAGGGACGGGCCGTCGAGGGGCAACCGTCGATGGGTCTGTCCCTGCGCGCAACTTCACTTTTAAGTTGAGGGGTGAAGTTGTAAATTCAACCCATGCCCCAATAAGACATTGACGGTTGTATTGAGTGTTTATTGGTATTTTAAGAGTATATAAGTCATTAAACTCTCATTAAAACCCTAACACCTAATTCAAAACACATTCCCTCCAAAAGTTTCTTCAAGAACCTCCATGAGAATTCAAGGTGAAGATGGATCTTGAAGATTATTATTCAATGGAGTTTATTATTAAATTATCATTGGGTTCTTCTAATAAGGTACATGAGTTCTTAATCTAAGTCTTGCTATCACCTTATACCCAATTTCAAAGATGATTTTCAAAGATTTCAAAAAGATAAAAAGTCCAATTTCTACTCTACGTCTTGGGTTCTTGCATGAAAGGTTTTCAAACATTAAGATATGATTTTATTTATGTATAATTGCTTTTCCAATGAAATTCTCCATGAACCCTTGACCTTCAAAATCTCTCAATTTTACTATAATATGGGTTATGTGATCATTCTTTGATATTGATGAATTCATGTGTAGATTGTTATGGTCTTTTGATTCATGTATAGATTATGATTGATTTGTTTAAAGTCTATTTCAATTTTATCAATTAAGTATTGAATTTTGTTAGATTTGTTGAATATTAATCTTATTGAATTGATATTGATTTAAGGCTTATGATTTCTAGTGTAGTTTTCTATGGGTTATTGAATGATGTAAGGATTGTATTCAATTGATGTCTAATTGGTCTTATATTGATAATTAGATCTTGAATTGAGAAAGATTCATTGAGTATTATAGTTTTTGCATTGAATTGATGTTCATGGCTATTGTAAGGGCCGCCTTATGGTATCGAATTGGATGATTTAGCTTAGGATTGAAGTAGTGTGATTGAATGGGTGGTAGGATGCCCTAACTCTCTTAAATATTATATATAGTTTTTGTATTATAATTTTGATCGTTATGTCCCACTAATGGTGGAGGTGCTATGTGATTGATGTGGCCTAGTCAGCATTACTTTATGCAATATAATTATCATGGGCTTGTTGGCACTACTTGAAGTATTATGATGATTTATGTGAAGTACGATCATAACTTATATATGTGAAGTAATGTGAAAGTATGTGTTCTTTCTATGTATGTCAGGAAATCATGTAGACTATGACTATGTGCTTCTATGTGTAGTCTTAAGGTTGATGCATGGTTGTTCCTACTTGACTATATGAGTCTATAATGGTTATATTGATAATGATATGGTAGGGTATAGGATGACTTAAAGATGATAATGGTCATTCCTAGGTGACTTAAAGAATGACATGTAATATGTGTTAAAGTGAAGTATGTTGCGTCTTGTCTTGGTTGACGTGTGTCCCTTGATTGATGCATTATGAATGTGAATATGATATGTCTTGACTTAGGATGATAAACCCTCTTAGTCTTGAATGTATGAATGAAATGTGACCTTGAATGATGTTAAGAGGGTCTTTTATGTGAAGCCATGAACCTAGTGGTAAGGTTATGAATGTTAAAGTCGAAAGCCGTAATGGTATCTTTCAAGTAAAATGGATGATAGACTTAGGGTTGATTGGATGGAACAACATCATATAAAACCATAGGAAAGTCATGATGAGCTTCTTGTCGTTTTTGGTAGGTAGCACTAGAGGACCTCTTTGGTAGGGTGAATGTGATTATGTTATGAACTTGATATGAAACCCCTTTATATGAACCTTTAATGAAAATTAATCTATGAGAAAAAAAGTCTAGCACCGAGTGATTATGGTAAGGGAAGTAGTTCTAGTTAAAGGATGAGACTAGAATACTAATCACGCCCTTCATATTCCTTAATCATGTGCCTACATGAGATGTGTCCAAGTTCTACCATTGGAAAGTAGAACACCCTCATCGGAGTAGGTTAAAACTCCGGATTGTATGCTTTGCTACCATGATCTATGTCGGTTATTGCCTATTCTCATTATATGGGATACTTACTAGCATTAGAGAAGTTCTATGAACTTTAGGTGGTGGTATGAGACACTATCTAGACATTGCACAATAGGCTTTGAAGGTGTTAGTTGGATTCCCTAGGTCTTATCCAAGACTATTATTTGAATGACCTTATGTGATGAATAAGTCTTATATTAACTAATGAAATTAGTGACTTAAATTAAGAAAGTACGTTAAATGAATAAGTACTTATCTAGAGTAGTTAATGGTTGTCTAGTTAAGGTGTGAAGGGGGCATAGGAATGGTCTCTTCTTATACCTAGATAAGTATTAAGAATGACCCTAGTTAGGGAAGCTGGTTGATTATGTATACATGGTCCAAACTTAGGTATTCTTAAAGATTACTTAGGTAATCTTGGAGAGGTCATTATGGACGTTATCTTCTTGATTTACTTGAGTAAGTCTTTTGATAACCTTCGTAGGGGAGAATGCCATATTATATGTATGCTAATGTATTAAGTGAGAATGATTCTTTCTTAGGTAGTCTATAGGATCTCTTATGTGCCTGTGTAAGGAATTGAATGAGTGGTCGCTTCACAACTCACTCAATTAACCTTAGAATCACCTCTGGTAGGAGGATCTCATGTTCATATGTTTGAAGTCTTGTAAATATATTTTGATCTTATTATAGGTGGTCTTAAGGATCATTTAGGTGTGCCTAGGGAGGGCGTATGGGCGGTCTCTCTTCGTCTTACTTAAGTTAGTATTAGGATATACATTAGAGAGGTAATTATATGCTAAAAGGTGTGCAAAGTGAAGCTAGGGAACATCATTATAATAGTGAAGAAGTTCACCGTACAGTGAAATATGTTCACTGTAATATTTTATAAAAATGTGACTAATTGTTTAAATGATTCCTTAGTGTTTTTAAGTTGTTAAGTGTTGTTCTTAAGCTTATAGTATGATGTTTTAATAAAAATTCATGAAAAACATGTAATTTACTAAATGTCCCTTTTCATGGTTTTTGCATCGCTTCCATACTTAGTGCATCTAATGTGCTAACCCCTTCTTTTCCCTTTTTGACTAAAGTGTAGGGAATCGGAAGTCTTGATGTGACATGGAGGATGGATAGGTTTCTAAGGGTTGAAGATGAAGTATTGGTAAGTCCTCATCAATTCGAGGACAATATCCACACGTGTTCCCTTATGTCTTAGTCTTTATTTTATTGTCTTGAATGGGATTAATCCCAAGTGTTGTATACTGTAAATTTAGATGGTTCAAGGAGATGTTGTAAAGGTTTAATGTTTTTAAATGAAAA
Organism: Solanum habrochaites; assembly: GCA_027704765.1. NCBI lineage: Eukaryota > Viridiplantae > Streptophyta > Magnoliopsida > Solanales > Solanaceae > Solanum > Solanum habrochaites. The sequence goes on along the minus strand of JAKWJA010002498.1, from coordinate 7,024,820 downwards.
TCTTCCCCTCTCATATTGATTATGGAAAGAGTTCTTCGTGTGTGAAGAAAGTTTTAAATTTTTTACTTATTTTAGTATGTTTATTATGCAATGAATGATACGAGTGGCATAGATGAGATTTCTTCAAGTCTCATTTGCCGTGTGATGACACAAGGAAACTCTAACTTCTAGGGTGTACTTGTGGGTCGTGTCAGAAAGTGTGTAGTCTTGTTTGGCTTGAGAATCGATGCCTTATGTGATGAGCTTACTTAGAACCATACATGAATAAACCTTGAATTTTCCTAGTTATTCTGATTTATTTACAAAGGTGTCCTGTTGATATGATCTTAGGAAATTTTAAAGAGCGTGAGTCAAATTTGACATGTTCATCTTTTGTGACCTGCGTGTGAGTGTGTTAAACTCGTTTGAACACCCCTTGAGACTTGTCCTTCTTTGGAAGAAAACTTGATTAACACTAGACTTTACTCTATCCACACACCCTATAATTCTCATGACTTGTGATTTAGTGAATAGCTAACTTAAGCTAAAAGCATAAGTTGGGGGCATGGTGAAAAATTAAATGAGAAGTCAAGAAGTGCAAAAAAAAAAGTCTCTTCAACTCATGATGTTGTAAATATATTGGAAACCCTCTATATAAAAAAGACAAGAAAATAAAAATAAAAGAAAAGAATAAAAGAAAATTGTGGAATAAAAGTTCAAAAAAAATTTGGGTTTCCAAGATATCCATGGAGTAAAATAATAGGATGCTTAGAAGCAATAAAAGAAAATTGGGAGAAAATGGTGGAAGAAAGGAAGTGTTTGTGAGCTCTACAACATGAGAAATTTTAGTCACTAAGCCTACATGAGCATACCTTTGCACTCAGCCCCATTACAAGCCTTAGAAATACATTTTTGATCTTGAGTAAGCCGAACCAAAGTTTATAGGAAAATAAGGGCGAACCTATGGGTAAAAACATGCATTGTGTTCCACTTTTTGAGTGTTAGTGTTACATTTGTTTCCTTATCTTAAATTGATTAACCCATGTGTGTGAATATGGAATCATTCTTTGTCTTAGGGGATTCTAATACTCTTTTTGAACTTGAACTCGATGAAGTAGCAAGTACTATGAAGATGAGAATCTTTGGTAATGGTGTGTCAAAACTTGAATATTTTAGATGAGAATCTTTGGTAATGGTGTGTCAAAACTTGAATATTTTAGTACACAATGGAACTTTGCATGAGTAGTTTGAGTCTTGTTGTGCATGTTCATGATTGAGTATTGTGTAACACTATTTTAGAAATCCTATTTGAACTGCTGAATTTGAGTTTACTTGAAAACAATCAAAAGTCTAAGTTGGGGGTGTTGACGAGTCCATAAATTGGACACATTAGGGCTTTATTGTGATAGAAATAGTTTTCTCAAATGCTTATTTTTTCTCAATATTTGATGAAAGCTCCTAAGTTTTAGGTATTTGAAGTTTTAGTGGATACTAAATGCTTATATGAAAAAAGCATACAAAGGCTGAAAAGAACGTAGAATTTGAAGCTTGAGCTTTGCCAATCACACTCAATAAAATCGCCAAAGAGAAGCACTCCGCCCTTTGTTCCAGTATGCGAAGCCGTGAAGGAAGTGGATCAAAATAAAAGGAGAGCAACATTTTATGTGACTCTGATTAGTTCTGTGAAGTAGAGATATAAAACCATTCAGGACACAAACATGTTGAAGACAAAGCACAAAAAGCAATAAACCAGCAAAAGGGTAAATCACTAAGTCATTCGACGATATTGACTAACCTCACCTAATGGTTTGCCACAACAGTTAATATTTAAGCTATAAATACTAGCTGAGTTATTTTTAGGGAGTCCAAGCATTATTATTAATTTTCACTTTTTAAAATTTTAGTTTTGTATTTTCTCTCAACTTTGGAAAGGGTATTGTGGTAGACTTGAAGAAGGAAGGGTTTCATCTTTCCTAAGTTGGAAGTGGGTCTTCTCTATTCTTCTTTATTTGCTCATATTAATGCTTAATTTCTTATAACTATATGATATCATTATCATTTTAGGTGTAATTTTTTTATTTGTTGATGTGTGGCTAAAAACCCCATTCTTGGGGTGTGATTTAGCAAGTATGAGTTGATATTCTTATTGGGTATTACTTGGTAATAGGTCAGATGTATTTTAATGGTGATTTCACTTAATGGTTGTGGTTTAACTTAATTGGTTCGTAGTTGCAAATACAAACTCATCCATTTGTTTTCGGCTTGCTCGAGAGGGAGGTCGCCAAACCAAGACCACTAGACTGATGGTCTAAAAACTAGGTCGACATGAGCTTCATCCAGAGAGGGTGAGACCTAGTCCCATATGCTAACACTGATCTCGAGAGAGTGAGTAAGGTAAGGCATAGTCTGGTTGTCATGCGTCAAATTGGTGTCAGAGAGGTACACATTTGAAACGGGGTATATTGCCCAAGAGGGAACTTATTTCCATCTAAAGCTTAGCCTACTCATAAATATTTTGCAAATTTCCTATCGAAAGCATGTACCCAACTACCTATCTCAACTTGTATTGAGGTCACACCCCAACACACTTTATTTTCTTATTACTTTTGTTGTTTTTACTATACTTGTGACAAAAACCCCTTTCGATATTTGACACTTTGTCAATCTCTTTAGCTACCACTATTTAGAATGAAATTCTAACTAGCTGTACTTCCTCGAAAACACTCAGTTGGGACACGTGCCTGACCCTTGGTTGGGTTACTAAACTATCGACAATTTTAGAAACTCATACATAGGTTAGTGTCATTGGTCACGATAATCATCAACACCTAGGGCTATTATTAGATATGGAGGTTCCCACTTTTATATAAGTTTTTCAAAGCTTTACTTGATAAATATGGTGTCCTCCATAGTGTAATCACTCCTTACCATCCATAGTCTAGTGGTCAAGTTGAAGTGTCCAATAGAGAGATCGAGCAAATTTAGCAAAGACAATGAATGCTAATAGAATGTATTGGTCAAGGAAGCCTGATGATGTGTATGTCTTCTTACCAATTTGTATGTGGGAAGTCTTGCCAATTGTCGTTAGATATAGAGCATAAGGCTATGTGGGCGCTAAAGAAGCTAAATTTGGATTGGGGCACTGCTTTGAATCAACGGATGAGTGATTTCAATTTCATTGTGTTTGATAGTCTCACCTAAAATCGTATGAAATTTCAGCCTTGTACAAGAAGAAGATGAAGAAGTATCAAGATCAAAGGATCGAAAATCGAGAATTTATTGTTTGTGATCTTATGCTTCTATTCAAATCTAGGTTGCGCTTGATTCTGGGCAAGCACAATTCCAAATGACCGGGCCATTCTTAGTGACTAAAGTGATCCCACATGGAGAAGTGTAGATGAAAATAGTAAGGGAACAAGGTTCAAGGTGAACGGGCAAAAAATCAAGATCTATCTAGGAAACGTAGAAAGTATGCAAGAAGTAGTTGAGGCCTATTGTCTTGATTCAGTATGAAAAATTAAGAGGCATGCGTCTTGCCGCGACGTTAAATCAAGCACTGCTTGGAAGGCAACCCAAGATGTATAATCTAGCCAACTATAGGTTTTTCTTTCCATTTATTTAGTAGTTGTTCTTTGTTTTTTTGCTTCTCCATACATATTTAGACATGTTTTTTCATGCTTTAGTGTTTGATTGAAATAGCACAGGGTCCATTTTTAAGAAGTGTTAAAAGAAATTTAAAAAGGAAGGCCTAATGGTTGCTACATGTGCAGGAGTGCAAAGAAAAATCTGCAGAAAAAGGTTTGGTACAGAGGTCTATGGACCTTATTGACGGTTGATGTTTCATATCACGAATCGTGAATGGCTTCCGTAGATCCCAAGTAAGTTCTCTAAATTTTCTAAGTCTTAGTGTGATCTACGGTCCCCATATTTTGACCGTAGATCAACCAACGAACCGTAGATGGGATCTCGTGGGTCCAAACCCTAGCCTGCCTGCCTGACCCGACCTTGACTTCTTTCAGATAATACCCCTCTTTTTCAAATCATTCCTATTGTTCCTTTTTTGACTCCACAACCATTTCTAAACCCCTCCAACTACACTAATCATTCCATACTACTTTTAAAACCACCATAAATCATCCACCAATATTCCCCATATTTCCAATCACTTGTTCTCTCCCAAACCCACCATTTTCCTTATTCTCCAAGAGATTCGTAGTTCTGGTTCGGTGCAAAATTAGAAGTTAGTAGTAGTGGAAGCGTAGAGTCTTCACACAATAAATCTAGTTTCTTTGCTTGTAAGGTAATCAATTTTTCCGTCACTTTGAATTCAAAATTCGTTGTTGGTATAGAAAGTCATGAATTAGGTCTTGACCTTGGGTAAATGATATATGAAATGACATGTTAAATTAAGAGTGAATTCACACTTGGTAAGATAGAGTGTGATTATGTTTCCTTGATAGTGGAATGAAACCAATGAAGTATGAGTTTAAATGCAAGTTTCGACTTATGGTTCTGTGTTTTGTATACAATTCCTATGAATATAGTAATTGGAATCCTTAAAATGATGAAATAGTATAACAAATGTTGAAATGCATTTTATACAAGGGGATTTGTTACAATTGTTAAAATTGGATTCAAAGTTAAGCATGTATGTTACTTGGCATAGACACAAACCACGAGACCTCGTGTACGGAGCGTATATCTATCTAAAAACTATATATCATGTCTATGGTTGGTGGCAAATGGAAATTCTACTAAGTGTGGTAACAAGGAAGTGGATTACGGTTAGTAGATCAATATATGATCCGTTTTGCACATACGTGTTTCCCATCAGAGCTCAACTTTTTGGGACTCCTAATCAACAGAGGATCCAAGGATTGTAGGTCAACCTATAAACCGTAGGTAACCTCTGAAGCGCCGTGTGAAAGTTTTCTTTTTTTTTTCATTTTTGTTGAATTTAGTTCTAAATTTTTTTTCTAGTGTGTTTTGGTTTTATTTTGGTACTAACAATTCATCCAATGGTACAATGGCTCCCAAGAAAGCAATACCACTAATGGGAGGTCCAAGTCAATGGAACTTTTCCACAAACTGATCTACGATGACACATATAGGGAGAAGGATCTCGAGTATGTCCCCACCATTGGGAGGAAACCACCCGTAGCACCCCGAGCTACTCGGAACCAACCTAAGAAAGTGCTCCCCTATGTAGTCAATGCCTCTCAGTCTGATGATAAGAATACACTAATCGGGTCACCGGCTAGGTCTGCTTCTGATTATGAGTCCAATTATGCTGCAGGGTTTGCTTTGAGATCATCCATCAACTCAAGTTCACAGTGCCAAGCTGCCTTGTCTAATGAGGCAACTAGTTCATGGAGGATCCAGCGCCACCAATTATCGAAATTGGTCCGTTTGTTGATGAACAAAAAATATGGTGCATAGAGGGTCAATGGAAAATTTACCGGGATGCCAAAATGCTGAATGAGAAAGAGAAGATGGAACGACTGATTACTGAGGAGCATCGAGTTATCACGGGGAGCCTACACACTGTACCCGACGTTGACTGTCTATTTTATTATCATAAGTGTAAGTGGATGGTTCAAGAACCTGGCACATATAGTGAGGAGATCGTGAAAGAGTTTTTTGCTTCCTATGAGACCACCCTCTGGGCTCAATTCATATGAATGCCAAGCCTACGTCCCAAGCACCCTCACAACTATAATAGTGTGTGGGTATTTAGTTGATGTCTCTAAGAGCACCATCTGTTGGTTCCTCTATGGCCCTAGCCCTGGCCACATTGTATTCAACTACAGATGGCATATCTTGCATAGTGGGGAGTTCCAGCGGAGTGCCTAAAATAGAAAGACTCTATTACAGTGGCTGCTCAATACTTTGCTAGTGATAGAGAGCGAGCCGAGTGGGTCACCATTCCCGGTTTGAGCATCAAGAAGGCCACTCTCACATTCGTGGATAAATATTTCTGCATAACACAGTCATTTGGGATCGAGCGATTATGGTAGAGATATTTACAGGGTTCGAGATTGACTTTTCTCGCATGCTCATTGTGGCGATCCACAAAATGAATTTGAAGGCCTCCACCACTTACCCTTTTCTATCCCTTATTTTTCAAATATGCATGTACACATGAGTGCCAATCTGGCATTGTGAAAAGTTGATCCGGTCGAATGGGACCGTAGTTATAGGCCTAATTATGAATGAGGTAAATGTAGCGATAGAACATCGAGAGCTGCAAATCGAAGCAACCCATTGGGATCAGATTTAGTCAATAATGTGGAGCAGATCCAGGGTACAAACCCTCCCCTTCAAAACAACACTGATGCCAGGCGCACCATCTCAGGCCTGGATTCGGGCCCCTAGCTCATCCAGAGCCATACTGCATATCGATACTTCTATTGTGCCATTGGCTAGAGTGATGAAATTAGAGGTACAGATAATCATGATGCTACACCATGTAAAGCCGTGGATGCAGAAGTCCAATACCGAGTTTGAGAGGAGTATGAAGACCATGACGCACAAGAAGGTCCAGGCAGTATGCAAGTGCCTAGATGGCTTCGAGTTGAGGGTCCTTTCACGTCCAACTCCCACCACTAATCATTCTAACATACAAACTAAGTTTGAAAGTCTCGAGGATGACGTTGACAATATTCTTTCTATACCCACAGATTAGCTAGAGTATGTACCCATTGCACTGGCTGATGATACATTGCTTGAGTCTCTATTCAGTGAGGACACTACACAGCCCGAGCCCACCCATGCTCATGGGAAGACCAACTTGAGTAGCACTTCTAATTTTCTTGATGATGCTCGAAATAAAAAGAGAGAGCACAAGAATGAGAAGCGAGCTAGAAGGACTCTATACTAGATGAGGAGTTGTGAAAGCAGAGGATGCATGAGAGAGCTACAGAGAATCGAGTTATGTGCCCATTCCTCAAGGGGTTGTTGTTCCTGTGAGATAATTATGTGAGCACCATTGATTGTGCGGTGAGAGTTATCAATGACACTATTGAGAGTGCTAGGATAGATGATGTGGGCAATTCCAAGGGTGACCCAAGTGTTGTTCTAGCGAACTCCGGGAAACCAGACCCACCCGTTTGTTGATAGTTCGTTGGTTGTATGTGCCAAAGGATTGCTTATCCAAACAATTACTTTTCACTGTTTTTGTGTACATTCGGGAGTATTGCACCTAGTTTTGTAGGGCTGGAGAAAATGGATTTTGAGTGATAGTGTGAAGTTTGAGTACCCAAATCATAATTCTCTCTTAGGATTTTCTTTCCGGTATTCTTTCCCCCCAAGAGACTTCTTTATTTATGGTGAACAAATATAGGTTAGGATTGTATGTGTGGATACATGAGAAAGAATAAAGTATAATGGTATAACAAAAGAGTTGAAAATGATGCTCAACCAAAAATAAAGATATGTGCTAAAATATGCAGGCTAAAGTGAGTTGAATGTGTTGGATCTTGAAATGACATGATAATTAACCAACTTTACTACATGAATTGAGCTAAAACTTGTACGCTGTAACTGATAATCTTATGATGGAACATTGTGCTAAAAGAGCGTAAGAATAGTTGATTGTTAAGACAGTTGTGTACCAATCTAGAACTTGCCCGGTTAATCATTCTAAGATAATTCACTCTAGAATATAGAAAGTGATGATAGGCCATCGTTCTAAAATGTCCACAAAATGCCTTAAATAATCCAATCAAATGACTGAATGCTCCCATTGATCCATATCTTTGAGCCTAAAATCGACCATTTCTTTCTTAACTCGTAACTGACCTTCCCATAGTCAATTGGATTATCCCGGGTCCACCTTGGACATGTGCACCTTTACTTAGGCCAAAAACCTAAGTTGAGGGTGGCTAATGCAAAAGTGACCTTGATCTTGAACCTGATCCGACATCGGATATGTGCACCTCAAATAATAGAAAATCCATAAGTTGAGGGTGTCTATGAAATAAGAAATTAAAAGAAATATGGGTATGAAAAGAGTTTGGTGTGAAAAACAGATAAATGAAAGTGAGAAGAGGATGTCAATTTGTGCAAAAAAAGGCGATCAAAAGTGTTGAAACCTAAGGAAAAGAAGAAAATACAATAAAAATAAGAAATTTAAAAATAAAGAGATAAAAGGTGAATGTGACATACATGGTAAAAAAAGTGTCAAGGTAAAGAAGGTAAAAAGGTAGGATGTCCAAAAAAGGGCAAATATAGGTGAAAAAGCCAAACGTGATGTCAAGGAGGACAAAAAGTCTCTAAAAAGTACCCAAATGTAAGGCACCTGACCCCGAGCATACGTTACAAGCGAAAAAGTCATATAACGATCCTAGGAGCTAGTTTAGTTAGTCTAAGCAATGAAAACAAGAGAACGTCTATGGTATTGAGCACAGTGTACTTGAAATTACTTCTGAGCATGAGTGTTAAATAAACACTAGTACTGAAAAATCAGATTCGTTGAGTGAAAAAGGAAAGGCATTTTGTTTGAAGTGAGGACACTAGTCGCATTGTCACAAAGTTGGTACCTTGGTGATTATGAAAACAATGTATGTTGTGTGTTGATTGGTCGATCTTTGTCATGTGTTGATCCACTAAATTTAGCTTGTTGCGTTTGAGAGAAAATATTTGCATTCAAAAGGAGAGTCAGGGTAGAGAGTAGCTTGTTGAGTTTGAGAGAAAATATTTGCACTCAAAAGGAGAGTCGGGGTACAGAGACATGTGATTGCTTACTTCTATACAAGAGTCGTCTAGAGTTCTAGTACATTTCTTGTGGATAAAAATTTATTTTAGTTGAGGGTGTTCATATTCCGTGAGTTTGCGGTATTTTAATAAATTTTACCTAAGAGTTGTCTCTTTCTAGGGTCACTTTGTATTAGTATTAATGAGTTTTAACATGTTTTCAGGGAATAAGTTCGGACTTGGAAGTTGGGAGATATAGCTAAGAAATTTGTAGAAAAGCCCATCTATGAATGTGATTGACGGACCGTAGGTCCCTTCACATTCCATAGATGATGATCGTAGATATAACGTCAATGATTAAAGGAAATTGAGGGAATTCTTGTTTATGTGTGGGACCACACTTGCAATTGACGGGCCGTAGTTTGATCTACAGAACGTAGTGCTGATTCGTCAAATAATTCAGAGAAGGGGTTCTAGTACTTGATTTTGAAGATTCTAAGTATGTATCTAAGGAGGAGGATCTACAGACTGTAGATCAATCCACGGTCCGTACTGGTGATCCGTCGTTGGGGTTAGATATTTCAACATTTTTGAAGTTGGAATTTGCCTATATTTTGAGTCACGAAAGGGACCCACAGATCGTGATCAATCCACAGTCTTTTGGTCAGTATTGTCGATCAAAACCGCGACTTGAAACATTATTTCATTTCCTTATTGGTTAGGATTTGTTTTTGTATATATAGGACATGTAAACCTCATTTTTGGGGGTTATACCTAATTACTATTGTTCTAGTTTAGTGGCTTAGGAGATTAACTTGGAACTTTAGCAATTATAATTTTTCGTAGTTTGTTTTGAATGTGTAAACATTTTACTCTTTCAGAATACATAGTCCTCATATACTGTTTTAGAGAAATGAATTTCAGACTTTACTATTTAGATAACTCGAACTCATGTTTTAAAACAAAGTTAAATCATTTGTAAAAGACTTTTGGACGACTCTATGAACTTCTCTTGACTTGGCTCTTAACTTCTCTTGACTTGAGTCTAAGCTTTCCTTGACTTGACTCTTAGCTTCTCTTGACTTAACTCTTAACTTTCCTTTAATTGCATTATAGATTCAAGGATTGTATTTTGTGATAGGAATGATCCCATGATGTTTAGAGGTAATTCTAGATAGCTAAACATGAGAACAGATTAAGAAATCTCTATATGGAAACTAGTCCGCGATGCGAAGAAGTATTTTAATTTTTAGTCGCGAAAATAGATTTTAAAACATAGGAGTCCGCATCCTAACCATGAAGTTGATGTTATTTTCATACACTGGGGAGTAGACTTGCCTGTCAGAACCTGCTCGACTTTTTCCCTCTTCGTTCTCTCAACCCAATTCGTCTAAATTTGATCTTTTACTCAAACCCTTTTTACATTCAAATACCCAGCATATGTACACAAGAACCTAACTCAAAACAACCCTTATATCGACGCGATTTCATTATGAACTCCACAATCCACTCAAATCTCAAAAGCTAAACCAAACTTCAAGAACATCACACATTCAACTTTTTAGAAACGACTTTAGTTGAAATAGACATGTTTGCCGCATGGGTGAACGAATCCAATTCTATTAGGATTGAATCTTTGGCGAATTCCACCCTCAAAATTGTAAGAACTTGACGAATCTTGAGCTTCTCTTATCCATATCCTCTTTTCTCTTCTCTAAAAGCCCTGGAATATTTCTTAATTGCATAAACTGAACTAACTCGATTTAGACCGCAAGTAATTTATTAAAAATGATTCAATCAATTGGGAAAGTAAAAGACTAGAATACCCTTCCAAAATCCGGTTTTAGACTTTTTTAATTGAACAACCCAACTTCCAATGGGAATATCTCACTCATGGAAACTCTGATTCGTGCAAACTCGACGACATTTAAAATATAATTCCAAGATATTTCCTACAGTATCTTGAAGCACACCTAACTCATCCTAAATTAGAAGTTATCTTCGTTTGACATTAACCAAAACTCATACTTAACACAACTTTGTCAAATTTCCAGATTTTTCATTCTTTCCAAAAATATCTCTTTCTAATTCTAGATCTTTATAGTTATGGGTGTTACAATATCTCCCCCGTAGGAAAATTCTTCCTCGAATGAGATAAACCTTATTAGTCTAAAGGTGTAACATCAAACATGCAGTTTAAACACCCAACAAGCACAATGCAATTACAACATACCAACTTTATAGATAAAATTCCAATAAAAGAATTAGTACCTTAATTTGAAATTTCTCCAGATTCAGACAGATTTGAGTTTCTTTTTCATATTCTCCTAAGCTTTACAAGTAGCTTCTGAACAAACTAATTTCTCAGTAGAATTTTGACTGATGCAACCTCTTTGGTTCTCAACATGCAAACCTAGAGATCTTCCCCACCTTTACAATGATCTTGAATCAACCATCATATTTTCGCATTAAGTTTTGATGAACACCCCTTAGTTCCTTGAACTGTCTTGGGTTGAATTTCACCAATACCACGTCGACTCCTTTATATTCTGGGGAATGACGCTTGCGGTCGGAGAACTTCTTCATCTTCTTAGCTGCCTTGTCAAAGTAGGACTTGGCAGTGTCAATCTATTCTTCCCATCCCTTGGCAATATGGTAGGTGCCCAAAGTTTTTCCTTCAAAAGCACCCGTTCGTGATTGCGGATTTTGGGGTTGTTGGCCTATCACTAACTCAAACGTGTGCGCCCAGTGGACTCACTCCTTTGCAAATTGTATGAGAACTGTGCCATATCTTAGAGTCTGGCCTAATCTTTTTGTTGCACATTGATATAGTGCCTTAAGCAGCACTCTAGAAGGGCGTTGACGTGTTTGGTCTAGCCGTCGTTCTGCGGGTGGAAACTTGTGCAAAAGTAAAGTTCTGTGCCAAGTATCTCAACCAACTCCCTTTAAAAGTTTCTGGTAAGCGTGGGTCTCGATCGCTAATGATGTGTCTCTGCAGCCCCTAATATTTTACGATGTTCTTGAAGAACAATCGAGCAGTCTATTTTACGGTACAACCGACTAAGGTGGACATGAATATATCATACTTTGAAAACCTGTCCACCTCAACGATGATCGTCCCATACCCATCAGACATGGGTAGGGAAGTGATAAATTCCATAGTAACGCTCTCCCATAGACGTTCTACTATGGGTAGTGGCTCTAGTAGTCATCCAGTTGCCTTTTCTCTACTTTGTCTTGTTGGCATACAAGACATGTATGCACATAGCACTTGATGTCATCCGCATGCGTGGACAAAAATATATAATGCCCTTGTTTGTCGCTGCAACTGGTGCGCAGCCCACTGTGTTTCGTGCTTTCTTTGATGATTCACCACCTTATCGATCCAAACTTTGGTACATAGACCCTCCGTACGACAGTAAAAAAGAGGCCTTATTCGACCCAAAAGCGCCTAGTCTTGCCTTGGGAAACCAACTCTATTAAATTCTTGGCCTCTGAATCATGTTGCATGCATACCTGACTTTAATGTCTTAGTGAGCTATACTGATGTCAGCAATCTCGGCCTTTCTGCTTAGTGCGTCATCCACAACATTTCCTCTTCCTAGCATGTGCTCCGAGACGTAGTCGAATTCCACCAGAAAGTCTTGCCACCTAGCTTGCTTTGGGGTTATATTCTTTTGTGACTGGAAGTATCTAGTGACCACATAGTCAGTCTTTACCATGAACTTGGATCCTAGTAAGTAGTGTCTCCACGTGCGTAGGTAATGTACGACGGTCATTAGATTTTTCTCCTGAATCGTGTACCGTTGTTCGGCCTCATTTAGCTTACGACTCTCAAATGTTATTGTGTGTCACTCTATAATTAAGACACCTCCATTAGCAAAGTCTGAGGCTTCCGTATGTATTTCGAAGGTCTTGGAGAAATCAGGCAACATCAAGACCGACTCTTTCGTCACTGCGACCTTGAGACCTTTGAATGTTCTTTGGCACTCCTCGCTCCAAACCCATGGCTTATTCTTCTTTAACAATTCGGTTAGTGGAGTGTCTTTAGCACAGTAGCCACTGATGAACCTGCGATAGTAGTTTGCGAGTCCAAGAAAGGATCACAACTCAGTCACTTTTATGGGTGCCTCACACTCCTATATCGCCCGGATCTTGGTCTCGTCCATCCGTACTTCCTCTTGGCTGATGATATGTCCTAAGAAATGTACTTCATGCTAGGCGAAATCGCACTTTTCCTGCATGACATAGAGTTGGTTCTCCCGTAAGACTTCGAAGACTTTCTTCAGGTGCTCCACGTTCTCCTCCAAGGTATTGCTATATATGACTATGTTATCTAAGTACACCACCACGAATTGTTACAAGTAGGAATATCTTGTTCATCGGCATGCAAAAGGTGGAGGGTGCATTGGTTAAGCCAAAAGGCATCACCAACCACTAGTATGCTCCATATCTGGTTGCGCACGCTGTCTTTGGCTCGTTCCCCTCTGCGATGCGCACTTGATAGTATCTTTTCTGGAGATCCATCTTGGAAAAGTACTTGGCCTGTCCAAGTCTATCGAACAAATCTACGATAAGCGGGATATGATATTTATTCTTAATTGTTACCTTATTCAGCACTCGATAGTCGATGCATAGGAGGAACTACCCGTCTTTTTTTCTCTGGAACAGAAATTGCATGCCATAAGGTGCCTTGGATGGAAGGATTTGACCGGCCATAAGGAGCTCTTTCAATTTCTTCCTTAGCTCCTTTAACTCTGGTGGAGTCATGCGATAAGGTGCATGTGCGGGTGGCTTGGCTCCCACCTCCAACTCTATCTTGTGGTCTACCTCGCGCCTAGGAGGTATAGTCTTCCGCAGCTCGTCCGGCATCCCGCCCTTGTTCTCTTCAAGGACTTATCTATGATTGGTGGCAAGACTCCTTAGTACCATTGTCTTCTCCCGAACTTGCAATGGTAGCCAGCAAGGTGGGCTCTCTTTTCTTCAGGCCCTTCACGATCTGCATGGCCGACAAGTGGGTGTGTCCTTCCTACTTTGGTACCTTTACTAGAGGTACCATGCATGAACCTTCCCGCTCCATCACCATGAGTTGCTGGAGGTAAGGGTCAATCATCGTGTGGCACCGCTGGAAGAACTCCTGTCCAAAAATGACATTAAATATACCCAAAGGAGCGACGATGAAGTTTGTCTTACCTTGACACTTCCCCTATGTGATGCTCACTCCTTGGGAGACCCCGCATATGGGAGTAGGTAGGGCATTAACTGTTTTGAGGCGTATGTTGCTGAGAGTGTAGTTCATCCCTAACCTCTCTGTCATCGCATTGTTCATGGTGTTTTCTTCGACCTCGGAGTCTACCATGGCACGAGCTAGTCGTCCATTTATGGAGATGTCTACATACTATGTTCTGAAGTCTCCTAGCTTCTCTGTCTTATTGGCTATAGCATCGCATAGTCCTACCATGCCCAGCTTTGTCGTGCCCATTTCTTGTCCTTGCTCTTGTACGTCCTTCTTTTTCCGTTCGCGTAAGATGATACCAAGGTTCTTCATCTCGGGGCACCTCACATAGCCATGCGGTCCACCACATATGTAGCATCCATCTCTTTTGTTGGTTTGTGCACATTTCTCTGTGTAATTGTGGCGCACAAACTGTTTGTTGCCTGACTTTTGGGGGTGATGTCTCTTAGGATGTGCCTGCTTCTCCTTGCCTCGGCTACGATCTCCCACACCTTTTGCATGACTAGTCCTTGCATCTCTTCCTTTTGCCTTGTCATGCCGCTCATGCTTAAAGTCCGTCTAGGGCTTGACTTGCATGATGGTTTCGTCTTTGGTCGTGACCTATCGCTGCTCCTCCTCTGTCTTGACCTGATTCTGCAGTCCGTCCATGAAGTGGAACAACATGTCTTCATCTGTGAGGTTGGGAATTTGAAGTGTTAGAGTTGTGAACTCCTTCATGTATACTCGAATGCTTCCCGTTTGCTTCAACTCCTTGAACTTGTGCTTAACCTCGTACACATCGTTGTTAGGGAAGAAGGCTTTCTTGAATTCCTTGCGGAATGGCTCCCACGTGTTGATGGTGCACGTACCCTTACTCATCTCGGCTTCTTTGTACCTCCACCATATAATGGCCATCGTGGATAGATACAACACGGTAATGTTGATGTTATTTTCATCACTCTTCACCCTGCTATACTTTAAGTAATTCTCCTAGTGCAATAGAAAGCTCTCCACCTCTTGAGCATCACAAACGCCTTTGAATATGGTTGGCTTAGGATCCTTGACCATGGCCTCCCTATTATAATATGGTAAAGTAGATCCTCTAGTCTATGCACCTTCCTTTAGAGTTTTTACCTCGGCCTTCAAAGTTTTGATAGTGTTGAGTGCTTCCATGAACCGACACTCGAAGGAAGTGATGGCCTCCTTCATCTCGAACTCAGCCCGCTGGCAATCCTCCGACCCCTTACGTATGTTTTCGGTCTCCTGTAGGGTAAAGTCCTCAAGGGTCTTAAACTTGCCATCAACCACATTCATGCGCCAACTTAATATCTCCATGGACTTCCTCGTAACTTCCACCCTTGAAACCCATTCTTCTCTAGCAGAAACATTGATGGCGTCCTCGCCAAGTTCATCACTACTTGCTTCGATGGTCAAGGGTGGATGAGATGTTTGTGCCTGACTTGGTGTGGGGTCGGGAAGCACCTCCTCATTACCCTTTTGATGATTCTTTACTTTTTGGTTCTTCTTTCCACCATCCAAATGGATGTTGGTGGTGCTAGAACCATTTACGTGTCCCTCAGTAGTCATTCCCTTAGTGAAAACCTTTGCTTTGAAACCACGCTGTCACGGACTTAAAGTATTAGCTAAAGCTCTATGCGTCACTCGACGACTTAATCACTAAACTTTCAAGATCTTTCAAGTTCAAGGAAGCCTTTCAGACTTAGAATCACTAAGAGAATATTTGGAAAATACTTAGAAAGATCAAAGAGAGAACTTTGAAGAAGTCTTGTGTATTACTTTGGAGAATGCTTTACAACTTTGCGAGGTGCCTTTGTAATTGAGGGGCACCTTTATTTATACTACTTCTTAGGGACTAAAATGCAATTAATAATTACTTTACAAGTCACTAAAATATTTACACTTTGGGGTCACCTTTCTAGAGAATTTTACATTCACTAGGATATTCAAAGGCATTCTTGAATTATCTAAGGGGTTCCAGAATTCTCCGCAAGCCTTTCCTTAATTCTGGAGTCTTCTACACCTTTCCAGATGC
The DNA here is from genome assembly GCA_027704765.1 of Solanum habrochaites. NCBI lineage: Eukaryota > Viridiplantae > Streptophyta > Magnoliopsida > Solanales > Solanaceae > Solanum > Solanum habrochaites. The sequence continues at coordinate 7,008,879 of JAKWJA010002498.1, read as the reverse complement.
AAAATTTTACTAGACTGGTGGCAGGACATGAAATAATGCTCTGTTTCAAGTGTGATATGGAATATATGCATGTTAATCCTAATAGGAGTACAATCTATCTATGACTGTTTCAATATTTTGTAGCTTGGGGCATCTTGTATTTTTTGGTGCGGCCTCTTATTGTTATAAGATCATACATCTAGATGATCTCCTTTGTTCTCTATAATATCCTATATGTTGATGACCTTTTTTTTGTATAAGCTCGTACATGGCTGGCCTTTCTAATTTAATTTTATGTAAATTTCTACATCTAAAATTTGTGTAGCTTTATCTCTCAATTGGAGAGATTAATGTAAATAAAGAAATTGCAAATATTAAGAGTTTTATGTTTTTTTAATTTGATGGTCTCAAATAAGGCTTTTGGTAATCAAATAGTGATATTGTTGAAAAATTACTAACCTAAGTACTCATATAGTCCTATTATAGTAGGAAAAAAATGAAAAAGACAAAAAATTAGGAAACAATAAATAGAAAGAAGTTAAAAGTGAAAAAATTAACACAATTTGATTGGTTGTACTTTTAAAAGATTGTCGTATTTTCTATCCAATAAAAAATGTTAATCTGACATGTTTCTATATCAGTGGATCCATACTTGGTGAATTTCTAAATTGAAGGTAAGGGTGTTATTGGAATCATAAAACTTAGGTGTTGCCATAAAAATAGTTGAGTCATTCTTTTCTAAACAGACTAAAAAGGAAAAAAATATACTTTTTTGAAATGGAGAGAATATTTAATTCTATCCTAATTTAGTAAGTGATTAAGTATTTGAGACAAATATTTTGCGAAGGTTATAATGACCATACAATCTCTAGTTTTTACTCCGTACGTTTCAAAAAGAATGTCCCTATTTCATTTTTAGTTTGTTACAAAAAGAATGATCCCTTTCCTTTTTTTGGCAACTATTTAACTTTAGCTTTCCACGTGGCATGTTTAAGAGCACAAAATTAAAGACATTTTGGTACATTTGACATAACTTTAATTTAGAACCACAAGATCAAAATAAATTCTTTTCTCAAACTCCGTTCCAAGTCAAACTAGGTTATCCTTTTTGAAATGGAGGGAGTATTAAGTATGTAGGTGAGTTTCAAATAATAAAAGTATTTATTCACGTGAAATAATGGAGATATAAAAAAGAATCTTATCTTTTTAAAAGGATCAGTGCAAAAGAACATATTCCCTTCTTTATTTTTTACAAAAGATTCTTTTACTAAAACATTTTGTGTTAGAATGTAAGAATATAAAATAATTTTACTATTCGACAAAATCATCTCTGAAAACTCATTTCAAAATAATATCAAAAGTTCCTCCATTAATATAATTTTTTTGTAAGAATTGAGTAAAAATTCGGAAGGAATCAATCATTTTCTTGATTATTGAAACAAATAATCAACTTCTTGTAGAGTAGTCATAAAAACTGGGAAATAAGAGGGAGAAATTTGTATTTACCCATTAAAATTATAGGGAAAGTAAAATAATTGAAAGTATATCTATTGTAAAATTAAAGAGTAAATATTAATTAGAATTAAATAGAAAAAAAACATGTTTATATTATGCAAAAAAATAACGCGCGCACCCACGCACCCACATACGCACGCGAGCGCGCACACACACACAGACACACACACACAGAGTGAAGCAACAAAAATTTTTGCTACATGTTCCATAGGAAATTGCCAACAACATGGGTTTGGAACATGGAAAGATAATAATAAACGTTTTGTTGATGACAATATTTATGTCCAGTTACAAGAGAGCATTAGGGGTTGTAATGTATATATATCTTTTCCAACCTACCTAATGAAAATTTTTTCAAATTTCTTCTAATAATTCCTTCATTTTTCAATTAAAAAATTACTTTTTCTGCAAATAGTGTTCAATAGTTGTTAAAAAATAATAACTTATAGCCTATTATTATTAAAAATGAGGCCCTTTAAATTTGGATGCCTAAGACACATATATTTTTTTTAACACTACCGAATCATCCTTGGTCATAATTCTTTTCAAATTAAAACTTATTATGTCATATTGAATTTTGTTGCTAAAAACTAATGTGGTAACATGTCCATAAAAAAAGTTTGATAGATTGAGTGTGTCAAATAGGTAAGCATATTTTCTTATCTTACCCTAACCTTGATTAGTATAACTAAATAGTTAGTTATATTAAGTATATGATGAATTTTTTCTTAATGTGATGTGATTGAATAGGTCATGAATGCTTATATTTGAAGCTATTTTGGTTTTTAATCATATGAATAAGATTTAAGTATATTTTGGTAGCTATTGTTTTGTGGAAATTCCTACCACATTATGTCATTAATGATGTAATCAAGTCTTTAAAAAAAACTCTATAAATAGAGTAGTAATTGGAAACTTGAAGACACACAAAAATAGAGAAGCAATAGAGAGTAGAAAGAGTAAAACATAAGCACTATATTAGGGACACACCCTTTATAACATAAAACATAAACACTATATTTTACACTTTACAGTAAAGACATGACTTAGGAATCCTTGAACTTAAGGATTCTTTTCCTTGATCTTGGGAATTCTCTTCACCATTTAAAACATCCTTTAAGAATTCATAACCTAAACTTTCTGTAAAAATTAGAGAAGAATGGAGTTAGTACAAGAAGGCAATAAGTATGACAACCATGCAAAAATATGCATTAAAGAAGGGACATTTTTTTGAAATCATGCTTCATGCCTTTTTGAGAAAATCTTAATAAAACTTTTACACATTAGCACATTCACTTACTTCTTATAGACATATTCAAAGGCCAAATATCATATAAGATCACACATAGAATTTAAGCAACATTTGGGGTAACTTTACAGTAAGCTATTTACTCTTTACAGTAAGCATTTTCCTCTTTTTAGTGAAATTCTTCTTTTTACTCATAAACTCCGAAGTAACCCTCTAGTGATGCTTGGTTCAATACATTACCTTAAGGACACAAGGAATCATTCATACATCCTACATAAGCCACCACCTACCATCGTAGAAGTATAGTACCACATAGACACATTTAAGGAAAAACCATAAAGACATTACAGTAAGACAACATCAACGATCTTACTCACAATCCTATCCTAAGTCCACTAGTGCAATGTACATGTGAATCCCCATAACTTCACACATACTTAGTAAACCTATCATAAGACCATAAGCATCATAACATGTACTTCAGACATCAAACATAATACCCTAGTCAACTACATACATATCAAGTAGGACCTTCATTTGGATAGTCAATAAGACCAACATCATACAAATAAAAAAAGACCTCATCACATAGTCAATAAGAGATACATAGTTCCTATAAGAAGGGACCACATCACATAGATCCATTAGGACTCATGCCATGCACTTCAGCACAACAAGTAGACAATTACTAATGAATCATGCATAAGGAACATATACATTGACATATTCATTAGAACACCTTCCTAGGACTTCCCTTAAGAGTCACTTGTGCAATGCATAGGTGAAGTCCCATACCCCCACCTACACTAAGCAACTACCCTTAGGTTATCCCAGTTAGGGTCCTTACTTTACTTCCATTGTCCATTTTACTTTAGGGAAACTATAGCCTTAACCGACACTAAGACCATGGGTGCTATATGGAATTTGGTATTCTAGAGATAAACATAACCCTCTACAGGCTCATTGGCATTTGAGCCTCATATTATGAGAAACCTTGGGTGAATCTTTCTAAAGGAAAGTCAACACCTCATGTAGAACCATAGGTTAATTTTCCTCCAAGGGAAGTTAACACCTTGTGAGAACCCATTGGTGAATCTTCCTCAAAATGAAGCCAATACCTCTCATTGTCAAGTTCACTCGGTGCTAAGCTAAGTTCCCTTTTTATTAAAAAGCCTTTATTACATTACTTCTTAAAACATAGGCTTAAGATATTGACTCCTTATATGCTTATTGCATATTCAAGCACCTATCTAGTTTTACGGTACACTTGAGCACACCTTTGAAGGCCCCTCTATTGACAAGATCTTCATACATGTATGTGTCTATATGTATATTTGAGCATACCTTTTACAAAACACATTAATGTCAACATGTTCATATATCAATTCATAAGTCTATAGATGTACCTATATGAGCAATCCTTTCATAACAACACTCCAAGACACTATTCCTATTCATACTTTATCATATCATATGCTTAACATAATAGCATATGAGTCATATTCATACCTTGTTCATAACATACTCATGCATTAGTATTTATGTACAAAGGAAACCAAACCTAGGAACTATCCTATCAAGACACACATGTGAAATGTATAGAGAAGGTCCCATTCCCTTGCCCATACTAGTACACCTATCAAGTCATGCTAGTTAATTGAATACATAACAAACTTCACATACATTTACTTTACATGCATAGTAGTAGTCATTTAGTGAATATGAGAACTACCTTGCATTAGACACCATGACACTTCGATACATTGTGAGCATGCATAATGGGTGAGTGTGTGTATATTGGTCAACATGATCACATAATGTCTATCAACCAACATATTGAGGAAGCCATCCTCTTAGGACCATATTACACTTTCAAGCATAGACCACACAACACAATTTAGCATAGGAGGAGACACAATCTTCACATTACATTCAAGACTCCTCACCTTACCTATTAACACATTCACATAGGGGTACATGGGTAAGGGATTATCAACCATTATGAATCATGAATAGAAGCACCTACACTTTACCCTAACATAGATATACACATGCTTATACAATAGCCATACAACCTAGATCACAACTAGAATATGATAGTAGAAATAAGCTTCACATGGTGTGTTCATCATAACCACACACTCATATATTCATAAATTTTCCTTCAAGTCCATTGTCAACAAATACATAATGACAATAAAGTAAACACCGCCACCATAAGTGAAACATACCATAGAATTTCATACAATACATCATCAACAATACTATAGAGAAGTAAAGAAGTAGATGAGTAGAGCAATTCTTACCAATCCTTTAACCTTATATCATCATTGATCAATGCAAGTATTTCTTCAAGTATAGGGAATTAGATAAATATGCATGAACATAACTGAAATCATACATAATTCCCTACAAAATTAAGATATCAACATAGGCACTAAATAATCAATTCAATAGAGAGTAGAGGAAATAGGCAATCCTACTAATTTCCTAAAGCCTTGATTATCAATCATATTTTATAAATAATTTACATGTTAGGAAGTATCTATAGAGATCATCACTCAAAAGGAATCATGCTTCATCAAACCTAAAATCGAGATCACATCACATATATAGCATTACCAATCAATAGACTAGAAGAAACTAGATCAATTCATACGAAGCCCTCTTTACATTGGTCATACAAGATTCATACCCATTATTCAACCATGATATTAACCTAAAGCAGTAGCTACAATAATCTTAACATACTCGAATTCCACATTCATATATTATAAGGTCAATGTTACAGTGAACACATAGAGTGATAGGATAGACTTATTCAAATCTTCATATATTGATCCACATGGACCATTCATCAATAATTCACCATTAATATACGTAATAAACAGTATAAATAAGGAATTCAACGTAATAGAATCACAAATCCACTAAGAACAAGTCACAATCACAATGCCCGTGCAATAGGCTAAATCTATTTTGAGAAGGGATATGGGTTCACATTGTAATTGGATTGAAATTCACGTTAAAAGCAATACATTATCATCAATTCATCATGATTAAGCTTTTGAAAATGTTTTGAGAGAATCCATGGCTAGCTTGAAGAAGAAGAAGAAGTTTGATCCTGAAATCTCTTTGAAAACTTTGAGATTAAATCTCCACATGTAAGTATAACTTTACATTAAGGATCACCATACCTTTATTATATTAAGAACCCTCTAAAAATTTATGAAGAATCCACGGGTATCATGTAAGATCCCAAAAATGACTTTGTGAACTAGAGCCTAACATTTTTGTCATGAGTTTATAAGGTCCTAAATTTGTATATAATATGGTTTTTAGGGAGTGTCTAAGAGTTTAGATTCATTGGAAGTCAAACATCAAGGGACGTCTAAGATGTTCGACGACTAAGTCACCTATGTGCCTCATATGTGGTTTTATGTGTTTATGTGTGATTCATGAGGTTATAAGGTCATTATATGAGTTATTCATGAGGCAGTGTGTCAAATTTCATAAAGTTTCGGGGGTCAAACGTCCAAGAACGTGCATGACATTTGAAAGTTTTTCCTTGAAACGACCTTGTGTGTCTAGGCATGTTTCGTTGAGTTTTAAGAGTTTATTTTGAATGAAATTCATGTAAGAGTGACACACCCAGAAATTTCCATGACCTATAATAGAGCTTAATAGGTTGAATAATGATGGTTTATTAGGTCTAAATAAGTGTAAATAACTTGTTTGAGAAGTTTCAGAGCCGTAACATTGAAGAAAGACCTTAACATCTGGATACTAGCGAAATTAACTAGTTGATGTTCCTATATTTGGGGAAGGTTTTGGAGTGTCTAAGAGTTTAGTTCCAAAACTTTTAAAAATACTTTGAATAGGTAGGGTGTAGTATAGAAAATCTAAACTTCCGATGACGACCCCAAGGACCACCGGAAGGATCCTTGGGAAGGACCCTAACATGGGTTGGGAGGCTGCCAAAGCAGCCTGCAAAAGTCAAGAATTGGAAGGCTACTGTGCGATATGCAGCCAACATGCACCTCACTGCCTCAAATTACTTTTGGGAAATAAAATTTTTTATGGCCTCGTGACGCGGAGCCACTTCCCAGATTCGTATAAAGTCATATTTTTGGTGTTTTGACTTCACAAATAAACCCATTTAAGTGAGGTGTCTTTTTTGGGTAATTTAATGGACGACTATATAATGTACTAAGGTCAGTTTTAGGTCCATTCTAACACAAAATCATGTCCCTCAAGTTGAAATAAAAAATGTCTCTCTCTCCCCCAAATTCTCTCCTCCAAAATTCCATTGAAGGCCATTAGAGCTCCAAGAAGAAAATCAAGACTTCAAATTTTTCAACCCAATTTCGTGAATTTCTCATCAATAAGTTATGGTTTCTTTCACTCTTTGGAATCCTTTCCCATGATGTCCTTCCAAAGATAATTTCTAGATCCCCCAAAACAAGGGTTTTTCTCCTCACATGGGTCTTCTTTATAAAAAAAATTATGAGTTAATTGTGATGAATTATGAATTAATGTTTAAGTATGAATTAACGGTCAATTGATGAATTCCTATGAGTTTTCCCTTGACCCATGTCTTTTCCCCAAATCCCTAATTTGTTGGATTGATTAAGGTGAATTGTTGAGGGTGATGAACATGTCACTTGTTTACTTTGATTTTAGTTAGGTTAATACTTCATGAATTTCCTTATTTCATGAGTTAGTTGTGAGTACTTGGGTATTGAAGTATGAAGTCCCATGAAGCGCAATAAGCTATGATCTTGATTCTCCTTTGATCTCAATTATGCAAGGTGAAATCTACTTATGTTATAATGATGCTATAGCTAATTGTGTTGTTGTGATGTTGGTGACATGGATCCCTCATCCCTAACCCTAGATCTATGAATTTGCTATGAAGTATGTAATTATGTTACGATGTGATAATTATATGATTGAATGTAGTTTCTCATGATTATAATGTTGTGTCTAAAGTTAAAGGATAGTTCTCACTTGTGATCTTCTATGATCTATTATGATAAGATGTTTACTTAAAGGTCTAAAAGAGACTAATGTGAACTTTTATGATGTTATATGATGATTACTAAAGGGAATATTTCTTAGCACGAAAAGGGCATGTAAATGAGATAGAGGTCTCACATTAGTAAGTCCAGCCTCCCACATGGGTTTCTTCACGACTAGTAGTGTTGATTCCCAAGATATGTGTTGTCTGATGAGATAGAAAACTTCACGATTAGTACTAAAGGTTTCTAGAAACAATATCCTTGACCCTTAACTATGTGCCCACATAGGACTCTAGCTTAATGGATCCACCTAGAATATCTATGTATGAAAGGTTGCACCTTAGGCAAGTGTTAACCCTCTCTTTTCTTTGTGGAGGTAAAACACCGGATTCCATGTAGCTCACATGGTCTCATGTTGGTTATGGTACTTATTTACCTAAAGTAAATGTATGAACAAGATATGTATGTGAACTTCTATTAGGGTTGTCTTAAAGGTTACTACATAGTGTGAGGGAGGGTATGAGACTTCTCTTTCACATTGCACATGGGGGATTGTATAAGATGATGCTAGTACTGTTCTATTATGATTATGATTATGCTTATGATTATGTTGATAAGCTTCGACTAGTATTTGTATATGAAGCATGTTATATATGAGAATATATTGTAAGTATGAAATGGGTTGCTTAATATGGTACTTAGCTTTGGATAGGGTTATGGATCTTTATTCTTGGCATTGCACAAGTGTTGCTTGAGTTACTTATATGTTGATATGATTATAATGTTCCTTGTATGTGTATATTTTATTTTTGGTCATTGTGCATAGTTTTGACTAAATTGTGTCTTTTCTCATGCATTAACGATTTTTATGCATAGGAATCATACTTAGTACATGTGGTTTGTACTAAACAATATTTCTTTCTTTTTTCCCAAACATTTTAGGTTAGGGACATTGAGGAGATTCGTGGTCATTGAAGAAGAATACTTGGCTCTTTCCTAAGTCAATTGGTGAGTCCTCATTGGTTCTGAGGATAAAGCCACTCACCAAGCCTTATTAGTTTTGTCTATGTCTTGAGACAATTATTCCGTTCTCATGTTGAGACCTTCATATATCCTATATGGCAAATTCAAATAGACTAAGGAATATTTCCAAAACTATTCTAATTCATTTTATAGATGTTTTAATATGATACAAAGTATTAGACTAAATTTCTATGTGTTCTAGTGATCTATTGCGAGAAGTCTATGTGTGCTTGCTATATAGAGGTTTATGTAAACCCCCATGCTATTTAAGAAAAAGTTTTAAATTTTTCCTCGATTTAGACTTATGATTTGCTATGACGAATACTAAAAGGTTTGTCTTAGTCCTCATAGAGGACGACGACACCGGTTATGCCTAGGGGGTACTTTGGGTCATAACAAACTTGGTATCAGAGCATGAGGTTAAATCTTCTTAGGATTGATGTCTCATTAAACCACGTCTATGTAGGGTCTAATTCATTATTGTGAAGGGCACCACACTTATGAATGAGAGACTATGTGATGCCTAGGAACTTTCATTCTCTTGTTATTCCTTAGTCATGACTAAGAGTCATTCTCTTGTTATTCCTTAGTCATGCCTAAGAGTCTTAACTCTATCTAGTACTTTCTTCAAATCCTTTGTTTGTGCTTATAGGTAATGAATACAAGGAGGAACAATGCATGAAGGGCCGGAGAGGAGAACTTGAATGAGGCGGTTCCCCATCAAGCTCCTCAAAACCCTCAAGTTCTTATTGAAGAAGGGGCTACGTCTAATATTGAGATAAGGTCAGACATTCATAGCTTGACTCAATTGTTGGATACCTATGCTGCTAGGGATACAATGATGCAAGTGAACCCCAATGCTAATACCACCGCTTCAAGGATTAGGGATTTCACAAGGATGAATCTCTCTACTTTGTATGTATCCAAGGTAGAGGAGGATCAACAAGGGTTCATTGATGAAGTGTTCAAGGTTCTCGATGCTATGGGTATATCTTATCAAGAAAAAGCGGAGCTATCCTCCTACCAACTCAAATATGTGGCTCTATTGTGGCATGAGCAATGGAAGGAGGAGAGGCCGGTTATAGAAGGTCGAATTACTTGGGGAGCTTTTAAAACGGCTTTAGTTTCTTCCCCTTGGAACTAAGGGAGAGGAAAATTCAAGAATTTATCAACCTTCATCAACCTTCATCAAGGGTGTGTGAAAGAGTATAGCCTCAAATTCACTAAATTATCAAAGCATGCTCCTACGATGGTTGGGGATTCGAGGGCCAAGATGAAAAATATTATCATGGGGATATCCGATCTTGTGGTAAATGAGTGTAGGTTGGCTATGTTGATTCCTAGCATGGACATCTATCGTCTCATGGTTCATGCCGAACAAATTGAGGAGCAAAAGCTTAAAAAAGTTAGTAGGGAGTTGAAGAAGAAGAGAACCGAAGAGGGAAATCTTTTAAGAATGGGTATGAGGTTCAAGACAAGCCAATTTAAATAAGAGGTTTTCTAATCAAGTATCTTCTAGTACTCTAACGGCCAATAAGAGTAAGGTTCCTACTCCCAAGCCCCAAGAGGGAAAAGGTGTTCGTTCTTATGTTGATAGGCCTTTTTGTTCTAAATGTTGTAGAAGGCGTGATGGAAAGTGTCTGGGCACAGGTAATTGCTATAATTGTGGCAAGAGTGGTCACATGAAGAATATTTCCATATGATGAAGATTCAAGAAAAGGAAACTGCTCAAGCTCAAGCCAGTGCTCCAAACCCAGATGCTGCTAAGAAGAATCAGTTATATGCCCTCCAATCTTGAAGTGATTTAGAGATCTCATCATACGTGGTCACCGGTATGTTAAAAGTATTTTCCTTTAATGCATATTTTTGCTTTGAATCTTCAAACTATGTCTTTAAGTATATAGTCTTAGGGTTGATGCATGGTTATTCGTACTTGACAATATGAGTCTATGATGGTCATATTGAAGATGATAGGGTAGTGTATAGGATCATTTAAAGAATATAAGGGTTATTTCTATGTGCTTCTAGAATGACATGTAATATGTGTTAAAGTGACGTATGTTGTATCTTGTTTTGGTTGACTTGTATCCCTTAAATGATGCATTTATGAATGTGAATATGAGATTTCTTGACTTAGGATGCTAAATCCTCTTATTCTTGTATGTATGAATGACATGAGACCTTAAATGATGTTAAGATGGTCCTTTATGTGAAAGCTTGAGCTTAGTGGTAAGTTTATGAATGTTGAAGTCGAAAGACGTAATGGTATCCTTCAAGTAAAGGAATGATAGACTTAAGGTTGGTTGGCTGGAACGGCATCATATCAATCCTTAGGAAATTCATTATGAGCTTCTTGTGGCCATTGTAAGGTAGCCCTAGTGGACCTCTTTGGTAGGGTAAATGTGATTGGGTTATGAACTTGATATGGATGCCCTTTATATGACCCTTTAATGTAAATTACTCTATAAGAACAAATGCTAGCACCGAGTGAATATGGTAAGGTAAGTAGTTCTAGTTAAAGAATGAGACTAGAGTACAAAGCACACCCTTCATATATCCTTACAATGTGCTTACATGGGATGTGTCCAAGTTTTACAATTGGCAAGTAGAACACCATCATCGGAGTAGGTTAGAACTCTGGATTCCATGTCTAGCTATAATGGTCTATGTAAATTTTTGCCTATTCTCATCATAGGGGATACCTACTAGCAATATAAGAGTTCTATAAAGTTAGGTGGTGGTATGAGAGTCTATCTAGACATTGCCCAATAGGCTTTGAAGGTGTTAGTTAGAGTCCTAGGTCTTGTCCAAGACCATTACTTGAATGTCCTTATGTGATGAATGAGTCTTACATGAACTAATGAATTTAATGACTTAAGTTAAGAAAGTATGTTAAATTAATAAGTACCTATCTAGAGTAGTTAAGGGTTGTCTAGTTAAGGTGTAAAGGGGGCATAGGAATGGTCACTTCGTATCTTATCTAGATAAGTCTTAACAATGACTCTAGATAGAGATGATGTTGATTACGTTGACATGATCTAAAATACTTAGGTAGTCTTAAGGATTATTTAGATAATCTTGAAGAGGTCAATCATGGACGTTATCTTCTTGATTTACTTAAGTAAGTCTTTTGATAGTCTTGGTAAGGAAAATTTCATATTATAGATCATGTGTTTTGGTGTCTTGTAAGTGTGTATGTGTCTCATTATAAGTAGTATTGAGGATCATTTAGGCATTCTTAGAGAGGGTGTATATGTGGTCTCTCTTTGTGTTACTTAAGTGAGTCTTACGATAGCTTTTAGGGGGATAATTACATCCTAGAAGGTGTTTTGGGTGAAGGTAAGGAACTTCACTGTAACAGTGAATAAGTTCACTATACAATGAGTTGAAGTCACTATAATGTTGCTTCAAAAATGTTATAAATTGATTAAATGTCATCTTATGTGATTTTAAGGTGTTAAATGTTGTTCTTATGATTATGTTATGATACTTTAGTTAAAAAGATGCATATTTCTAATAAATGTTCATTTTCATGATTTTATGCATAATGCCATATTTAGTATATGTGTTCGTACTAACTCAATACATTTGTTTATTTCTAAAGGTGTATGTGAAAGGTGAGAAGGATCGTGAAGGAAGCTTGGATTCTAGAGTCATTTAAGTAAAGTTGAAGTATGTCCTCAATTGACTCGAGGGCATATATAGATGTCTTTTATTTCCTTCAAAGTATTGTAATAGACTAAGTATTTTTATATGTTTAAGTATGGATCGTGTCCCAAGTATTCTTGTCCCTAAGTTTAATGATATTGAGACTTAGTATTTCCTATGATTTCTAATGAAAGATGTTATTAAAGATATTCTAATGTTTTGTGAAAAGTTTTAATTCCGCGCTATTTTTCATTATATATATGCGATGAACACTACGGAAAGGGCTTGTACAAGATCTCTGAGAGGTCAAGTACGCCGGTTGCCATCCGTTATTGTTCCTATCTTTTACGGTGTGGTTTAGGGATGTGACAAATCCAATCTAGAAGCTGACCTTGAACTTCACCTACAATGGAGGTTTGTAGAGAGAATATTTTGGGAGAGGGAGGTTTTGATTTTTGAATGGAGGATGGGTATGGTTTGTTCATGTTTTTAACCAACCTAATATACCCAAAAATAGGTAAATAAACCGCCTAGTTTAAGTTTATCACGTGGGTGAATATCCCATTAACCCCATAATGTGACAGCATGAATGGCAGTTTTACACATCCGGCGTCGACGGACCCATCGATGACCAATAGGTCCATCGACAGACCGTACTGTAGGTCGTTGTTTGGGTCTAAGGGTTGAAAACTTCTTTGGGCCTTCACCAGGATGAGTGTCCATCAATGGGCCGTTGGTGGACTGATGAGGCGTCGTTTGGTTCAATCAATTGACACTGCAAAGGTTGTGTCTCGACAGCCTTTAGGTCCTTCTTCAGGGCCTCTTGCGGGCCCTTAGGAAGTAGTATCCGCACATTTCCAATGCGAATATACACCTTAACATGTTTATGACCTTCTATGCATTTTTCACCCAAAATGAATAGGTAAAGCACATTCAAACATGCAAGGCACACTCAAGACACACATGAACGTCTCAAGGGCTAACTTTTGAACATCTTCAACTTTCTTCGTTGTTTGACCTCCAAGCTTCATGAAACTCCATATAATTATTAAAAAAATCATTATTACTCATATAAGGGCCTGAAAAGATCATGACACACACATAACAAAATAAAAACACATAAGTCCCTTTTGGTGATTTGTCATCGAACGTCTTGGTCGTTCCTTGAAGTTTGACTTCCAAATGACTTAAAATCACCCATGCATACTTTAAAACACTTAATTAACATGTTAGAAATCTTATAGGCACAAGTGAGGCTATGTACACCCTAACTCATTTAGGGGGTTTTACAATATCCCCCACTTGGGAACATTCGTCCTTTCATGACACTTAGAACACTTTAATCACAACAAGGACTTCAATGAATCATAGAGACGCTCACATCATTCATAACATCATCATATAGAATATAATGCACCAAACTTAAAAGGAACACAACTTCAAACGATTAGCACTCAATGCAGCATAACAAAGCAAAACTTATATTTAGTCACTATTTAATGTATCAAATACATAGGCTCTTGTCATGTTCATAGGAGGAACATCCTTCTCCTAATCATAAATTGGTCATTACACTTCATTTTATTAATATCTCATCTTGCAATTATCTTTAAGTCACACTTGGGAAGTTTCAACAACACTCAAGAACAATTAGGCACTCATTCATCAATGCCCATAGACTTGAGTAAGATAGGTTGACAATTGATTCTTATAAGTTTGGCCTAGTTCCATGAGGGTCATAATCATCCATACCATGCTTAGTTGTGTCCATGGATGAATTTCCTTCTCCTCAACGCACTTAAATGTCTCATGAGTTCATACCCAAGCTAATGAACAAAGGTCAACTTTACTGTAAAATGAGAATTTCTCAGCTATTAGTCAAAAGCATGCTCGAACATTCTTCCTAGTAAAGTCAAAAGGTAATTCATACCACACACATCACAACAATAGGTAGTTATTTCACATAATTTCAATTTCTAGCTTAACACTAGCTTTCATAAACATGCATTATTTAAGGAAATTCTTACAATTTATTGGCACACACAAAAACAATAGCTAGACATGCCTTCATTTTTCAAAAGTGAGCCTACAATCATGCTTAACAAATCATAAAAGTCACATAGTTTTCGTGAGACTCATCGTTTTTTCATTTTAAAGGAGATCAATCCATCATTTTAAGGCTAAACATTAGGTATTAAGAGTGACTCAAAACATGCTTCTTACCTTTCCTCATGAAGTTAAATGCACTACTAGCATATCAATATGCACAATCAACATGAGAAAACCATGATTTGCTCAAAAATATTTTTAAGTACTTTAGGATCTTCAAAATACTATTAAGATAGTGTCAATCAACATACCAAACATATCGAGGTCATGCAGTTCATACTTTATACAAGACTCCTATCATGAACAAATTTACTAAAAATTCATTAGATTCAAGTACAACTAAGAACAGAAGAATAAGATGGAAATATCTACAACTTTACTACTCACATCACCATCCCCCACTTAGGGTAAACCAAATTAAGAGCAACCTAACCCAACCAAAAAAGGATCTTAACTTAACAACCTTCACTTTCATCACTTAAAAGTGATTACCACTTTAGAAGGAAATTACAGTAAGTCAACAAAGGATCACCAAGGCATTCTTAACCTTATCATCTTAGGAAAATCACCCCTAATCATCATGTTAGGTCATAATACTCAACCACATAAGTTTTTCAACAATACAATAGACAACAAGGTCATACAACATTAGGGGAAACAATAGAAGAGACTTAATTATAAGGACTCTTCATTTTCTTTCAACCTTACAGTAAGGTCTTACAAGGACTATCATGCTACTCTTACTTCTAAGACCAAGCCTTTACAAGAGACTCCAATTCATATAAAGCAATCATGAAGGTTCACACATATAACCAAAGACAACATTTGAACCATTTAAACATATGCTTAGGTAAACATGCTTTCATAGGTGATCACTAAGCATTTCAAGTTCAAATCACAACATTAGCCAAAATTAGCATCACATAATCAAAGCATGACAAATTCACCTTCACACATACTCATCAAACCATAAAACCAAGAGAAGCATCAAAACTCACCTTTTCTCCCTCTAGCATAGAGTACCATCTCGTCCAAGAAGTCACATCTAAAAGACCACTGGATAAGAAGGCATAAGAGAGATATCTTATAGATTTAAGTTCAATGGCACAACATGAGAATGATGAAGAAGGGAAACTCTATCATCCAATAGCCTCTAGCTCATAGACGTGTCGCGATTCACAACGACGATCGACACTCTACTAGACATGGCAATATGAGACTTTTAGAACCTAAAACCACTTTCATAAACCTCATGTTCTGATACCATGTTTGTCACATCTGGGGAGCACCCCCTAGAAGTAAAATGGTGTACTTGTCCTCTCGGAGGTCTTATATAAGCCCATAGTTATATTCATCACATTGTCATAGGGAAATTTAGCGGAAAATTTAAAACTTTCTTAGCACATCATATGCTAGAGCATTACTTCATACACATACACAAATATATATATATATATATATATATATATATATATATATATATATATATTTATATATATATATATATGTATATATATATTACCATCATGCATAGTTAAAGACTCCAATCTCTTTTTGTCATCCTAGACATAACATCATAAGATTACATTAGGGAAACGACCTTATAACATAAAATATTAGTACTATAGTTACACTTTATAGTAAAGACATGACTTAGGAATCCTTGGACATAAGGATTCCTTTCCTTGATCTTGGGAATCATCTATCAAGCACTTCACTATTTAAGACATTCTTTAAGAACCCATAACCTACACTTTTGTGTAAAAAGTATAGAAAAAAAAAGTTAGTACATGAATGCACTATGTATGGCACCATACAAAAGTATGCATTTAAAAGGGGACATTTTCTTGAAATCATACTTCATGTCTTTTTGAGAAAATCTTCATAATACTTTTATACAATAGCATTTATATTATTCAGATACTTCATGTAGACATATTCAAATTCCAAATATCATATAACATCACACGTAGAATACAAGCCATGGGGTCACTTTATAGTGAGCTATTTACTCTTTATGGTAATCATTTTCCTCTTTACAATGAACTTCTTCTTTTAACTCATTAACTCCCAAGTAACCCTCAAGTGATGCTCGGTGCAATGCATCACCTTAAGTCCATAAGGAATCATTCATACATCCTACATAATCCACCACCTACCATCATAGAAATATAGTACAACATAGACACATTTAAGGCAAAACCATAAAGACATTACATTAAGACAACATCAACGGCCTTACTCATAATCCTATCCTAAGTCCACTGGTGCAATGTACATGTGAAGCCCTATAACTTCACACAAACTTAGTAAACCTATCATAATCCCACAAGCATCATAGAATGTATTTCACACATCAAACGTAATACCATAGTCAACTACATACATATCAAGTAGAACTTTTATTCACATAGTCAATCAGACCAACATCATACACATAAGGAAAGACCTCATGATATAGTCAATAAGGCCTACATAGTACATATAAGAAGGGACCACAACACATAGATCCATTAGTACTCACACCATGTACTTCATCACAACAAGTAAAAAATTACTACAAATTCATGCATAAGGAACATATACATAGACACACGCATTAGAACACCTTCTTAGGACTTCCCTCAAGAGTCACTTGTGAAATACATAGGTGAAGTCTCATACCCCCACCTACACTAGGCAACTACCCTTAGGTTATCCTAGTTAGGGTCCTTACTGTATTTCCAATGTTCATTTTACTTTAGGAAAACTATAGCCTTAACCAACACTAAGACCATGGGTGCTACATGAAATTTGGTGTTGTATTGTCTTACACCAATGGAAGGTGTTCTTACCTAGCCTAGGTAAAACATTAACACATGCTAGTATACTAAGTGAAATCCCTTGCTAGATCCTATGTAGCAAGCATAGTTTATGGAACTAAGAGATATAAATAACCCTCTACATACTCATTGGCATTTAAGCCTCATCTCATGAGAAACCATGGGTGAAAATTCCTCAAGGAAAGTCAACACCTCATGTGTAACCATAGGTGAATATTCCTACAAGGGAAGTCAACAACTAATGAGAACCCAATGGTGAATCTTTTTCCTAGGGAAGCCAACACCTTTCATCGTCAAGTTCCCTCAGTGCTAAGCTAAGTTCCCTTTTTATTGAAAAGACTTTACTACATTACTTCATAAAACATAGGCTTAGGATATTGACTCCTTATATGCTTATAGCATATACAAGAACCTATCTAGTTTTAGGGTACATATGAGCACACCTTTGAAGGCCCCTCTATTCGATAGATATTCATGTATGCATGTATGTATAATTATATGTGACCACACATTAATGTCATACATGTTCATTTATCAATGCATAAGTCGATAAGTGTACCTATATGAGCAATCCTTTCATATCAACACTCTAAGACACTATCCCCATTCATACTTCATCATATCATATATTTAACATCATATCATATAAATCATATTCACAACATGTTCATAACATACTCATGCATTCATATTCATGTACATACGAAACAAAACTTAGGAACTATCCTATGAATGCACAGATGTGCAATGTATACAAAAGGTCCCATACCCTTTCCCATACTAGTACACCTATCAAGTTATCCTAGTTAATGGAATACATAACATACTTCACATACATTTACCTTAAATGCATGGTAGTAGTCATTTAGTGAATATGAGAACTACCTTGTATTAGACAGCATGATCCTTTGCTACATTGTAAGCATGCATAATGGGTTTGTGTGTGTGTGTGTGTTGGTCAATATGATCAGATAATGTCTATCAACCAATATATTGAGGAAGCCACCCTCCTAGGACCATATACACTTTTAAGCGTAGACCACACATCACAATTTAGCATAGGAGACAAGAAAATCTTCACATTACCACACATTTGCTTTCACGTCCATATTCAACACATATAAAATGATAATAAAGTAAACACCGCCACCACAATTGGATTATACCACACAATGCCATACAAGGCTTCATCAACAACACTATAGAGAAGTAGAGAAGTAAAAGATTTGAGCAATTCTTACCAATCCTTTAACCTTAGATCATCATTGATTAGTACAAGTATTTCGTCAACAATTCAAGTATAGGGAAGTATCAAAATATGCATGGACATAAATGAACTCATACTTAATTCACTAAAAGATCAAGATACTAACATAGGCACTAAACAATCAATTCAATAGAGAGTAGAGGAAATAAGCAATCCTACTAAATCCCTAAAAGATCAAGATACTAACATAGGCACTAAACAATCAATTCAATAAAGAGTAGAGGAAATAAGCAATCCTACTAATTTCCTAAAGCCTTGATCATCAATCATATTTTATCAATAATGTACATGTTATTCAGTATCTTAAGAGATCATTACTCAAAAGGAATCATGCTTCATCTAACATAAAATCGAGATCACATCATATACGTAGCATTATAAATCAATAGACTAGAAGAAACTAGATCAATTCACACCAAGACTTATTTACTTTGGTCATACAAGATTCATACCCATAATTCAACCATGATATTAACCTAAAGCACAAGATACAATCATCTTAACATACTCGAATTCCAGATTCATACATTATAAGGTCAATGTTAGAGTGAACACATAGAGACATGTGATAGACTTATTCAAATCTTTATGTATTGATCCACATGGATCATTCATCAACAATTCACCATGAATATACGTAATAAACAGTATAAATAAGAAATTCAACATAATAGAATCACAAATCCACCAATAACAAACCACAATCACAATGCCCATATAATAGGATAAATCTAGTTTGGGAAGGGACATGGGTTCACAATGCAATTGGATTAAAATTCACGTTAAAAACAATATATTATCATC
Organism: Solanum habrochaites; assembly: GCA_027704765.1. NCBI lineage: Eukaryota > Viridiplantae > Streptophyta > Magnoliopsida > Solanales > Solanaceae > Solanum > Solanum habrochaites. Next base: position 6,989,442 of record JAKWJA010002498.1, on the reverse strand, counting down.
AATTCATCATGATTAAGCCTTTGAAAATATTTTGAGAAAAAACCCATGGCTAGATTGAAGAAGAAGAAGTTTGATCATGAAATCTCTTTGAAAATTTTGAGATTAGCTCTCTAGTTGGAAGGATAACTAGAGATGAAGGATCATTATACCTTTATTAGATGAACAACCCACTAAAAATTTGTGAAGAACCCATGGGAATCCAATCTACAAGCTGACCTTGAACTTAACCTTCAATGGAGGTTTTTAGAGAGGATATTTTGGCAGAGGGAGGTTTTGATTTTTGAATGGAGGATTTGGTATGGAATATTCACGTTTTTAACAAACCTAATATGCCCAAAAATAGGTAATTAAACCGCCTAGTCTCATTTTAGAACGTGGGATGAATTTTCCATTTACACCATAATGGGACAGTTTCATGGCAGTTTTACACCGCCTGCATCGACGGACCCATCGACGCCCAGTAGGTCCAACCTTGTTGCAGGTTGTCGTTTGAGTCTGAGGATGGAAAAATGCCTTGATCCATCACAAGGATAAGTGTCCATCGATGCCTCCCCATCAATGTGCCTTTGGTGGATTGAATAGGCGTCTTTTGGTTCAGTCGATTGACATTGCCAAGGCAGTGTCTCGACAGCCTTAAGTTCTTTTTGAGAGCCTCTTGTGGGGCCCTTGTGAAGTCGTACCAGGACATTTCCAATGTGAATATAAACCTTAAAATGTTGAAGACCTTCCATTCAAGTTTTACCCAAAATGAACACGTAAAATACATCAAAATATGCAAGGCACAGTGAAGACACACATGAACATCTCAAGGGCTAAATTTCGAACGTCTTAGACTTTCTTGGACGTTTGACCTCCAAACTTCATAAAACTTCATACACTTGTTATATAAATCATTATCAATCATATAAGGTCTTAATAAGCTCATGAAACACATATAAGAACATAGAAACACAAAAGTTCCCTTAGGTGATTAGTCGTTGAACGTCTTGGTTGTCCCTTGACGTTTGACTTCCAAACAACTTCAAATCACCCACGAATACTTCAAAACACTTAAGTAAAATGTCAGAAAGATTATAAGAACAAGTGATGCTCTAGACATGCCAACTCATTTTGGGGGTCTGACAAGGATGCAACCCCGCCTCCTTCACGAGCAAATGTTGCATCTCCATCTTCTCAAGAGAGTTTAAGTGAAAGACCACATAGGATGAGGATCATTCTAAAACCCTATGACACAGAAGTAATTACTAATTTTGATTTTTTGTGTTGTCTCTTTGCTGATAGTGAACCAATGAATTTTGATGAAGCTGTTACTGACAAAAGGTGAAAATTAGACATGGAGGAGGAGATCCAGTCAATAGAGAAGAACAACACTTAAAATTTAACAACTCTTCCTAAGGACCATCAATAATTTGGAGTCAAATGGGCATACAAGACGAAGAAAAATGCCCATGGATAAGTAGAAAGATACAAGGCAAGACTTGAGGGTAAGGCTACAAACAAAGGCATGGCATTGACTCTGAGGAATTCTATGTGTCTGTTGCCCACATGGAGACAATACGCCTATTGATGTCGTTAGCGGCAAAAATGAAGTGGAAGATCCATCAACTATATGTCATACCGGCATTCTTGAATGGATATCTTGAAAAACAAGTCTATGTTGAGCAACCATTAGGTTTTGTGGTTAAAAATCATGAATATAAGGTATTGAGGTTGAAGAAATCCTTATATGAGTTAAAGTAAGCCTTATACAAGGTTTACTCGTTGTCTCCATGAATATCCTCTTTACATTAAAGTTCATACTAATGGACATATTCTACTTGTGTGTGTTTATGTTGATGATCTCATTCTAATGGGTAATAACACAGTTTTGTTTGAAGCTTTCAAGAAAACTATGTCCCATTTGTTTGAGATGACATACATAAGGCTCATGTCATATTACTTGGGCCTAGAAGTGAAGAAAACGGAGGAATCCCTCTTCATATTTCAAGAAAGCCATACAGAGGATATTTTGAAGAAGTTGAACATATTTGATTGCAACTATGTGAACACCCCAATGGAAAGTGGAACAAAATTGTCAAAATTTTACAATGGAGAAAAAGTGGATTCCATTATGTTCAAAAGTCTCGTTGGTAGTCTGAGATACTTGACATGTACAAGACCAGATATACTGTCACGTCCGGAATCTAGACCCCAGACGAGACAGGCGTCGTCGACCTCTCAGAGGTCGCAGACAAGCCTACATACGTCATTCTTACTTCATCTAGGTTAATTTTTAGCGGAAAATTTGAACTTTTTATTTTCTTATTTTATGATAAACATTTTGAACTTAACATTATAGGCGTTCACTAATCAACCATCTAATATTGAGATAGTCAAATGAAAGAAACAATTCATAATTGCATTAAAAGTATTTTTGCTAAAACGACACCAATGCAAAGTCTGAAATAGAAGTGGAAAGAAACACTTCTGCAACATGATCCACTATCTAAAGCCTACATCTAATCTAGATAATAACAGTAGACAGCATCGAAAGCATGAGGTCCTACCAAGTCCGGATGAAAGCTCCACATCCGGGTAGCTGCAACGTCGTTCTATAAGATCTAACGTCCACATGTACCTGCACCTAAAAGTAGATATTTGTATGGAATTAGTACACACTTGTACTAAGTATGGGTATATGCAATGACACACCAAGGACATGCATGAGAAAGAACAGATATTTCCTAACAACATGATTTATGGAAAGTCAAGTCAGTGGACTTGCCTAATTTTGATTAGGAATGTCAATGCACCTGCCAAATTTTGATTTGGAAAGTGATGCCATGAGTATAACATTCATCAACAAACTTATCATTTTGCAAACAGCATATAATATATTTCACATATCATATCAAATATAGAACATAACATCTTTCATATCATTTATTTATATGCCATGAGACCCTGGAATCGTGGACTTAACATTAAGACTTTCCAGAAATGAGGGCTCAACATATGGGACCTCAACTAGGAAGTCTACTTTAGCAAACACATAGTCTGCTTCGTTCGTTCAAACGTACTCCATTTCATTTAATTCATGGGCCAATGTATACACCACCTATACCTAGGATGTAGTTTAAGACTTTAATCGGGTTCGTTGTGCAATGAACAAGAATGACCTAATGTCAATACTTGAATCTAACTCACTATTTGATTACCCTTTCCTAACACCTTTGGCATCATTCATTTCATTATGTGCATCAATTGAGGATGGCCTCCTTCATTCATTGGCAACATTAACTTTAACCGACATAGATCATGTGAGCATCATGAAATCCAGCGTCATGAAAATCCACACCAAAAATAGGTGAAATCACCGTCCAAAGTGACCCAAAACATGCTAGCGTACATGGGAATTGAACCCCGCCAGATCCCTATATTGGCAGTATAGGTTCGAAGACTAGGAGATATAAGGATACCCATACACGGCATGCCGAACAGTCTAATCTCATGAGAGTTACGTGAACCTCTGCCCTTCCCGAAAGAAGTCATCACCGCTCATAGCTAGTTTATCGGTGATCAGTATAAAGTTCCATTACATTCAATTCATACATCATGGAAGGTGGCTTCTAGTATGAGGACATCATATCTCAATAGATGATTTCTCATCTCATCATTAGTATTAAGTGTGTTAATCTCAATACTTTTATTAGAGTGTTCATAGAGACTGGTCTCTTCATTAACTTTACACTTTCATATGTGACTACGTTTTGGTAACATTTACTTAGGCTCATTTGAGATTGCTCCCATCTTTTACATTAGCCTCATATCATGTTGTCACCACATTCATTAACATTAGCACATTTCCTCTTCATAATTACTCACCCATTTTACTTCAATGTTCATTTCATCATATGCCAATGCACTTGGCCATTTAGTGTGTTTCACACTCTTACTTAACCCTTCTAGGATTTCATCTTTTCTTTGTTCATTCCATCCTTTCATTGTTCATTTCATCAATTCATTACATACATCTTCGGTTCACTTATTTTTAATTGTATGCTAGACTTCTGGGTCTATACATACAAGCCATGAGGCTTCATTCATAGTTTGTTAAGTGACTTATATCTTCCTAAGATTATGTAGTACAAGAATTATGTATCTTATATGTATGCCAAGATCTCAATTTCGATCTAAGTAGATGGCATTATTCTTGAACATTTAATTCACGTATAATTTATGTATCAATACGGAAATTTGGGAAAGGGAACCCAAGTTCAAACCCCTTGGAAAATACTTACATTTTTCTTTGGCTTTATTTTTAGTCTTCATGAAATTGGGAACCTATATCGAGCCCCAACACCACCATTCTATCTTTATTTTTCTCCTTGGATTCTCCTTTTATTTGGACGAAGGGTTGTGGGATCGACCCCCCACAACTCCTTTTATTTTTCATTTAAAATTGTGTTATCAAATTCGCCTAGACCAAGAGGTTGTGGGATCAAACCCCCACAACCTCTCTTTAATTATTCTTTAATTCGCTAGAGACTATAAGGTGTGGGTTCTAACGCCCACAGCCTCCTTATTTTATTTTTTTACTTAAACTTTGACTTAGCTATGCATTGGCAGTGAGGTTGTGGAATCGAGCCCCCATAGCCTCACTTTATTATTTTTATTTCTCCTTTTTTCCTTTACATTCTTGAGGTCGTGGGTTCGATTCCCACGCCTCACACTTCCTTTCTTTTATTTTTTTTCCTTTCATTCGCTGCCAGGAGGTCGTGGGTTCGATTCCCATGCCACACATTTCTTTTATTTGCATTTTTAATTCTCCTTAAATCTGCCTAAGAGAGGTCGTGGGTTCAAATCCCGCGCCTCACATTCCTTTTCTTTTCCTTTTTTCCTTTCTCCTTTACTGCCTGAGAGGTTGTGGGTTCTAATACCACTCCTCTCATTTCTTTTCTTTTCATTTTTCATTTACCAGCCAAGGTCATAGGCTCTAGTGCCACATGCCACATTCCCTTTTTCTCACCTTATTTCATTGATTTTCAACATGGTGAGATCACGAGTTCAATCCCCAGTGACCTCACATATTTTAATTCATTTTTTCATAGCATGAAATTCTCCTTAGCTTGGCCGAAACTCATTAACAGGCTGCTTAAAAATTTTGCAGCCTATTTTCTCACTTCTTTCACATTAAATATTTAGACGTTTTAAGTAGTTTTTTAGTGAGTTCTTTAGGTTCATTTTTCAAGATTTTATTCGATAAAGACTTGCATTCAAATTAGAATTTTTACATCACTTATGAACATCACGATTTATATAAGTTTGTGCACGTAAGAACACAACCATAACATGTTATTTTGGAACCTCAAACCAAAGGTAATAGTCACGACTACATTGTACACACATACACATCTTTTCGGAAAACATAGGTTGTCATACATACGATTTCAAACACACATTCATGAACATATTCAACATGAAAGCACATTACATGCCTAATATATACAAGCAAACATACCCAACCTACGAATTAATGGGAGCTAGTGATAGGGACATGCAACAGGAACAATCCTAGTTTTCGGATTAGAATTTACTGAATCTTAATGGTTTTTTTGGGAAAGGTACCAAAAGAGAAGAAAACCCATACCTTTTTGACATTAAACCCTTGACTTGATGCCAAAAAACTCCTCCCAAGAACACGTCTAAGCTTCCTCAATATCAACTCCACTAGAATGACAACCTCCCTTAGCCTAGTGTGCGATTAACGTTTGTTTTCTTGTGATTTCGTGTGAGTTATTCAAGTGTGAAGAACTTGATTTATTTATATTCTTTTGTATCTTATTTTGGCAGATAATTTGGTGTGAAATAATGGAGATTGAGCGTGAGAGTTGAGAGATAGACGTGAGAGAGTAGGAGTTATATTAGGCTTTGGAGTCTAGTTTAGGACTTAGTCAAATAAGGTTTACTTAATTATTAAAAATCTGATTATTATTTTATTTTAAATAAGTTAATGAATAATTTTTATTAATTAATTATATTAATTCAATAACTTAAATAAAAAATCACATTAATTCATTGCTTCCACCTAGGTTCGAACCCGGGTGAAGCAAGACTTCACTTCAAGAGCTCCATTTCGGCTATCTCTCCCCAAATTGACCCTTCACCTTATTAATTAAATAATTAATTATATATTTAGGGTAATTACGATATTACCCTTATCCTGAAAAAAGAACATTTTACCCCTAGAACCTCCAAACCTAAGATTTCCTCTTTTTAAGTCCGGTAAAGACTCCTTCGTGTAAATCTTCATATTCGAGAGCCCAACATGGTTGGACCCAACATTTCCTAGTCAACTAACTCCCCATGTTAGTTGGCTTGGATGTAGCAAAGGTTCCGATGTCTAGTTCTACGCGCATTAATCTGTGTGAACCCTGGTCTAATCATAGGTATTCTTGACACATTAAGTATTATTTAGTATATCCATTTTTAGGATTGTTACATATACTCTTTGAAATTGGAGTATTAAGTCACTTCATGGAAGCTCCTACCTCCAGTCACTTGAAGGTTGCTAAAATAACTCTTCGCATCTAAAAGGTTCAATCGACCTTGGATTATTTCATTCTTCTTCTAATAATTTTAATCTTGTGGGATATTGTGATAGTGATTATGCGGGAGATGTTGATGATGGAAAAAGCACATCATGTTTTGTGTTTTTCTTGGGTGATTGTTTTATTTCTTGGAGTTCAAAGAAATAATTAATTGTTACTCTCTCAAATTGTGAATCTGAATATTTGGCAGCGACATCATGTACCTTTCATGCTATTTGGTTGAGAAGATTGCTGAAGGAACTCAATTTGCCACAAATTGACGCCACAATGATTTGTGTTGATAACAAATCTGCGCAAGCACTAGCAAAGAATCCACTGTATCATGATCAAATCAAGCACATAGACAGAATGTATCACTTTATCCGAGAATGCATTTCCAAGAAAGAAGTAGAGCTCAAGTATGTGAAATCTCATGATCAAGTTGCGGATATCTTTAAAAGGTATCTCAAGTTTGATAATTTTCAGAGATTTTGAACAAGCCTTGGAGTGAAGAAGAAAAATCAAAATTAAAGGACAAATTTGTGGAAGTAAAATCTTGAAAACAATTAATTTGACAGTCATACTAGTTGAAAGTACTATCACAAATGTGAAAATTGTTAGCCACGTTTGTGGAAGTAGGTAGTCAAAATTTGGTATAAGTTTATGAGTTTGGCATCAAATTTTTTGGTGGAAATTGTCTACCACATTATGTCATTAATGATGTAATCAAGTATTGAAAAAACTCTACAAATAGAGTAGTAATTGTACACTTGAAGACACACCAAAATAGAGAAGCAATAGAGAGTAGAGAGAGTAATCCACAAACTACTTCTTAGTTTGTGAGAAGATAGTGTAGAAGTAATATTATTGTAAGTTGTAAGAAATAAAAGAGTGTTGAGCAGCAACCTTTTGACATTATCAAGTTTTTCATCAATATTATTATATTATTTATTCGGGTATCATATTTACCCATTATAATATTCGGTGTCGTTGTTAATCTTTCCCTATTGCTATTTAGTTTGGACATTATCCTGGGTGTGATTATCATTTTGTCCAATAAACCAGAGTCCATCCTTGGATGAAGATTATCGAATGGAACAATGAAATTGGTTGGGGGAGGGGAATTGATCTTTCTCTTGGTCAGTGATAGGGGAACTCAACTCAAGTTATTAACTATCTAATTCATTCAAATACCTAATAATTTTGCAAACTCAAGGTCGTGAATAAATTGCCACCAAACTTGTAGCAAATATGATAACAGAGGCTACTGCAGATCGAGTCCTTGCTTGTGATCTCCATTCTGGCAAGTTAATGGGCTATTTTGACATTCCAGTGGATCATGTACCTAGACAGGTAAATTTTCCATAGCCGCAACATTAACTTTAGCATCAATAGTGCTGGTACTAGGTAAGATATTACAAAATGAGAAAATTTGGTGAGAAGAATTTCCTTTCATTGGAAATTGTATAACGTTGATTAATTTTTATCTTTATTTCTTTTGTGTTTGCATGTATAGCCTGTAATACTTGACTACTTTCCGAACAAAACTATCTGCTCTGTTGAGTCTAGTTGTGGTATCTCCTGATGTTGGGGAGGTTGCAAGGGCAAGAGTTTTTGCTAAGAAGTTGTCTGATGCACCCACAGCTATCATGGATAAAAGACGTTATGGACACAATGTTGCTGAGGTAACCTGGTTTATACCATTTTATTAAGGTTTATTTTGCACCCTCATTTTTTTTCGTCCCTTTTCCCTTTTTCTTGTCTTTTTTCTTTCTTTATACATTGCATTTGAGGTTTGTTTGGGATACTTCTTTTTTTTTGGCTATAAGATCTTTCGTGAAGAACAAACTTTTAATATTTCTATTGCAAAATGAGCTGAGATGTTTATGCATGCACTACTCACACGGTTTTTAGGTACTTTCTGTATGCTTTACCAGAATTTTGAAAGTCGCATCAATCCTAAGCACATATTTTTCTTAGTTAGCGGTGATGAAGATGTCTACTCTTGGGATCTTTCTCAATATAAAATGTGTACTCAGTGGATCTAAAAAATGTAAGCTCTTGTTCAATTCTCGGAATTCTGTCAATTTCCTTTGAGAAGATAAAAGAAACTGCATCAATTACTAAAAAAATTTAGGAAAAGAAAACTTTTTCATCCAGATCCTACTCTTCTTAATAAAATAAATCACAAGGGAATTTGAGCATTGTTTGCATTGTGTCGTTCAATAAATTGCTTTGGACTTTAAATGCTAAGCTGCCCAACTTTGCATGGTACTTGTGATATATTGAAGAACAAGTTTGGGCATTGATTATTTAGTTCCCTTTCAATTGGTGCCTTGAAACTGTTGTCTAGAACTTGAAGCGGAATCGTAATGAAGTGAGAATTTTAAGCTATAAAATTTAGTTGAGGTGCCTAAGTGAAAGTTGGTGCCAATGAGACTATTGACGGATTCAATCATTTTATTAATTCCGCTCAAGTAGTCTTGAACTAGATGTGTCAATAAATGAGAATCAATTTCTTAAAGGGTGAGTTTTGAAGAATACTCCTAGTGTTGTCTCTGCCTTGCACATGATGTATTTGTAAGCCTTTTTAAAAGGCATAAAATATAGATTTTGAAATTTTCCGTTGTTTGGCTTATACAATTATTGAATAATAAATTTGCTCGGATTTAAAATGTGTGAATGGAAAATGAAGAGTTGCGACTTTTATGAAGAGTTGTGACTTTTTATGGAAGGTTGCAACTTTTATGAAAAGTTGTGACTTTTGTGAAAAGTTGTGACTTGTATGAAAAATGGTGAATTTTATGGAAAGTTGTGACATTTATGAAAGATGACGACCTTTCCAAAAGATTGTGATTATTCCAAAAGTTTGTGACCTTTCTTGTAAGACACAACAAGAACCTTTTGGAACTACCCTTTGTTTTCTATCAATCGAGGGATTTCCTCCCATTTTAAAAATAGAATTTATTTACTTCTTCTTCTACTACTACTAAATCTAGTATTCTAAGTGTACTTTATTGCCGATTAGTGCCTTGCTCACACCAGCGTTTTGGGTATCAATACAGTGGTGATTGAGATTATTCTATAATTGGAGGACATATTTCAAATCAAACCTCAGAAACTAGAGGGGAATATTTTCCTTAAAGGGGACACTTTGCATTTAGTGGACTTGATCTTCTTTCTGTTTTGGGAAAAGGGTCTGATATACCCCTTAAATTTGTCATTTGGAGCTGATATACCCCTCGTTATAAAAGTGGCTCATCGTTATACATACGGCTCACATATACCCCTGTCGTTACAAAATGGCTCACATATACCCTTCATTTAACGGGAGTTAAAAACTTAGTTTTAAATTTATATTTGTTACTTCTAATTTTTTTTAAAAAATATTATTTAGGGGTATATATGATTCTTCTATCAAAGTTCAGGTATATTTTAATTTTTTTCATTCGTAAATTATTTTTTGACTTATTTTATTATAATTATTTGAGTTTCTTATTCTTATTTTATTTTTTTTCTTTCATTCCTTAGTTTAAAGAAAAAAAATTTAAACTATTTTTTTTGTGTGTATTGTAATTTAATTTTGTATTCGAAGAAAAAAATTTGGTCATCTACAATAAGTTTTACAAGAATATTAGTGAAACATAAATAAATTTGATTATCAAAATAATAATTATAAATTAGTCATTGAAACAAAAAAAGTCAAAAAAATATGTTTGACGAGGATTAAATTTATTCATATGGGATTATATTTTTTAGAAAAAAATAATAAAAATTTAGATTAAAATTATTTTTTTTCATTTCCGTTAGAGGAAAAGTGTATATGTGAGCAATTTGTTTACAAGTAGGGGTATATATGAATCACTTTTATAATGAGGGGTATATCAGCTCCAAATGACAAAGTTGAGGGGTATATCAGACCCTTTTCCCTTCTGTTTTTTCAAATTCTTGTATATGTTACAAATTTTAGATTTGTGAATTAGTTTATGTTCTTCACTGGTTCATTAAACTTTAGTAACTTTGTGTTTATGCAAAGTTTGTTTGAAGCAATAAGAATGTTTAAACACAAATTAACAATAATTCTTCTTTAAAAAAAATATTTCATATGTTTTTTTCTAATCTGTTTCTAATTCTAGTTTCTCTTCTAGTTTTAATTTTCTAGTTGTGAAAATATTCTTAAACTTTGTTGTCTTACCAAGTTCTTCAAAGTTTTGCTCTAAGTATGTTAGGATTACAAGATGAACAACAATCTTGAGGATAATGTCCCTTCTATTAAAACCAATGTCCTTTCAGTTCACCAATTCACAAAAGACAATAATTGTTCACTCTTGTTCACCTCTAATGATTTTCAAATCCTAGACAATACTACCAAGAGAGTGATTTTTTAGGGCCCCTGTGAGCATGGTCTGTATGTTCTTCCTAGCACAAGTTCGTCTGCCCACCCAGTTTCAGAAAGCGTTCTTGTGGCTCCGGTGGCTCTTTCGGCTAATGGCCACAGTCTGTTGTGGCACAGTCATCTGGGTCACCCGTCTACTCAAATAATAAATTCTTTAATGTCTCAATTAGCTTTTTCTTCCATTCATGTAAACAATTGTGACTCCTGTTTAATTGCTAAATCTCATAAATTACCTTTTACTTTATCTGAGAAGCATATAACTGCACCTTTTCAACTTATTCATTCTGACCTATGGGTTCCTACTGCTGTTCCTTCATTTGCTGGTTTTCGCTATTATATTTGTTTTGTGGATGATTTTACAAAATACACTTGGTTGTACCCTGTCACGGACTTTTCAATCTAGACAAGACTTCATGCGGCACTTGACGGTTTGCTCACGAATCTTTCACGTATCTCACAAACTCAAGTAAGCCTCACAATTTTGGATCGCTAAGAGAAATCAAGAAGAAAGACAAAAGACAATTTTGGAAGAATGGACTAATATCTTATTAGTCAATTGAATTGTTGGATGCTTTACAAAATACAATGACCCTACTATTTATACTACTCTAACCACTAAGAGTAAATAAATACAACTATACAAGTCCCTATGTTCATGCACTCAAGGCATGACTACATTCTAAGAATGTCTAAGTCTTCCAAAAAGGACTCCTAGCCTTGACTAGTCTGCCCCACGTTCTGCCCAAGCCTCTCCAAGGCTTGAAACTGCCGCCCCATTGATTGTTGTAACAGCTGTAATGGCTGTAACTGCTGTAACAGCTGAAACTGCTGAAATGGTTGCCCCTCCAACTGCTGCCTGCCCCTTGCGCCTGCTGCTGGCTGCCTGGACGGGTCGTGACAAACTCCCCCACCTGATGATGCGACGACCGCGTCACATTGCATCCGTATCGGCGTCTGCCGGGTGACCATCAACTTGCGTACTCGATCAACCCCTTCGAGCAGCCTCTTCATCGATGTCCCGACCTTTCTTGACCCGATCTTCCGAACTTCCTCCTTCAATGGAGGCAAGTGCTCCGGCGGCTTCTTCATCACGTCAGTGTTCCTACTCGGAACCCTCTTACTGCGCGGTGGCATGGTCTTTCCAGCACCATTGTCTTCTCTCGAACTTGCAATGGTCTCTGCTGGTGTTAACCTTCTTCTCACGTCGACCCTCTCGAGCCTCATGGCTGTCAGTCTAGCCTGTCCCTCCGTTGCCTGCGCCTTCACCATGGGAACTGTATATTCCCTTCCCTTCTCCTTGATTGTCAATTTTTGGAGATGAGGATCGATTACTGCATGGCACTGCTGGAAGAACTTCTGCCCAAGAATAACATCAAACATATTGATGGGGGCGACAATGAATTTGGTTTTCCCTTGCCAATCGCCTACCGTGATGTTCACCCCGTGCGCAACTCCAACTATGCGAGTCGGTGATGCGTTGACAGTCCTGATTTGGGCGTTGCTTGCACCAAATCGCAACCCCAACCTTGCTGCTGCCGTCTTGGTCACAAGATTGACCTCCGCACCGGTGTCGACCAACACACGAGCAGGTTTCCCATTGATCGTGATGTCGACCGTTTGACCCATGCCATGGACTTCACAAGTCCCTTGTAAGCATGCTTCGGCTCCGCTTGCCTTGGATTATCTTGCCTTGGCCTCGTCGATGGTTGTTCAATCGCAGCTCCGCATAGGCTTACAACGCCCAACTGCTTAGTCTCCCCGACTTCCTCTTGGGCTNCCTCCTCCTACTCCTCCTCCTACTCCTCTCCTCCTCCTCCTCCGCCTCCTCCTCCTCCTCCTCCTCCTCCTCCCCTCCGCCTCCCCTCCTCCTCCCCTCTCCTCCTCCTCCTCTCCTCCCCTCCTCCCTCTCCTCCTCTCCCCTCACTCCTCCTCCTCCTCCTCATACCCTCCTACCTCCTACCTCCTCCTCCTCCTCCTCCTCCTCCCTCCTCCCTCCTCCTCCTCCTCCTCCTACTCCTCGCCTCTCCCTCCTCTCCTGCCTCCTCCTCAGCCCCTCCTCCTCCTCCTCCTCCTCCTCCTCCTCCTCCTCCTCTCCTCCTCCTCCTCCCCTCCTCCTCATCCTCCTCCTACTCCTCCTCCTCCTCCTCCTCCTCCTCCTCCTCCTCCTCCTCCTCCTCCTCCGCCTCCTCCTCCTCCTCCTCCTCCTCCTCCTCCTCCTTCCTCCTACCTCCCTCCTCCGCCTCCTCCATCCTCCTCCTCCTCCTCCTGCCTCCTCCTCCTCCGCCTCCTCCTCCTCCTCCTCCTCTCTCCTCCGCCTCCTCCTCCTCCTCCTCCTCCTCTCCTCCTCCTCCCTCTTCCTCCTCCTCCTCCTCCTCCCTCCTCGCTCCTCTACTCCTCCTCCTCCTCCTCTCCTCCTCCGCCTCCGCCTCCTCCTCCTCCTCCTCCTCCTCCTCCTCCTCCTCCCTCCTCCTCCTCCGCCCTCCTCCCTCCTCCCTCCTCCTCCTCCTCCTCCTCCTCCTACTCCGCCTCCTCCTCTCTCCCTCCTCCTCCTCCCTCCTCCTCCTCCTCCTCTCCTACCCTCCTCCTCCTCCTCCTCCTCCTCCTCCTCCTCCTCCTCCTCCCGCCTCCTCCTCCTCCTCCTCCTCATCCTCCTCCGCCTCCTCCTCCTCGTCCTCCTCCTCCTCCTCCTCCTCCTCCCCTCCTCCTCCTCCTCCTCCTCCCCTCCTCCTCCTCCTCCTCCTCTCCTCCCTCCCTCCTCCCCTCCTCCTCCTCCCCTCCCCTCCTCCTCCTCCTCCTCCTCTCCTCCTCCTCCGCCTCCTTCCTCCCTCCTCCTCCTCCGCCTCCTCCTCCTCCTCCTCCTCTCCTCCTCCTCCTACTCCTCCTCCTCATCCTCCTGGCCTCGCTCCTCCTCCTCCTCCGCCTCTCCTCCCCTCCTCTCCTCCTCCTCTCCTCCTCCTCCTCCTCCTCCTCCGCCCCGCCTCTCCTCATCTCCTCCTCATCCGCCTACTCCTCCTCCTCCTCCTCCTCCTCCTCCTCCTCCTCGCCCCTCCTCCTCTCCTCCGCTCTCTCCTCCTCTCCTCCTCCTTCCTCTCTCCTCCTCCTCATCCTCCTCTCCTCCTCCTCCTCCTCCTCCTCCTCCTATCCTCCCCTCCTCATCCCTCCTCCTCCTCCTCCTCCTCCTCACTCCTCCGCCTCCTCCTCCTCCTCCTCCTCCTCACTCCTCCTAATCCGCCTCTCCTCCTCCTCCTCAGCCTATCCACGCCTCCTCCTCCTCATCCTCCTCCTCCTCCTCCTCCCTCCGCCCTCCTCCTCATCCTCCTCCTCCTCCTCCTCCTCCTCCTCCTCCTCCCCGACCTCATCCTCCTACTCCTCAGAATCATCCGCCTCATCATCCTCCTCCGCTCCTCCTCCTCCTCCTACCTCCTCCTCCTCCTCCTCCCTCCTCTCCTCCTCCGCCTCCTCCGCCTCCGCCTCCTCGCTCCTCCCCTCCCGCCTCCCCCCTCTCCGCCTCCTCCTCCTCCCCTCCTCCTCCTTACCACTCTCCTCTCCTCCGCCTCCTCCTCCTCCTCCTCCCTCCTCCCTCCTCCTCCGCCTCCGCCGCCTCCTCCTCTCACTCCCCTCTCATCTCCTCCTCCTCCTCCTCCCTCCTCCTCCTCCTCCTCCTCCTCTCCGCTCTCCTCCTCCTCCTCCTCCTCCTCCTCCTTACCTCCTCCTCCCCTCCCCCTCCTCCGCCCCTCCTCCTCTCCTCCTCCTCCTCCTCCTCTCCTCCTCCTCCTCCTCATCCTCATCCTTCCTCCTGGCCTCCTCCTCCTCCTCCTCTCCTCCTCCTCCTCCGCCTCCTCCTCCTCCACTCCTCCCCTCCTCCTACTACTCACTCCTCAGCTCCTCAACTACTCCTCCTCTCCTCCTCCTCCTCCTCCTCGCTGGGCGTCCGCCTCCTCCCTCCGCCTCCTCCTCCTCCCTCCTCCCCCTCCTCTCCCTCCCGCCTCCTCATCCTCCTCCCTCCTCCTCCTCCCTCCTTCCTCCTCCTCCCCTCCTCCTCCTCCTCCTCTCCCCTCCTCCCTCCTCCTCCCTCCTCCTCCTCCTCCTCCTCCTCCTCCTCCCCTCCTCCTCCTCCTCCTCCTCCTCCTACCTCCTCTCCTCCGCCTCCTCCTCCTGGCCTCCTCCTCACTCCTCAATCTCTCCTCCTCCCTCCTCCCTCTCCTCCCCTCCTACTCCTCCTCCTCGCCTCCACCATCCTCCTCACTCCGCCGCCCTCCTCCTCCTCCTCACTCCCTCCTCATCCCTCCCCTCCTCCTCCCCTCCTCTCCTCCCTCATCCTCCTCCTCCTCCTCCTCCTACCGCCCTCCTCCTCCTCTCCTCCTCCTCCTCCTCCTCCTCCTACCCTCCTCCTCCTCAGCTCCTCCTCTCACTCCTCCCGCCCCTCTCCCCTCCTCCTCCTCCTCCTCCACCGCCTCCTCCTCCCCGCCTCCCTCCGCCCTCCTCCTCCTCCTCACTACCTCGCCTCCCCTACTCCTCTCCTCCTCCTCCTCCTACCCTCCTCCGCCTCCTCTCCTCCACTCCTCCCGGCCTCCTACCTACTCCTACCTCCCCATCCTCCCCTCCTCCTCCCCCTCCTCCGCCTCGCCTCCTCTCCGCCCCTCCTCCTCCTCCTCCTCCTCCCACCCCTCCCCCCCCTTCCTCCTCCTCCTCCTCCTCCTCCTCCCCATCCTCCACTCCTCTCCTCCTCCTCCTCCTCTCTCCTCCTCCTCCTCCCCTCCTCCTCCTCCTCCTGTCCTTCCTCCTCCTCCTCCTCCTCGCATCTCCTCCTCATCCCCTCCTCCTCCCCCACCCTCCCCCTCCTACCCTCCTCACCTCCTCCTCCTCCTCATCTCCGCCTCCTCCTCTCCTCTCCTCCTCCTCCTCCTCTTCTCTCCTCATCTCTCCTCCTCCTCTCCTCCTCCTCCTACTCCTCCTCCTCCTCCTCCCCTCCTCCCTGCCTCCTCCTCCTCCTCTCCTCCTCCTCCTCCTCCTCCTCTCCTCCTCCTCCTCCTCCTCCATCACTCCTCCCCTCCTCCTCTCCTCCTCCTCCCCTCCTCCTCCTCCATCCTCCCATCCTACCTCCTCCTCCTCCTCCTCCTCCGCTCCTCCTCCTCCCCTCCTCCTCAGCCCCTCTCCTCCTCCTCCTCCTCCCCTCCTCCTCCCCTCCTCCTCTCCTCCTCATCCTCCTCCTCCTCCTCCCCTCCTCCTGCCTCCATCCTCCTCCTCCTCCTCCTCCTCCTCCTCTCCTCCTCACTCTCTCCTCCTCCTCCTCCTCCTCCGCCCCTCGCCTCCTCCTCCTCCTCCTGTCCTCCTCCTCCCTACCCTCTCTCCTACCTCTCCTCCTCCTACCTCCTCCTCCTCCTCCTCCTCCTCCTCCTCCTCCTCCCCTCCTCCTCCTCTCTCCTCCTCCGCCTCCTCCGCTCCTCCTCCTCCTCCTCCTCCTCCCCTCCTCCTCCTCCTCCATCCTCCTCCTCCTCCTCCTCCTCCTCCTCTTCCTCTCCTCCGATCCTCTCCTCCTCCTCCTCCTCCTCCCTCCTCCTCCTCCTCCTCCATCCCTCCTCCTCCTCCTCCTCCTCCTCCTCCTCCTCCTCCTCCTCCTCCTCCTCCCTCCTCCTCCTCCTCCTCCTCCTCTCACATCCTACCTCATCCTCCCTCCTCCTCCTCCATCCCCTCCTCCTCTCCTCCTCCTCCTCCCTCCTCCTCCTCCCCTCTCCTCCTCTCCTCCTCCCTCCTGCCTACCTCCTGCCTCCTCCTCCTCCTCCTCCATCCCTCCTCCTCCTCCTCCTCCTACCTCATCCTCCTCCTCCTCTCCTACTCCTCCTCCTCCCTCCTCCGCCTCCTCATCCTCCTCCTCCTCCGCCGTCTCCTCCTCCTCCTCCTCTCCTCGCTCCGCCGCCTCCGTCCATCACTCCTCCTCCTCCTCCTCCTCCCCCCTCCTCCTCCTCACTCCCTGCCTCCTCATCTCCTCCTCCTCCTCCTCCTCCTCCTCTTCTCCTCCTCCTCGCTCCAGCCTCCCTCCTCCTCTACTCCTACCTCCGCCTCCTCCTCCTCTCCTCCCCTCCCTCCTCCCCTCCTCCTCCTCCTCCTCCTCCTCCTCCCTCTCCTCCTCTCCTCCTCCACTCCGCCTCCTCCTCCTCCTCCTCCTCCTCCTCCTCCTCCTCCTACTCCTCCTCCCTCCTCATCCTCCCTCCTCCTCCTCCTCTCTCCTCCTCTCCTCCTCCTCCTCCTCCTCGCCTCCTCCTCCTCCCTCCTCCTACCTCCTACTCCTCCTCCTCCTCCTCCTCCTCCTCCTCCTCCTACTCCTCCTCCTCCTCCTCCGCGCTCCATCTCCTCCTCCTCCTCCTCCTCCTCCGCCTC
Organism: Solanum habrochaites; assembly: GCA_027704765.1. Lineage (NCBI taxonomy): Eukaryota > Viridiplantae > Streptophyta > Magnoliopsida > Solanales > Solanaceae > Solanum > Solanum habrochaites. Next base: position 6,972,099 of record JAKWJA010002498.1, on the reverse strand, counting down.
CTCCCCTCCTCCTCCCCTTCCCCTCCTCCGCCTCCTCCTCCTCCCTACCCTCTCCATCCTCCTCCTCCTCCTACTCCTCCTCCTCCTCCGCCTCCTCCTCCTCCTCCTCCTACTCTCCTCCTACCCTCCTCCTCCTCCCATCCTCCTCCTCCTCCGCCTCCTCCTTCCTCCTCCTCCTCCTCCTCCCCCTCTCCTCCTCTCCTCCGCCTCCTCCTACCTCCTCTCCTCCTCCTCCTCCTCCTCCGCCGCCCTCCTCCTCTCCTCCTCCTCTCTCCTCCTCCTCCTCCTCCTCCTCCTCCTCCTCCTCCTCCCTCCTCCTCCTCCCCTCCTCCTCCTCTCTCCTCCTCCTCTACCTCATCCCTCCTACTCCTCCTCCCCTCCAGCCTCCTCCTCCTCCTCCGCCTCCTCCTCCTCCTCCTACCTCCTCCCCTCCGCCTCTCCCTCATCACTCCTCCTCCCACTCTCTAATCCTCCTCCTCCTTCCTCCAACCTCCTCCTCCTCCTCCTCCTCATCCTCCTCCCCGCCCTCTCTCCTCCTCCTCCTCCTCCTCCTCCTCCTCCTCCTCCTCCTCCTCCTCATCCCTCCTCCTCCCCTCCTCCTCCTCCTCCTACTCCTCCTCCGCCTCCTCCTCTCCTCCCTCCTCCCTCTCCTCCCTCCTCCTCCTCCTCCTCCCGCCTCCTCCCTCATCCGCTCCGCCTCCTGCCTCCTCCTCCGCCTCCTCCTCCTCCTCCCTACCTCCTCATCCTCCTCCTCCTCCTCCTCCTCCTCCTCCTCCTCCTCCTTCCTCCTCCTCTCATCCGACCGCCTCCTCCTCCTCTCTCCTCCCTCCTACCTCCGGCCTCCTCCTCCTCCTCCTCCATCCGCCTCCTCCTCTCCTCCTCCCTCATCCACCTCTCCTCCTCCTACCTCCTCCTCGGCTCCTCCTCCTCCTCCTCCTCCTCCTCCTCCTCCTCCGCCTCCTGCCTCCTCCTCTCTCCTCCTCCGTCCTCCTCCTCCTCCTCTCCTCCTCCTCGCTCCTCCTCCTCCTCCTCCTCCTCCTCCTCCCTCCTCCTCATCCTCCCTCCTCCCTCCTCCTCCGTCTACTCCTCCTCCTCCTCCTCCTCCTCTCCTCCTCCTCCTCCTACATCCTCCTCACTCCGCTCCTCCTACCTCCTCTCCTCCTTCCTCCGCCTCCCCTCCTCTCCCTCTCCTCCTCCTCCTCCGCCTCCTCCTCCTCCTCCTCCTACTCCTCCTCCCGCCTCCTCCTCCTCCTCCTCCTCCGCCTCCTCCTCCTCCTCCTCCTCCTCCTCCCCTCCTCCTCCATCATCCTCCTCCTCCTCCTCCTCCTCCTCCTCATACTCCTCCTACTCCTCTCCCCCCTCCTCCTCCTCCTCCTCCTCTCCTCCTCCTCCTCCTCCTCCTCCTCCTCCTCCTCCTACCCTCCTCCTCTAATCCTCCTCCTACTCCTCCTCCTCCTCACTCCTCCTCCTCCTCCTCCTCCTCCTCCTCCTCCTCCTCCGCCTCTCCTCTCGTCCCCCCGACCTACCTCCTCCTCCTCCTCCTCACTCCTCCTCCTCCTCCTCCTCCTCCTCCTCCTCCTCCTCCTCCCCTCCTCTCCTCCATCCTCCTCCTCCTCCTCCTCCTCCTCCTCCTCTCCTCCCTCCTCCTCCTCTCCTCCTCCTCTCCTCCTCCTCATCCTCCTCCTCCTCCTCCTCCTCCTCCTCCTCCTCCTCCCCTCCTCTCCTCTCCTCCTCCCTCATCCCCTCCTCCTCCTCCTCCTCCTCCCCTCCTCCGCCTCCTCCTCCATCCCCGCCTCTCTCCTCCTCCTCCTCCTCCTCCTCCTCCTCCATCCTCCTCCTCCTCCTACATCTCCTCTTCCTCCATCATCCTCCTCCGCCTCCTACTCCTCCTCCTCCTCCTCCCCTCCTCCTCCTCCTCCTCCTCCTCCGCCTCCTCCTCCTCTCCTCCTCTCGCCCTCCTCCTCCTCCTCCTCCTCCTCCTCCTCTCCTCCTGCCCCTCTCCTCCTCCTCCTCCTCCTCCTCCTCCGCCTCCTCCTCCTCCTCCTCTCCTCCCCTCCCTCCTCATATAATCATCAGCCTCCTCCTCCTACCTCCACATCAGCGTACATAACATGGATTCCCTTGTTCGTTTGGTCTCGCCCCATCCATGGCCATGCTCCCGTAACCCCCAGCCATCGACTTCGGCAACGGCAGGACTAGCTCACATAGACCAATCCGCGATAAGTACGACGGGCGGGCCGCAGACTACTACGTCTTGGGGGGAACGGTGATCGCGCTTGGAACCGTAAAACCCTATGCGGTACGCCGGAGCACAGCGGAAGGGCCGACGAGTGGAACCCGAGGGAGACCCGGCAGGAAGACGGTGTAGGGCAAGGAGGAACAGGGACCCCTAGGAGTACTACCGTAAGAAGCCGCTGCGAAGGCCGTGGCCGGACACCCAGGAGGACGAGTCAAGAAGGAATCAGAGGGCAGGGAGGCGGGTGGAACACGAGGAGAGGGGGCGGCAAGCAGGGGGTGGGGGCGGGGGCTAAGGCTTTTATGCCTCGGGGCAGCGGGAGGGGTTCTAGAGAGAGACAGAGTGTAGAAGAGAAGGGGGGATCGGATTGGGAGGGGGAAGGAAGGAGGGAGGGGGGGTGGTTTAATGGCTTAAAAGCTTGTTTATAGGGGTATAAAATCCTTTACAATGCCCACCCATATAAAATTAATTAAAAAGGATTTTCCTATTTTGACCCTCATTAGGCAACCATGGAGCGAGGCACCATAATAGGGATCACTAGACGTGGTCAAGACCACGAGCCGTGGTACTGCCCGTGGTGCCTTGGGAAGTGGCTTGGCCAATGAGTCTTGGCCTCCACAGGCATGACCACGCGACTTCACACGATATGTGGTCAAGACCACTGGTCGTGGTCCCTAGGCAGTAGTTAGGCCTCAAGGCCTTGCCTCCCACAAACCGAAGGGGTCTTCAAGAGACCCTCACAAACCACCGGTGATGAAGGTGGTCTTGAATCTTGGGCAGTGCTTTGCTAAGTTTGGGGCAGCCTTGGCCTCAAGCTTAGGCTTTGCCCCTTTTCCTTGGCACTAGCACTTACAAACCTCAATTAAACCCTAGATGGTCTACTACACTACGAGGTCAAACATGTACCTTGACGTTTAACCCCTAAACTCCTCATATTAAGTACGAGAAGTCTTATCTACGACCCTAACCCTCAACATAAGAAATCTAGAACCCTCGTTTGAGGCTCTAGTTTGGTATACTAGTTTCCGGGATATTACAATATCTCTCACTTCGGAACATTCATCCTCGAATAAAATTTCTAAACACTTCTTAAGGGAAATAACTCTAGACTATCAGACCATCATGCATGAAACATATATAAATGAACACAACAAAAGAGGAAAACTTCAATCCCAAACTAAGTAGACTCGATGCAACACAAGAAAATAGGAACTATATCTAACAACCATTTATACATGAAATTCTAATAATTAGTCATTTTAAAGGAGGAACTACCATATCTAAGTGATAGCATGCTTATGTATTCATCTCATGAAGTCAAATAGGCAATTCATACTCAATGCACCACAGAGTGACATAAAACAATGGACATAAGTCATTTGTACATATACCTAAGCTTTTTCATGAACATGAATGTAAGGAAATCATGGCAACACATACACACAGAATAACCTTACTCGCTAGACACACTATATCCCCCTTGGGAGTAAGCCTATTCCATACTTTTGTAACATTCTGTATCACATGAAAGCAACAATGACGCTTATTCATACTAAAGACAACATCAAAGTCTATCATAACCAAAGTCATAAATGACAAGCAACACATGAATCTAGATAAAGCATGAAGCACATACCGATAGCAACATGAGAAGATCACTCTTCATCATTCTTAGCTTGGATGTTATATAGCCTATTCTTCTTTTGGTCACTCTCATCCGAATCACTAGAGGCAACTTTCTCATCTTCCATTTCCTTATCCTTAAAAACCGTGTAATCTCTCATTTTGTGCCCATTTGTTTACACACCCATAGAAATCATCAATGTCGGCTAGGTGGTGAACCTTTTAACGTCATCAAAAACACTTCTTCCAATTCTAAGCGTCGATAGTAGTTAGATAGAATATAACCCAACCAAGGGTAGGGGTCGAGTCCCAAGGGAGTGGATTTTGAGAGTAAATAAGCCACGTACAAATGAGCTCATGCTAGTCAAAGCTAAAGAAATTATAATAAATAAAAAGGGTGACACAAGTTTTAATTAACATTGGGGGGTCTATTTTCAAATTAACAAATAAAAACAGCAAAAATAAGAGAGATACAAATGGGGAGACAAGATTCTTCAAATTTGATAGGAATATGGGCTTAACTAAACTACCAATTACATGATTTTGATAGAAGATTTTCTGGATATTTGTAAATAAGCTAGACTTTAGTGTGGGTAAATTCTCTCTCGAGTAACTTACACTGAATCAAACTGGTTTCTCTCGAACACCAAAAATGCCACTAGTATGCCCAGCCTCCGCTTTATCCCAATCACTCGGGACACTAGTATGCCCAGCCTCCGCCTTATCCCAATCACTCTCCCGAGCTGAAAGTGTGAGAGAGGATTGATACTTTTAAATTACACCTCCGTAAAGAATTATAATCTGTTGTAATCAAGTAGAAAACCAACTAGTAGGTTGGGGTCGATCCGACGAGGAAAATGATTTAGACTTAACTTCAATTCACAATCACGTGTATTTAGTCAAGGTCTTTCCGAAAGCAAGTAATTAAATGGATTTTTTTTTATGAAACAAGTTTCTTAAAGAATTCTAAGTTAACAAGTGATCAAAAGTAAAAGATTGAGTTTTTATCAAGTTGTGAGACTAACTAGGGTATATGTGTTCCCAATATGTTCATAACGCCGTATTCCTAGCAATAGCAATTCTTCCCTAGTGTTTTGATTTTTGGTCGACATCTAAAGAATTTCATCCCGTACCTTGGTTCTGCTACGTGTGTATACTTTACTAACCCTTACCCTTACCTCATATTAGACATCATAATCGATGTATGACTTATTTATTTCTTCGCACCGATCGACAGTAGCCTATTAGATAATATCTCACTAAATCTAAGTTGATAATTATTTTCTTATTAACTACCTCCTTGTTCCGGCAAGTAGCAAAAAGGCAAGTTTTAATGCGTGCACTAATTAAAAAGACTTCTAGGCGAGAGAATTATCAATACATGCAAGAACCTATATGCTAGGTTTACTTTGTTTATTACCCATGGTTCCCACAACCCCACTTGTGAATTTAGCTACCCATTCAAGCAAGATCACATTTCATGGTTTTTAAGAAAGAGTTCATGAACTTACTAAACAATAAGAAGAAACCTAGAAACTCAACTTGAAATTGCACGAAAATTTCTTCAACACGAATCCGAAAATTAATTAATTGCCAAAAGTTAGCAACCAATAATCTCCAATAGAAAATATAATAAAACCAAGAATATCCAACCTCAATAAGGAGGTTTTAATCCCCTATTTATAGAAAACATTGTCCGAAAAAAGGAATTAACATAAGGAAAGTTTGTAGTTGATGCGGCTTCAATCGACAACCCTACTGATGGACCATCGATGGAACAATGGTCCGTTGACTTCCTCCGTCAGTCCATACTTGGAATTATTTTTCTTCATCAGCTCAGCATCTTCTCATAATCAAATGACGAACCTGTAGTACGGTCTGTCGATGCACATCCGTCGCTCCACACTAAGAATATTAATGAATCACGTACGGGAACTTTCTCTAAAATCATCGAGGTTAACGAGTACGGTCCGTCGATCAATCGACGGACCCTCATTTTCTCTCGTGGTTCCACCCTTAGAGTTAGATTTACCTAATCTTCTCCCTCAGCCTGAACTGCACATCAACGACCACCACCTACAGACCGTCGATTGAATGACGGGCCATCGATGACCTTCATAGGTCATCTTAAACATTTTTTAGCTGCCTTCTGCGTTTTCAAAGTGCACATCTTTCATGCAAAACAATCTGAAAAATATGTGAAAACTACTACAAAAAGGTCTCTAGACACACACAACTCAACCAAAATGCACTAAAAACACCGTGTGACCATAGTACATCAACACCTCAACTTAAATTTGTTATTTGTCCTCAAATGACACATAATGACTCAAAACAAGATTTGTACAAAAGTATACGCTTTTAAGCTCTAGAAATCACATGGCTGTCTACCCAAAGTCTTTCTTTGATTTAGTGCAGGCTGAATCTCTTAGGCTCAACAAGCTAACTCATGCGGGTCACATTGTGCCACAAACTCACAATGCTTAGACACCTCTACCATTTTACCTATCACCAAGGTACCAAGGTTCCGATTCCGCAACTAGTGACCTCACATAAAAAGAAATCCTCATTTTTCACACATTGATCATGAATTTGGGTATGAGGATCTTTGTTCAACTCTCACACTCAAGAACAAGTTGAAATATAGTTAATACTCTTCGTCATAGTCTTCCCTTATTTTCACTGGTAGGTTCACCATGCTACACTCTAGGATTACGCTAGGGATTTCTAAGCTTGTAACGTACGCTCAAGGTCGGATATGATACATTTCGGTACAATTTTAGTGACTGTTTTCCCTCATTGACATTACCCTAAACTTCCCACCTCTTTTCATTACCCTTGACACCATATTTTTCTTCTCTTTTCTTCTTTGCTTGCTTCCCTATTTTTGGATGTGACTCTTACTTCTTTTGCATCTTTTTGTCATTAAAATCTCTTTTATTTTTATTTTTTTACTTTTTTTCTTCAATCAATTTATAATTTTGTCGAGTCACATCTTGTGCTCACTTTTTTTTTTATTTACATCTAACACTTTTCATACCCATTTGTGGGTCCTTACTCATAATAGCCACCTCAACTCATGATTTTTCCATGAGTTGAGGTGCACAATACCCGAAATCAAGTTAGGGACAAGACAAGGTTATTTATTGCATTATCTACCCTCAAAATAGGCTTTTGGCCAAAGTTGAGGTGCACATGTCCAAAGATGGACTGGGGCAAAAACTTTAGACCCTTGGAAGGTGAGTTGCTAAAAAAATTGTCTATTACAGGCTTAACATATTCGGATCAAGAATGGACAATTCTTTCATTTGGTTATCTTCCTTTAGGCTAGAAATAGGCTATCTCGAACAAAAGTCTATGATCACTTTTTCACTTCTAACACCGATTCCCTTCGAAGAACTAACCGGGAAAATCTAGTTAGGTACCAATGGTTGAACACTCAAATCTCCTCACAGTCTCTAGGAACCTCATTACACTATCAAATTATCAGCTTTCCCAATTTAGGTGTTAGTTCAAGGTCATGCAGTGGGTGCCTATCTATGTCATGCTTAGAGCCAATACATTAAACTTATTTTAACCTATACATGCAAGAACTATCCAAAAAGGGTATCATTTTATCATCCATCTACTTCAGTTTTCATGCTTTTCTACTTCGTACAAATTACGACAAGTCAGTTTAAGAGAAAAATAAATAATCTCTTGGAAAAATAAACACAATCAAGAAAATCCCAAGAGAGGATTCTGAGTTGGGTTACTCAGGGTTCACCATACAACTCACTTTCCATTTACCCCAACCACAACAAGTAAACCTGCAATTGTCCCTAATGTTATAAAATCATAACGATAGGATGGTAGGTGAAGCAAACTATGGCGCAAAGCGCCAAAGAACTATCAACATGTGGGTGGGTCCAATTTCCCGGAACCCACAAGATCAACACTTGGGTCACCCTCAGTAGTGCCCACTGAACCCTCCACACCATCAGTGGTGCTCCTATCATCAATCACCAGTACAAAACTGGACGCCTCAGTAGCCATCTCTCGTGATATAATCTGGCGGGCCTCCTCATCTACAAATGATGCCCTCCTAGCCAAATCTAACTCCGTGCACTCTCTCTATTTTGCACGGGCCTTATCGCCGGCCTCAGTAGTGCAGCTGGAGTGGTGCCTCTTTGTATAATCACGTGGATCAGCTGGTTGCTCAACATAGGACTTGAACAAGGTGTCGAGCATTGTGTCCTCTGTCAGCTCGATGAGCACACTCTATGATTCAGTCTCCCTCGTTTCCAGAATGGCATCAACATTAGCACACAAACTAGCAACCGCATATTAAAGAGTAGTGAGGTCTATCATGGGGGTTGGTCATGCTAGTACACGAAGCTCGAAGGTATCTAGGCATTGGTGGATCACATGAATTTTTCACTCAGTCTGCTGGGCCACCCCCTTCTCAAATTTATCCTCATCTTTAAAAATGGATTTCTGCATCCAAGGCTTTATGTGGTGGAGTAGAGTGGCCATCTCTGCCTCTAACTTCTGTACCTATGTTAAAGGAACCAGCGGTGCAGATAGCGGTGTGGATCAGGATGAGCTCGGTGCCCTGTTGGCAGCATGGGTGGAGTTAGGTGGGGTGGTGTCAGTAGGCTCAGCTATAGCAGGATCAGCCCCTTGGGCTAACTCCACCGTCTCCACCAAATTCTCGCTTAACGGGGCCACCTCAATCCTAGGCCTTCTCCGTGGTGTCTCTACATTGACTGCATCCTTGATGAGTCATATGTGGACCGTCCCCGCCGGGCTATTTAGTGTGTCACACTGCCAAATGGGTACCACAACCTCTCTACAAATATGGAAGATAAGACAAACAAAGGGGTAAGTAGTAGAGGTCTTGAAAGCCCTCTCACGTATCACTATTATCAGCACCCGAGCATAGTCTATCTCCTACCCTGCTACCATGGTTGCTACCAACACTACCCTATCCCTGGTAAGGATATTATCAACATTCATGGGCGAAAGTTGATGTCGGACCAGCAACCTGAAGAATTTTGCCACAAATGTAAGGGACACCTTCTTGAGTAACCCTTGGGGATATAACACCCAGTCAACCCTCTCCCCATCACTAGCCAGATTTTGAGCCAACCATCTCTTAACTGCCTCTCACTATTTTGCGGTTCTCTGAAATGCACCACTCTTTAATGTCTCCTACCTGTAGTCGAATTCTGAAGTAGTTAGGGCCCATTGTAAGACATTGGTGGGGCCGTATAGAAAATGACGGACGGTGGCCTCAGAAATATTAACAGAATAGCCCTGGACCAGTACAAGGTGAGTGGGTATTGTTTGGCAGGTCTCTCCCGCTTATCTATGGATCCTCGGAGAGTATCCACTATGAATTGTAGAACTCCCTAAAAATCTCCTCTCTGTAGGATCCCAAATCCGAGTCATTTACTTGAACTTTTGTAAGTTGAACAATCTGTGCACCTTGGGGACTGTGTGCAACCTCCTTGCGATGACTCGATGCTTCACCGTAACTAGACAGGTCATCACCCCCCTTTCATTTAGCATTTTGGCGTCTTTATTCACCTTATATTTCCATCAACGCACCAACGGTTAGGGTCCTCAGCTACAAGTTTTGGGTCATCTACTCGGGGTGCGGGTGCATACTCCGAGCTAATATCCTTATCAAACGAGGCTTGGTCATCGTGGCCCTCCAACCTAGTGGCTCCCTTAGAAGAAGAACCCAAGGCAATGCCCGCATTTGACCTACAAGATTTGGTCAACCCTGATGTGGAGAAAGATTCATAGCCTGATGCTCCTTTCAAATTAGAGGAAGACTCGTACGGTGAGTCGGTCATCTTGTGCTCCTTAACAGACTGGGAGGCAGTGACTATGCTAAGGAGCACCTTCCGGGGGTTAGCCGGTCCGTCGATGCTCCTCCATCGTTCCACACTTAGAATCATGAAAAATTAGGTTTAGGAACCTTCTGTGAACCCATTGACGGTTCATCAGTACGATCCGTCGATCAATCAACAAACCGTTGTTTTCTCTCGTGGTTCAAACCTTAGTCATATTTCCGTGATCTTCTCCCTTGAACTTAACTGCAAATCGATGGTCACCACCTACGTAGTGTCGATGGCCTTCGTATGTTGTCTTTTGCACTTTTTAGCTGCCTTCTGCATTTTCAAACTGAACATCTTTCCTACAAAACAAATATAAAAACATGTTAAAACTACTACAAAAAAGGCTTTAAACACACACAACTCTTAAGCAAAATGCATTGAAACACCGTGTGACCTCGGTACATCAAGGGTTTATGATTCACTCTGTAGAGCTGAACCAAAGAAAACCCAATAACCACCGACTATTGATCCAGTAGTGTTGGTCTAAATACCTCTCTCTCGATCAAGCCCAAGACACGAAGATAAAATCATATTTGCAACTACAATTTCATTTTTTTAAAATTCAAAAACAATTACTGAATGGAATCACATTAAAACAACAATAATCTACTAATTAACAAGACCAAGTAGTAAATTCAACCCATATTCACATAATCACACACACCATCAATAATTGGGGTTTTAGCTACGCATATTAGAGATATAGAATTCAATACTGGAAAGTGTTCCCATCAGTAAAGTATGATAAATAAAGTCTTTATACGCTATTAGGATGAAGATTCTTTAAGAACCATTTCTGATTTCTTCTAGTTAGGAACCTTGAAATCTTTAAGGTTTAAGAACAAAGTCTCCCAAAAGCTCTAAAAGGTCAACATAGAAGAAAAGTCTAAAGATTAATGTTCAAAGCTAAAATTCTGGTACTAAACTATAATCGATTAGTATTTATGGTTTTCTAAAAATTTGTGTTGCAAAGGATTACACAAATTAGTTAGTCAGGATCACTGATCACTCGGTGATCGACCCTTTGGTATATTTCATTGTCGTCTTGCATTAGCCTTCAATATTTTTGCATTTTAGATCATTGGGCAACATACTACTTCTTAAGAGAACTGCTTTGTGACATGAGAAGTATTGTTTTTCAACACACTAGAACTTTAGATGAGGTTAATTCCATTTGGGGATTCGCCAAATGGATTAGGCGATCCTCAGGTCTTCATTTCTTCGTTCTTTTAGCTGCCTTTGTTCCTTTTTGCTCAATCCGTGCTTTTGATCCAAGTCAAAATACCTGAAAATCAAGATATTTCATCAGTTATTGATATAATACATGCATCAGTTACTGAGATAAATTTGTCTAAATCCTAGACTTATTAACACCCCCAACATAATTTTTTTTTATTTTCAAGTAAAACTCAAGTTCAGCAGTTCAAAAAGGATGTCTCAAATAGTTCTACATAATATTCAATCATGAATGTATACAACAAGACTCAAATTAATCAAAGGAAGGATCAATTGTTCACTCAAAGAGTCAAGTTGTAACACTCCGTTATTAAATATTTTCAAGCTCACGATACTTGCTTCAAATGCAAGTTCAAGTTCAACAAAAGTTATCAAATGCCCTCACATGAAGAATGATTTTTTATTCACACAAAATGGTTCACAATTTAAAGTTCCTGAATGAATTTGTATGCTTAGACTCACAAAGATGAACACAATGCATGAATTAACCCATAGGTTTGCCCGTATTTTCCAATTAACCTTCATTTTAGCTCACTAAAGATAAAAAGGTCTTTTCAAGGCTTGTAACAGGGGTGATTTGCAAAGCTATTGTGACTTAGTATCAGTACTTTCAAACTCATTACATGTGGTACTCACAACACTTCCTTTCTCCTTCATTCATCACTTTTTGTGCGCATAAGTCATCCCCTTATTCATTTTCCATGGATTGTGTAACCCCCTATATCCTAGATAGAACAAAATGAAAATTTGTAGAAGTTCAAGTGCCACCTAAGTAGGTCACCTACGGATCGTAGGTTGGACCATGGACCGTGGAACGTAGTCCACAGAATACCCAAAGATCTCAAACGACGACCATGACCTTTGGACCATAGATAAGATAAAGGTTCGTGGACTAGGTCCATCAATCTCGGTCCACACAACCCAGTCTTTGAACCAAATAACGAAGGAAAAGGACAGAACATAGGTAAGACCCAGGTCCATCAATCTTGGTCTTCATAACCCATTTTCTGAACTAAATGGATGGCCAGGACCTACGGACCATAGATAGGACCATGGTTCGTGGACCAGTTCCATCGATAACTACGATAACAATTAAGTTGGGGTACTATTAATCTTTTCCTATTTTTGTTGGACCACTAAGATACATCGTTTAAACCCTAAATAATGCATTTTTAGTTAGTTTAAGACTAGAATCTTAACTGTAACTTACCTAAGTCAAATCATTTACTAAACCATAGAAAAATTAGAAGCAAGAAAGGAGAAAAAGGTCACGAACCCTAGTTCAAGAATGCATCAACATTCCATCAACTCCAACACTGAAATCAAAAGATTTCTTCTTGGAATTCATCACCAAATATGTGCGATTTCATTAGTGGATTCCTTTCACCCATGAAGTCCCTAGATTTCAGTCAAATTCTTGATTCACTTATCATGATTAGACCTAGGTTTTGTAGAATTAAAGCTGATTATCATGACTTAGTTAGTTATATGTTCCTAATTAGATTATAAAGTTATTACACAATTATTTGTTGAATTTCCTAACTAGCTATGTATTTGTTTAGACCTTGAATTACACATTCTAGGTCAGATATATCAGTTGTTCGATTATACATGCCTCAGTTATTTATTCATTATTATCATATTAATTGTTTATTCTCAGTTTGTATTTTTACTTTTGATCTATCAAGTATTTACAGAAACAGAGTGATAATCACTAAAACACTTAATTAAGTAGGAATATCATAATATGCCAAAACTACTATCCAAGTAGGTTGTATGTCCTCTCTATGGACATCAGTTTAGTGATCACGCCAGCATGCCTTTATACCTCTGGCAGGGTATATTGATTCCTCTCGATGGGATGTATAAATCAGACTCTACAATTAACTCATGTGGATTTATTATTGGTTATTATTAGCTCCCACAGTTCATTCAGAATCTATTGCATTGACAATATTTATAGTTCAGTTAGTATTTAGTATCAGTATGCCATAAATTTTGTTATTCCACCCAGTTAGCTCAGCTTTAGTATATCATGTTCAAAATATTATACTCGTTTTATGCTTGTTTCATTATATGTTATTTCAACTTTCTTCTATCCTACATGCTTAGTACCTTTCAAGTACTAAAGCATACGTGCACTATATATTCTCGTGGTGTAGGTTCAGAATCTCAGTATCTAGATCACATTAAGGTCATCACGATTTCTGAGGAAAATAGTCATAAGTTTCTTTTAGTATTTTTAATCGTTTAGATTCAGTTGTGCTAGCCATAGTTAGGGCATGTCCCCTAATTTCTAGTCAGTAGAGGCTATTTTAAGACATAGATAGATTCAACTTAGTATTAAGTTAATATCTTCCTTGCATTAAACTCATCAGTTTTCATATATCCTTACTATAGTATATGGGTATTCCCCATAATTCCATTTATCTAAAATTTAGCTTTCGCATCAGTTTATTATCTTTAGTATGCTCATGATCATGCCAACATGGTTAGCTTGAGATCAGTTGTGGTTCTAGGTCCCGTGTCCGCGTATCAGGGGTAGTTCGAGGTGTGAAAAACTTGGTATGAGATCACTATGTTTAATTATCCTAGGATGTGTGAAAAGCCACACTAGGTAGAGTCCTTTTCATGGGTTAGTGCAAAAAACATCTACTGAGAGGGATACTACAAATTTTTTTAGAAAAAATCTTGTCACGACCCAGATTTTGGAATCCAAATCGCAACCGGCGTCATTGACCTCTTAGAGGTTGCAGAAAAGCCTCTTATTGCATTCTTCACATTTATACGACTAATTTTAGCAAAAATTTAAATCTTTTTGTTTATAGTTGAAGTATACGTATACTTCATATCAACACGTATTTGTAAGGAGGTTCATTGGTCATATATCAACCATCTAGTTATAGAAACATAAAACTTGAAAGAAATTAGACATTATGTCATAAGTAATACTTGCCAAAATGGAACTATTACAAGCATTTGAATAAAATAGGAAAGAAAGACTAGTGGAAAACACTCAACTAGTTCAAACCTACTACTAAGCAAGAAATGTAAAGGCAAGCATCCTCAAATGCATGAGGACCTACCAAGTCTAGATGAAATCTCTGTGTTTGAACTTGTGCAATGATACCTTCAACGTCCACCTGAGCTTGCAACTAAAATAGTAATATTGTATGGAATTAGTACACAATTGTACAAAGTAAGGGTATATGAATCAACACATAAGAATAATGCATGCACAAGAATGGATCTTCCTAATCAACATGCTTCCTTAGGGGATCAAGTCTCTTGACTTGCCTAATTCTTAATAGGAATGTCATACAATGAATATGTCACACATCATACACATATAGGTTAACATAACATACATTTCATGTTTCATAAATTATACATTTCATATCCATGAGTCCTTGGAATCATGGATGTAGCATTAAGACATCTCAAGTGAGGGCCCACCATATGGGACCTCAACCTGAGGGCCTCCTTTAGCAAACACATAGTCTTCTTCATTCATTCATTCTTACCCCACATTATTAATTTCATTCATTCATAGGCTGATGTAAACACCATCTATACCTAGGATGAAGTGTAAGACTCTCATAAGGATCATGAAGTGCAATGACCAATAATGACCTAATGTCATTACTTGAATCCGGTTTCACCTCTTGATTGTCTTTCACAAAAACCTTAGGTATCATTGATTTCATTGTATTTAATACATTTAGGACATTCAACCTTAACCGGCATAGATCGTGTGAGGATCATGAAATCCGATGTCTACCCCACACCGAAAAGAGGTGGAGTCACTGTCCAAAGTGAAACAAAAAACATGCTAGATTTAGGGGTTCAAACTAAGTTGGTTCCCTATGTTGACAACATAGTTCAAAGACTAGGAGATTCAAAAAAACCCATACCCACCTTGGGGGATAGTCTCATCCCATAAGATTTATGTGAACCTCTGCCATTCCCAAAAGAAGGCATCACACTCATATCTAGTGTATCGGTTCTTAGCATGAGGTAGTCATAGATCATTAGATGATTTCTCATCTCTTTTTTAAATATTAAGTGTGAATTGTCCTTACACATACATATATAATGTGATTGAGACTTGTCTCTTAATATTCAACACTCTCTTAGGAGAGTAATTTTAGTGACCTTTACTTAGTGTTGGTTGAGACTTGTTTCACCATTTATCTTATCCTCCTATCATGTAGTCACCATTTTCATTAGCATCATAGTTTAACATAATTACCCACCTCATTACGTGAATGTTCATATCTTCATCTTGCCCTTAACTTACATCATATTCCATGCTCATGGCCTTTAGTGTACTTTACACTCATGGTAGTACCCCTTTCGGGTAACTCATATATAATTAATTGTTTCATGGTCATCTAAGTGTATATTGTGCAAGACTTATGCATCTTATACGTTCGGCCAAGGGGACCCAAGTTCGATCCCTAGTGGCTGCTTTTTATTTCATTATATGTAAGAATTATGAGCCTCACAATTTCGGTCAATAGAACCCGTGTTCGAATCCCTTGGGAAGCATTTTAATTTTAATTATTTAGAGTTTTAGGTATCTTCATATATTCAGCCAAGAGAATTCGGGATCGAATCCCAGTGGCCTCAATTTTATTATTTTATTTTTGTGTGAGATTTATGTGTCTCACACCCTTGGCTGAGTAGCCGGGTTCGAATACCCTTTCTCACACTATTTTTTTTCTTTTGATTTAAGTCTTCTTCTCTTAGTGTTAGGACCTTAAGGTCTTGACTTCCACCCTCAATGGTAGCATCTATTTCTCTTCATTTTTACTAGTGATTAACCAAAAATATACTCAATTAACATATACCCCCATGATCATCTAAATTATGTTGCATAAGACAACAACAAACTCCCCAAGCATGAGGCACACGACTCCCACTAGAATTGTACTCCATGTACTCTCTTAATTCTTTATATACTCATAAAAGTTTTCAGATTTACCTTACAATTCATAAATACAAAACAAAAGTAAACTTATTGTTCTAAGGAATTCTCGGCTGCATCAATAAAGAAACAAAAAGAAAAATTCGTATGCCTAAGTGTTTTATGAAATAACGTAAAGAACCTCTGCTAACAATTCTATGATGTTGTGTAATGTATCATTTACTAGGATGACTTGATATATGTACTAGAATAAGCAAGGGTATGGGATTTTGACTATGCATTGCAGATGTGCATCTTGATGGGATAGTTCCTAAGTTGGTCTTCTAAGGACATGAATAGGATTGTATGAACATGTTATAAATATGACTTATACGCTATGCCGTTAAGTATCTGATATGATGAAGTATAAATGTTCATAGTGTCTTGTAGTGTTAATGTGAAAGGATTTCTCATATAAGTACACATATAGACTCACATATTGATATATGAACATGTGTGACATTATGTGTTTTTGTGAAGGGTTTGCTGACATATATGTATACACACACATGAATGATGATCTAGTCAATAGAGGATCCTTGAAAGGTGGGGTCAAGTGTATCCTAAACTAGATATTGCTAATACATATGATATGTCCATGTGAAAGGATTTCTCACATGATTAAGGTTGATGAACATTCATCTATTACCTTTGAGCTAAGAATATGAGGGGATGAATCTCCTAAGCCTATATTTATAAAGTAATATAATAATTAATGGCTTTTAAATAATGAGAACTTAGTTTAGCACCGAGTGAACTTGAATATGAGTGTGTCTCCCTTCTCAATGTTGGAAGGCAGGTCACCATAAACCTCACGGGGTGGATAGCCTCATGACCCAAAAGGGTCTTAGATTGATGTTTCCATAACTGAATAACCATAATGCCCCAACTTGGCATAAAGAGAGTGTTCGCATGTACTTCCAAGTTCCATAACTATGCTTACCACATAGGATCTAGCAATGTGACATCACTTAGTATTCTAGTGTAACAACCCTAAAAATGGATATACTAAGTGATGCTTAATGTGTCAAGAATGCCTATGATTAGACTAGGGTTCACACGGATTGATGCGCATAGAACCAGACATCGGAACCCTTGCTACAGCCAAGAAAACTAACTTTGGGAATTATTTGATCTTGTAAAGGTTGGGTCCAACCATGTAGGGCTCTCGAATATGAATACTTACTTGAAGGAGTCTTTACAGGACTTAAAAAGAAAAAATCTTAGGTTTGAAGGGTCTAGAGGTAAAATGGTCTTTATATAGGCTAAGGGTAATATCATAATTACCCTAAATATATAATTAATTATTT
Source organism: Solanum habrochaites (assembly GCA_027704765.1). Taxonomy (NCBI): domain Eukaryota; kingdom Viridiplantae; phylum Streptophyta; class Magnoliopsida; order Solanales; family Solanaceae; genus Solanum; species Solanum habrochaites. The sequence goes on along the minus strand of JAKWJA010002498.1, from coordinate 6,954,837 downwards.
AATGAATAAGGTGGAGGGGCAATTTAGGGAGAGAGAGCCGAAATTGAGTTCTTGAAGTGAAGTCTTGCTTCACCCGGGTTTGAACCTAGGTGGAAGCAATGAATTAATGTGATTTTTATTTAAGATATTTAATTAATATAACTAATTAATAATATTATTAATTATTTGATTTAAAATAAAATAAAAATCATATTTTTAATAATTAAGTAAACCTTATTTGACTAAGTCCTAAACTAGACTCCTAAGCCTAATATAACTCCTACTCTCTCATATCTATCTCTCAACTCTCACGCTCAATCTCCCTTATTATTTCACATAAAATTTCTCTGCTGAAATAATATACAAAATAAGAAAAATAAACCAAGTTCTTCACTCTCGAATAATTCACACGAAATAACAAGAAAATAAATATTTATCGAACACTAGGCTAAGGGAGGTTGTCATTCGAGTTGAGTTGATATTGAGGAGGTTTAGACATGTTCTTGGGTGAAGTTTTTAGGCAGAAATTCAAGAGTTTAACGTCAAAAAGGTATGGGTTTTCTTCTCTCTTGGTCCCTTTCCAAAGAGACCCCTTAAGGTTCATATTATTCATTTGAAAACTAGGATTATTTCCCCTCTTGGATGCCCCTGTCACAAGCTCCAAATGAATCATAGGTAGGGTATGATTGCTGGTAGATTTAGGTGTATGTTATTTTTCGTTATGAATATAATTATGTTGTGTACCTGAAATTGTATGATAAGCAACCATGTATTGAAAGTTTGTGCAAGTGTGTGCATGTGCAAAAAAAATGTTACTGTGAATGTACTTGAATGAGGCCGAATTAAGGCTTCAAGTTGAATATTGTTTTGCTTGTCATTTTACGTACATAAATCTATGTAATCGTGATGTTCATTAAAATGGAAATGGGTCTGATTTAAGTGTCAACATTTTTCGCTAAATGAATCCATGAAATATCCCTCTCCCCCCCAAAAAAAGAGTTAAACGATCGATGAACTATCCTAAGTTATCAAGCGAAAATATTGATGAAAATACGTTGAAAAATTGATTAAGTTCCACCCAAAAAAATAGGTTTGGTTTAGGCTAAAATATAGAGGTGAAATCTAGAAAATTTAATTAATTTTAAAGGGATAAGGACACCAGGATTCAAACCTGTGACCTCACCCGTATAACATCTTAAATTCGCAAGAAAAAGAAAAGGGGTCAGGGGGATTCGAATGGGGTATATTGGCTGAAAAAGGATAGTGCAAAAAATTAAATAAATAAAATAGGAGGCTTGGGAATCGAACCCACGACCTCCAAGCAGCGAATGAAGTGAAAGAAGGAAATTAAAGAAAAGAAAATGTGAGGCGTGGGAATCGAAACCACGACCTCAAGGCTGGAAAAGAGAAGGGCAAAATAAATAAGAAAATGAAGTGAGACTATGGGGGCTCGATCCCACAACCTCACTTCCAAACACCTAGCTAAGTAAATTTTGAATAAAAATAAAATAAGGAGACTGTAAGGGTTCGAACCCACAAACTCACAGCCCCTAAGAGAAATTAAAGAATAAATAAGGAGAGGCAGTGGGGGTTTGATCCCACAACCTCTTGGTCTAGGCGAATTGGGCAACAAAATTTTAAATGAAAAATAAAAGGGGTTTTGGGGGTTCGATCCCACAACCCTTTGGCCAAATAAGAGGAGAATCCAAGGAGAAAAATAAAGATAGAATGTTGATGTTGAGTATCGATCTAGGGTCCTAATGTCATGAAGACTAAAAATAATGTCAAGGAAAAATGTAGGTATTGTCCAAGGGATTCAAACATGGGATCCCTTGCCCAAATTTCTGTATTATTGATACATAAATCATATGTGAATTAAATGTCCAAGAATAGTTCCATCTACTTAGATCGAAATCAAAATCTTTGCATACATACAAGATGCATAAGTCTTGTACTACATAATCTTAGAAAGATATGAGTCACTTAACGAACTATGAATGAAGCCTCATGGCTAGTAAGTATGTATAGACCCATAAGTCTAGCATACATTTACGAATAAGCGAACGTAAGATGTATGTAAAGAAATAAAGTAAGCCTACAAGGGTTAAGTACGAGTGTGAAACACACTAAATGACCAAGTGCATTGGCATATGATGAAATGAACATTCACGTAAAAATGGTGTGGGTAATTATGAAGAGCAATTGTGCTAATGTTAATGAATGTGGTGACAACATAATAGGAGCCTAATGTAAAATATGAGAAACATCTCAAATGAGCTTAAGTAAATGTTATCAAAACGTACTCACATATGAGAGTGTAAATTTAATGAAGAGACCAGTCTATGAACACTCTATTAAAGTATTGAGATTAACACACTTAATACTAATGATGAGTTGAGAAATCATTTATTGAGCAATGATGTCCTCATACTAGAAGCCAAATTCCATGACGTATGAGTTGAATGTAATGGAACTTTATACTGAGCACAGATAGACTAGTTATGAGCGGTAATGCCTTCTTTCGGGAAGGGCGGAGGTTCACGTAACTCTCATGAGATAAGACTGTCCGACATGTCGGGCATGGGTCTCCATATATATCCTAGTATTCGAACCTATATTGTTAATATAGGGGTCTGACGGGGTTCAATTCCCATGTACGCTAGCATGTTTTGGGTAAATTTGGATGGTGATTCCACCTCTTTTTGGTTTGAGGTTTCATGACTGTGGATTTCATGATGCTCACATGATCTATGTCGGTTAAAGTTAAACTTCTCAATGAATGAAGGAGGTCAGCCTCAAATGATGTACATAATGGAATGAATGATACCAAAGTTGTTAAGATAGGATACTCAAAAGGTTAGTTAGATTCAAGTAATGACATTAGGTCATTCTTGATCATTGCACAATGAATCCTATGAAAGTCTTGAACTACATCCTAGGATGTGCTTACACTCGCCCATGAATGAAATGAAATGGGGTACGTATGAATAAACGAAGCAGACTCTATGTTTGCTAAAGCAGACTCCCTAGTTGAGGTCTCATATGTTGAGCCCTCATTTCTGGAAAGTCTTAATGTTTTGTCCATGATTCCAAATTCTCATGGCATATGAATTAATGATATGAAAGATGTTATGTTTTATATGAAATATAATATATGCTAAGTATGAGATGTTATTTACTGTGTTCAATATGATAAGTATGATGATGCATGTTATCCTCATGACATGAATTTTCCTAATCAAAACTTTGAAAGCTCACGGAATTTCCTAATCCAAAATTTTGAAAGCTCATTGACTTTGCTAATCAAAATTTGGAAAGTTCACTAACTTTCCTTATCTCAATTTGGCAAGTCCATTGAGTTGGCTTTCCATAATCATGTTGTTAGGAAAGAGTTGTTTTTACTCATGCATGTCCTTTATGTGTGATTTCATATACCCATACTTAGTACAAGTGTGTACTAATCCCATACAACTCTATATTTTTAGGTGTAGGCACAGGTTGATGCTGGAGCTCAGAGGTTGACATTGCAGCTATTCGGACGTGGAGTTTTTCATCCGGACTTGGTAGGCCCTCATGATTACGAGGATGTCTACCGTTATTATCTATCTTAATTGTAGGCTTTATTTAGTGGAGCATGTTACTAGCGTATCTTTCCAATTTCATCTTAGACTTTGTATTAGTGGCGTTTTGGCAAAAATACGTTTAATGCAATTATGAATTGTTTCTTTCATTTGATTTCCTCTATATTAGATTGTTAATTTGTGAACGCCTATGATGTTAGGTTTAAATTGTTTAGAATGAAATAAGGAGATAAAAAGTTCAAAATTTTCCACTAAAATTAACATATATGAAGTAAGGATAATGTATGTAGGCTTGTCACTGACCTCTGAGAGGTCAACGACTCTGATCTCTTCTGTGGTATAGATTCCAGCCATGAAAAGGTTGGAATCAGGACAATAGGTTAAATTACTGAAATAATGAGTTCACATCAAACCACATTGAGTAGTTTCTAAGTCATGGTAGTGAAGTGCACCACTATCCTTGATTAGAGATTGCATGATGCTTAGGAAAATTTCCCTTGTTATGATATTATAGTGCCTTTCCTAATGCTTGACTTCTTGGTTTTATGAGCGTGTCTAACATCAAATCCTCGTTGTTTACAAAAAAAGAACACTAGGAGAGGTATTTATCAGAGGAGAGGAGTAGCAGCTGCTGGGGACAACCAAGTTGCACCCCAGGCTCCAGCTGAAGGAGTATCCATGCCAGTTAACCCTACTTGGGGTTGACTGATGCTGAGGTGAGGAAACATCTGGCCCAGATGGCACAAGACATCACCATGCAAGCTCAGGCCATGATTGCGCAAGTCAATTAGCAAAATATTGAAAGGGAGAACCCACAAGTGCGTAGCATGGCTGACCGACTGAGAGATTTCACGAGGATGAACACTCCTATTTTCACAGGGTCTAAGACTTCAGAGGACCCCCAGGAGTTTATGGATGATGTGCATAAGATTTTTGTGGCTATGGGGGCCACCGATGGAATTCCCAAGTTATGTGTTGTGTCATGATATGGAAATCTTCACGTTAGTAAGTCAAGTTGTCTAGGAACAATCTTGTTGACCCTTAAATATATTCCCACATAGGACTCTAAGATAGTGGATACACCATGATTGCTACGTATGAATGGTTACACCTTAGGCAAGTGTTTACCCTCTCTTTTCGGTGTGGGAGTAGAACACCGGATTCTATGTAGCTGACATGGTCTTATGTTGGTTATTGCACTTCTTTCCCTAATGTAAAATTAAATGAACAAGTTATGTATGTTACTCTTATTAGAGTAGTCTTTACGGTTATTACATCGTGTGAGGGAGGGTATGAGACTTCTCTTACACATTGCACTTGTAGGTTCCTATAAGATTTTCCTAGTGGTGTTATTTAATGACTATGATTTTGATTAAAATTATGGTTATGTGGATAAGTTATGACTAAGTAATTAGTAAGAATCATGTTGTGAAAATGTAGTTTAAGTATCAAGTGAGTTTCTTAATGTGATACTTATCTTTGGATAGGGTTATGGGGTTTTATTCTTAGAATTGCACAAGTGTTGCTTGAATTTCTATATGTTGGGTTAACTTATGGTGTTCCATAGATTTGTATATTTAGTTATAGGATGTTATGCATATTTTTGACTTAATTGTGTCTTTTCTCAGGGACCATACTTAGTGCATGTGTTTTGTACTAACCCATGTTTCTTCGCTTTTTCCCAAACATTAAAGGTTCAGTCCATTCAGGTTTCTTGAGGCTAAAGCAAAAAGGCTTGGACTATATTCTACAAGTTTTGGTAGGTCCTCTAGTTTGAGAATACTACTACATACTCTACTTTAGTCGTAATTGTATTGTCTAAAGACATTTTTTTTCTATTGTATTGTTTGAAGATATTGATGTAAGCGCTACGCGGAAACTATAAATTTGTATAAGGGCTATGACGGATGTTTTACTTCATGTAGATGGTTTAATGTGAGACAAAGATTTAGACTAAATTCTCATGTATTATTATGTTGTCTAAGAAAGAAGCCTAAGTATGTCTCCTACATGAGAGGTTTATGTAAACCTCAAAAAGTATACTATATAAAAGTTTTAAATTTATCCGCACTTTTGACCTATGATGTTCTATGACGTACGCTAAGGTCTTATCTTAGTCCTCTTTGAGGACAACAACACTAGTAACGACTAGGGTGTACTTTGGGTTGTTACAAACTTGGTATCAGAGCATTAGGTCAAAGTGAACCTTAAGATCGATGTTTGACTAAACCACGTCTATGTATGGTCTTATTTATTATTGTGAAGCTCGCCACACTTATGAATGAGAGACTATGTGATGCTTAAGAACTTTCACTCTCTTATTATTCCTTAGTCGTGCCTAAAAGTCCTAGATCTATTTAGTCCTTTCTTATAATCCTTTTATTGTGCTTATAGGCAATGAATAAAATGATGAACAATTCCCAAAGGGCCGGAGAGAAGAATTTGAATGAGTGGTGTCCCCTCAAGCTCCTCAAAACCCTCAAGTTCCTATTGAAGAAGGGGCTATGTATATGTTGATATTAGGTCGGCCATTCATCGCTTCACTCAAGTGTTGGCTACCCAAGTTTCTAGGGTGCTAGGGTGCAAGTGAACCCCAATTCTATAACTACTGCTTCTAGGATTAGGGATTTCACAAGTATGAATCCCCCTACTTTCTATGGTTCTAAGGTGGAGGAGGACCCACAAGGGTTTATCGATGAAGTGTTCAAAGTTCTTGATGCTACATATGTTTCTTATACAGAACAGGTAGAACTAGCCACCTACAAAATCAAAGACGTAACTCAAGTTTGTTATGAGCAATGCAAGGATGAAAGGCTATTTATAGAAGGCTGCATTACTTGGAGAACTTACAAGACGACTTTCCTTGATAGGTTCTTTTTCTTCGAATTAAGGGAGAGAAAAATGCAATAATTTATAAACCTTCATCAAGGGGGTATGAGCGTGAAAAATTATAGTCTCAAGTTCACTTAACTATCCAAGTATGCTCTTACTATGGTTGCGGATTCTAGAGCTAAGATGAACAAATTTGTTATGGGGATATCCTACATAGTTGTTAATGAGTGTAGTGATGTACCGTGGTTTCACGGTATAATTAATACTTTTTCCTTAAGTTTAGTGCGTCCAAAAGCCCTTTTTCGTGCAATTTTTTAGACAAGTTCTCTTGGTTTATGCAGGAAATTGTCCAAAGCCAAATGCGGAGATTTTGAGCAGAAAAATCAGCAGACCAGAGAGACCACATACTGAGGCTCCTATGACGGTCCGTCATGCCTGTGCCGCGTCCGTAGTCCTATGGTTGGCAGCGTTAGAGGAAGCTGATTGAAGTAAGAGGGGAAGTTGACAAGTGTGGATTACGGCGCTGTGACGGTCCGTCATGGCTATGACGATCCGTCCTGCAGGTTAGTTGTGAAGATCAGAGAAGTGATCCCCAGTACCCAGATTTCCAAGAGGTGAAGTCTTTGAATATGAGACCCTCGACGGACCGTTTGCCATGATCGGTCGTCACACTTGCCATTGAGGGGCATGAGAATAGAAGCAGAAGAAAATTGCTCTAAATATGGGACGACGGACTAGTCCACGACGGGCCGTCATGACCACAACAGTCGTCGCCGTGGCTCCGGTCCCCAGCCGCGATTTCGTTTTGGCAGATTTCCAGGAACCCCAGACTCTTCCAGGAATTAGAACCCTTGTTTAATTAGGTTTTATTTTTGTATAAAATAGTTCGAAAAATCTCGTTTTTTGAGGTTAGACTCTGCCTAGTAGAAATCATATTATTAGACTTTGTTGATTAGTGTTTGATTTTTTGGGAGATTTCTTACAAGTTAATTTTGGTGATTAACAAGCAATTTTTTGGACTTGATTCTTTCTCATTGAAGTAAAAGTCACATGAATCTTATTGATAATATTTGAAATTGTGTTATGGCTTCATGAGTAACTACAACTCCATTAACTAGGGTTGTCGGAACAATAGGCAAATAATGAGATAACCCTAGCTAAAATAACAATTCTAGAACAAGGTCTTGCATGTATTAATAATTCTTTCGCTTAGAAGTCTTTACAAACGGATGATAAACGGTTTGAACTCTGCACTTAATGCAATTGCAGGACCAAGGAGGTAGCTAATAGGAAAGAAATTATTAACATAGATTAGGTTTTACTATCTAATAGGCTACGTATTATTGGTACGAAGGTAAGTAACTTAGTCAAAATATCGAATACAGCTTAATATGCAAGGTAATGATAAGGGTTAGGAAAGCAGACACGTAGCCGGCCAAGGTGCGAGAGTGAGATGTTCTAGATGCCGGACCAAGGATGTTAGAATACATAACTTATCCTTGCAGCAAGATACTTGGAAAGAATTGTTATAGTGTAGGAATTATCGAGTTATGCACCTGTGGGGAACACGCTAAACCCTAGTTACTTTGATTAATTGATTAAAACCCAACTTTCAAAACGTGAAGTGTCCTTTCAATTTTCATAGTTCTTTTACTATAGGAAATACAAACCCCCCGTTTTATGTTTTATACTTTCTAAGAAGTTATCAACCGAACACTAGCTAATAACAAGTTGAAAGTTAAGTTAGAGTATTTTCCTCGTGGGAACGATCACAACCTCATTAGTGGTATATTACTTGACCGCGAACGCTTTACTTCTTATTTAGAAGTAAGTTTTGAGCTATCAAATATTTGGCGCCGCTGCGGGGAATTTAGCTTATCTTAACACTTGAACATATTACTATAGGTTAGTATATTTTCTTTATTTTACTTTGTTTATTGTTTTGATTTCTTTTCAGAACTTATTCCTCCTTGTAAGCCAAATACACGGAGAGGAAGAGAACGTTGTTCCCCTAGGATCACGGTTTAGAGCGTACACTTGCGAAACATGAATCGTTAATTTGGGACTCAATGCGAGGATACAAACCTAGAAACTCCCAGCTCGGTGATGTTCATGGTCAACTGTTACCCGATTGCTCCGCGTCTGTGATACATCAACAGAGGGGACATGAATCCCGCCCACGGCCCCAGCATTACTACAGAGGCTATCGATAAAAAAATAGCGATTCGGATGGGGCACTGGTTGCCTCCTATACCCACAGGACCAATTTTGTGGTAACTGTAGTCTGATGCAAAAAATGCTCACAGCCAGAGGTTTGTTTTCAGGGCCTACTTTCGTGAGGATCCACATGCCCATATACTAAGGAAGGGCAGTGTGTAAAAGTGTGTGGGAGGCTACCCCGAATTTGGATCTAGACTGTAAACAGGGCTAAGAGTGTTCCTTCTAACGACGGGAGAGGCTTTGGGCTGATATTTGGTTCATGAGCCCCATACCAACTCCATCTTTTACTTGGATATCAACTGAGGGATGTCTTGCTTAGCACTGCTACTATCCGGGTATCCAATAAACTAAACACAAAGACAGAGTGAATAACTTTGTGGCAATACCGGAGAGGTCAGAGTTAGTAGTTCTTGGATAGATTCACCTCATTCTTAGAAAAGAAAGTGTTCCAAACTCAACGTACTAGATGATGAGTCACTCTGAAAGAATACTTCTAAGGGGACAGATGATAACAACAAAGCGGTATTTATTATTGGACACTATAGAAGGTGGATCGTTGGAGAATGTCCTTATGCGGAGATCGCTGTGAAAAATTAGAAAGAAAAAATCTCCCGGTATAACAAGCTTGGTTAGTATACTAGGAAATCCTTGAATCTAGGGTAAGAAACACCTTGGACAGTGCAGTTCCACTCAAACACCCAGCACAGACTGGATTCGTGAAGAATGGCTCAAATGAGAACTGAGCTTGGGTTGACGACACATGTCACGGGGGGCTGCCAGAAAAGATTAATGCAGTCAAATTACTTGGCTAAAAACACCACCCCCTAACGGTGAAAGTACTATGAGGAGGATTCTCTTGCAGTTCAATGAACAAATGGGGGTTTCGACCAAGCGGCCAAAGCTCAAATCAGGATAACGGATAATTGGCGCCAGAGTCAAGGAAACAAGTAGGAACTACGGGTAACTACAACCGTGAGGGTCATTATGTACGAGATGGTAACTACAACCGCGACAACCAACTTCACACAGGAGTAACTATGGTAATAGAAACCGATAAGGAGTGGACCCTATGTTCCTCCTCAAATCGTGTGAAAGTTACTCCTAGGGATGGTGGATGAAGTATGGCAGCCGAGTTGGAGGAATATGTTGCATAAAATGATGAGGTGGTTAGATGATAGTGAGAGCCAACATTAAAGAATAAGGGGGATTATTAGTATTTGGGCCAAAAAGTTGATACACACGCAATTTCGAATTTTTTTTTAAACGATCGAATGCAGGCCCAATATCTGCGACAAGTGAACAACATGGCAACCGGGCACTCGTCCTAGCAACACTGTCCAAAATCAAAGAATGATGCGCACTGTATGCCAATCACTACTACGGGGTCTGTAGGCAAAAACAATGACCCACCTATGCCATATGCCGAGAAAAATGTGAGAGAAAGGATAATGATGAGGTGGTAAAGAGTAGTGGTGAATGAAGCACTGAAAGCGAGGAAAGTAATGGAAAAGATGCACGAAGCACCAATTCAGGTATATTCCCATGCCTAGGGCCACACCCCCCTTCCCTCAGAAATGTAGTGAAAAATATCGAGGATGAGTAACATACCGGCGTTTCATAACTATGTCTGAAGCAAAATTCTATTCAATGTGACCCTTTGGTAGAAGCTTTAGTAACAAATGCGACGGTTACGCAAATTATGAATAAAGATCTGGTCCACAAAAGAAAGAAAGATCGGTCACTTTCGAGGATGATGAAGACTGCAGCACTGTAGTGCTATCCTATACTGATCCCTCGTTACAAAGAAAGAAGAATTCATGGGTGGTTCACTATCCCTTGTACAGTGAGCATTACATTTGCGAAAGCTTATGTGATTGGGGGCACGCATAAATCTTTTCATGCCCCTCCTAAATTTACAAAGAAGTTGGGATTGGGGGATCCCAAAACCCACTACCAATGCGACGACGATGGCTGATCGGACAGTGAAACGGCCATAGGGATACTCCATGATGTGCTAGTAAAGTGGAATCATTCATATTTCCGGCTGATTGTTATTTTGGATTGTGAGGTCGATTTTGAAGTGCCTATATGCTGGGAGGTCATTCCTTGCTACCACGGTAAGAGCCTAGTTGATATGGAGAAGGACAGGATGACTTTACGCGCCTCTGAATAATCGAAGAAGCGACCTTCAGCATTTGTAAGACCAGAGGCAGAGTGGTGAACTCCAATCGGTATCTGCCATAGACCACAAAGAAAAGATGAAGAAGGGAGATCTGAACAGAAAAATGCAAAAACAAGAGTTCTATGTGGGGGATTTGTGCTTGTAGACAGTTCTGGGGTGCTCTTGTCTTCGGGCAGCTCAAGTCCAAGGAAGCCCTTATTGTGATTACCCAAGTATTCCCTCATGCCCAGCAGTTGAGTTAAACTCCAAGGAGGGAGTGCGGTTTTTAAGAGGAAATAGAGATAGACTAAAACTCATTTTGGGCATAAAGTAAAGCATCGGGGAATAAAGTAAGAGAGGCAACCATCTTGAGGAAGTCTGGTAATCAAGTGTCCCCAGTCGTGCCGCCCTGCCGACTGAAATCAGGCACAATTGAGGAGGCAACCCAATACTTATCGTCTTTTTAATAATGGGTAGATTTTTTTCTCGATTAATGGTTTGGAATGTGCAGGCACATCACAAGGGAAAATTCTACAGAACATACTCCGCAGTAGCACTGACGGATACAACGACGGACCGTTGCACATTGCATGAACCGTCGTATGCAATCCGTACACCAGGTACGTATTGTATGTCATTTTGAATACTAGGTCTTGCAACACGACGGAACTACGACGGGCCGTCACAAATGGAGGGACATCGTCGCGGACCGTCGGTGATAATGAAATATACCGCAATTCCTGCATCTTACCGGCTGGCCCTTTGCAAAATCTGACAGTTTATACGTACCTCCACAACCTCTCATTTCACCCCATTACTTCCAAATTCCTCTCATCTCCCCTCTCTTTTAAACTTCCACAGTCCCCCAAGGATCATCAATACCACATCTTTCCAAACCTCTATCATTATTATCTACTAGTGGGTGCGCTGCTATGGTTTTCTTCCTGCCACGAATCATTCTCCACTGTGTTTCCTTTCCAAGGGTATGTTGGTCTCTAAATTTATACTCATTATCTTGCATTTTTTTGGTTATTAGTTAGTAGTAGCTTAGTTCTTAGTCGTTATACTGTTCTTGATCTGTGATATATCTAAAACCTAGGCTCTAAATGTTCGAATTTGCTGCGATACCTTAGGCATAGGTGATTTGCATTGGTAGTTTCCGAGGGGGTCGTTGGATAGACAAATATAGGTCCACAAGACAAAAGACCATGTGGGTCATCCGGGGTTGTTTAGGGTACCCCTATATGTCTGCAGTCACTCAGAACGGAACACCTGATGACGGACACGTCGCAAACAACGGACAGACGTCGTTAGGGGTCTGTTCCAGAAGCCCCCTAGCACCCTGACCACACATTTTCCAAGGCCTACAGGACTCTTCGACGGACAAATCATTACCATGACGGGCCGTCGGTTGGACCGTCATGATGGCAGTAAACCACATGATAAGCGGTCCCCAACATTTCTAAGTGTCCTACCGCGGACTCTTAGACGGACTCTTACGACGGACCATAATAACACGACGGTCCGTCCTGCTTTTGACCGTCATGGTATGGTCAGCGGACCCCACTGATAAGGGTCTCCAACATTTTGTAAGTGTCTAAGACGGACTATAAGACCGGACCGTAGTACTAACGACAGTCCGTCCGCTTGACGTCATGATGGGGCAGGCACCCCACTGATAAAGGGTCTCCCAACATGTTCTAAGTGTCATACGACGGATCTTACAACGGACCCATCAGAGGTCCTTATAATACATATACCAAGTATATAACACACGCCGACCTCCATGGCAGTCCGTCATCATCACGACGAGCCATCCATCGGTCCTGTCGTGTGATACGTTTCAATATTACGAACCCACTATTTTCAAAAGTTTACGTCATAGGAGCCTTGCATGTCTTTTTTGGGCTTGCTACTACTCATTTTATAATATTGTCCGTTACAGGTACTATCGACTATGGCACCAAGCAAAGAACCACTTATGCACGGGGGCGGGGCGTCTAAGTCGGTCGCCCGTCTGCCCGCATGGTCATCGGCTCTGCATGATGACGGGACCCTGAGGTACATGCACCCAGGCACCCCCGCCCCTTCCGTGCTACACGTGCCACCAAGCATCCCACCCAGAAGGTGGCGTACGGCGTAGTCACGCCTCCCAGTCTGATGAGGAGCGCAATGACCGGCACACCCTCGGGTCAGCCAAAAATGAAGGAAGGAGCGTCGGCTCCTTAGAGTATCCGGTCCGAGGAAGCTTCAGGCTTGTTGAGGTTCCGCACCCGCCAGATGCAGCATCGCCTCGTTGATGAGGTGTGACAGTTCAGATCTCTAAATCGGCGCACAGCCCAGAGGGTCCCCACCCCCAGCCTCTGACTATCCAAAACGGTGGTGGACTCGGTGGTGGTGCGTCGAAGGCCAGTAGTGTCAAGTGTACTGACGGCCAATTTCCTGACTGATAAAGAGTAATGCACTCGGGACAATCATCGTTTTGGACGCGGCGGGGTACTACAGGGCGGAGTCTCCCAGCGACTGCGGGAGATCCACAACCTATCACCAGTACATCGCTTAGAGTGGATAGCCCCGGCCGTTGGGACGAACAGAGAGGAGGTGAGTCGAGAATTTACGCATTTCCTACGTAGCGACCTCTACGATCACAGATCGATAGGGCGGGTTGCTCCCGATAAAAAGGCCCCACTGGAGCAGGTTTCGAGGTCCGGGGCGGCATTGAAGTGTTGACATTTCCCTGCCAGAGCGATCGCTGATCCTATACGGCGAGAGTACAGGATACGAAGGACTCCCCACACTGCGATTTGACTACCGTTGGCACGAATAGTGAAGATGGCCAGTTCTTGCGCGGAAGGCATGAGACGAGACCACCAATAGGGGATGGCACGCCACCTTAGTCGAGGAGAGGGTTTGCAGATTGGGTCATGAGCCGAAGGGGCCATCAAGAAGGCCAAAAACCTCACGTTCGTCGCGAAGTTCTTGTGGCTGATCGTCCGCACTGCCTTCCCCCACAGCTGCTGTAAATCGTCACGTGGGATTGAGCAGTGTTAATAGCAGTGATTGATAGCCGATTCGAGTCGATCTTCACATTGGATTCTCATGGAAGTAATGCACGGAGGGCATTAAAGGTCACACTACCTATCCCTTCCGTTGTTATGATTTTTGCACTTTGAGGACGCAGGTTGGGTGTGCCCATATGGCACATAGATCAGTTGAAGGACCCCGAGGGCACCGTTGATGTTGGGCTCATTATAGACGAGGCCAATGAGTTGGCCCCACGTTGAGGGCCCCGTCCAGAGCTGCCACAATTCTGATGATCTTGCGGATACGGTGGCCCAGGCCCGCACCGCTAAAAAGGCCTCCACTGACACTACCCCGGTAGAGTCTAGCCGTGGGTAGTAAGCCCAGCCCAATGCTCTTCTCGCATATCCTCACGTTACCGGCCCCGCTGATAGGGTCCAAAACAGGGAAGGCACAAATGGCCAATCTTCTGCCATTCATAGCAGCCATGGATGCAGAAAGAAGGCCATTACTTGAGTCTGAAGCGCGACGGTATGGAGAGGAATGAATGCAGTGGAAGATTGCTGAGGTTCACCAGCGCCTAGATGCATTGAGTTGAGAGTGTTAGTCGCCCAGACCTCCGATAGATTTGTGTCGACTCTTCAGGCTGTTTTGTAGCGACAGTCTTCGGGCAGACATCGACCACGATCCTAGAGGCAGAGTGTGCCGGAGACTATCGAGCATGTGTTCTGTTGAGGACACGTATTGCCGTCCCTGTTTGCCCACCTCAGACATCACCCCACCTTCCCCTCGAGAGGAGTGCCCAAGAGGGTTTTTAGGGGTCGTCAGGAAGATGAGCGCGAGCAAGGAAGCAAGGTATGGAGCGTCGAGAGATGTAGGCCGCGAGGTAGAGCCTCACTGGTGAGTCGGCAGGCACACAAAATCAGAGCATCCAGATAGCGGGCTTTGGGCCGTTGTATAGGCTCCCGCACGGTGAGACAGTAGGAGGCACTAATGATGGCTGCGGTTGTGCTGCGGACATCACTGAGGGCGTGTCACAATTGCTGAGGAAAACCACTGAGGGTTGTCCATAAGATTGCAGCGGGATGTGGGTTCTGGGCACACGTGGACCCACCAGCTTGTTGACGACCGACGCTATGCGCCACACAGTTGCCTCACCTACCCCCTAGTCTTTAGATTTTTATGCATTGGGGACCATTGCATGTGTTTTGTTGGGGGTGGGGTGGGTAAATGGAAAGTGAGTGTTAGGGTGCAAGTTCTGAGTAATAGCCCAACTCACGACTCTTGACCTTTGTTGAAGAGGTGTACGTCTTCAAGTGCACGAAGCTCATTGTCAGTCTCCAAAATCAGAATCCTCTCCAGCAAATGGATTTTTCGTTTGCAACCACCGCTCTCGCGTCCCATTCCTCCTCTGTTTTATCATCAACTATTGTGACTGCATCAATAGTACACTACTCATTTCGAGCATTGTAGTGCGGACGGAGAACTACAAGCACTACTGTCCCTGTGATGTCACAATCCTAGTGTAACCTAACTAACTATCCCGTACCTCATGACGTAGCACCATGGAATACAACTCTCGACCACTATACTATGCTGTGGCTGTGTCACAATACATACACGTATGTTCGAAATAGAGTTTCCAAGCCAACATTGCCACTCCATATCCCCTGACAGTCCTTTGACTCAGATACCTCATGCGTGTTGCCTCAATCTAACTTCCGGGGCCGCCTTTTCGAGTGATTGAACATGTCACGTGCGACGTCGATCGCGAAACTTGCGCACTCAGTGTCCACCCTCACTAGTCACGGGTACTGCGCCTGAACTTAGGCTCTGCGTTTAGTGACGTTGCTAACGTACGTTCGTAACACACATAAACTTAGAACACGGATCCGTCCGGCGCACCCAGTCTGCACTTGCAAGAGTGAAAGCCTACCCTATTGTCTTAACCTCACACAACTAAAAGAAAGCCCCGTACCTGACCATATGTCTTCATTTCACTAGTATGGTGAGCACGCATAAATATCAGAGGCCGCTAATTAAAGTATCCTGATTCGCTGTACCTCTTCACTACCGCTCCTACACTGAATCTGTTCCTTCTCGCTCATAGGACATCACAGTGCTATGATTGTGTCCCTCGATTGGTGATGCCTCCCGTTGGTACACTAGTCCACATTACCAGCCTGTCATGCCCAATACAGACCATGATACAGTTCTTATGAGGGGTGGCTATACAGTAAGATCACACACCACTAGTCCAATTTTGGCCCTCTCGACCTCCACTTGTTGGCGATATCGATGGCTGACTGACCTTGACTCACATCTTCGGCACACCCAACAGCACTCAGGAGTTCCGGTGCGTGGCCTGATTACTGAATGCGACCTCTCCTCCTCCAGTGCCTCGGAAAGTCAGCGGTGCATCACGACACTGACAACAAGTATCCTCCTCCTGAAATGCAAAGTACCATACTAAGTAAAGATGACCTTTATAGTCAGCATTCCATAGTGTGTGTAGATATATCCTACATCACTAACAGTAAACCGACGATCACATATCGACCACAATCACTCCTGTACTGAAACAAATGAGCAAAGAAAAGTAAGAGAAATGGCAAGGGAAAGAGATGAGAAACTGGGCGAGATAAGATGATTAAAAAAGGGAAGGTGTAGCGATATGTGAAGAGGCAAAAAGTCACTAACGTTATACCTAAAATGTCCCATACCTGACCTGAGCCATGTTACAAGCTAAAAAAGTCCTATCGTGGATCCTAGGTGGTTATAGCGAACTTAAGGCAGTGAAAAACGGCCAAAGCTTATGGCGATAGGTATGAATGAGTGGACTTTGTCTGAGAGCGAGTGTTTGAAATATAATCCTTATACTCAACTGAAAATCATGGTGTGTGTAAAAAATGTGAGGATGTTTTCTAAAGCGAGGACATTAGTTGCAATACCAGAATGTTAGCCCTCGGTGAGAAATGAAGAGGATCAATAAGTGTTAGTGCATGGTGGAGTCTGTGTCATGATCGAATCCCACCAAAATTCAGGCCTATAGTGATAACATGCTAGATTGATGCATTATCGGGATTGCTAGCCAAAAGGTGATGCAAAGGATAAAAATAAATCCTATTGTACAAAGGATTGTGTCCTGGTAGTGAGCCAACATTAGTGCGTCGCTTGAGGACAAACAACGAATTTAAGTTGAGTGTATGTACAGTGGTTCACGGTATAATATACGTTTTCCCTTAGGTTAGTGCGTCCAAAGCCCTTTTTGTGACTAATTCTTTATACAAGTTTCTCTTGATTTTGCAGGAAACTGTCAAGCCAAATGCGGAGATTTGAGAGTAAAGAAAATGCAGAAGAGACACCTACGGAGTTATGAAGGTAGTTATTGCCCTGTGACGGTCCGTAGGTGCAGCTTTAGAGAAGCTGCTGAAGGAAGATGGGGGAAGGGCAGTTGCAACAAAGTGTGGGATTACGAAGCTTGTGACGGTACGTCATGCCGCTTATGACCGGGCCGTCTACTGAAGGTTTCGTTGTGAAGATCAGAGAAGTGATCCAAGTACCCAGATTCCAAGAGTTGAAGTCTTTTGAAATGAGACCTCGACGGAGCCGTTGTATGCTATGACGGTCCGTCACACTTGCCGTTGAGGGAACATGAAGAAAAAGACAGCCACTAGGAAAAAGAAATTGCTCAAGTATGGGACGACGGATGTACACGACGGTCCGTATGACCACAAGGTCCGTCGCGTGGTCCGTCGACCCCAGCCGCGTTTTTGGAGATTTCCTGGAATTAGAACCCTTGTTAATATAGGTTTTATTTTTTATATAAATGACTCGAAAAACCTCGTTGTGAGGTTACAGGACTCTGCTAGATTAGAAATAATATTATTAGACTTTGTTGCTAGGTTTGATTTTTTGGAGAGTCTTACAAGTCATTATTGGGTAATCAAGCAATTTTCGGACTTTATTCTTCTCATTGAAGTAGTACCATGAATTCTTATTTGATTATATTTGAATATTGGGTTATGGGCTAGAGTAACTATAACTCCAGCTAACTAGGGTTGTGGGAACATAGTGCAAATAATGAGCTAAAACCCTAGCTAACAAATAACAATTCCATTGAAAAGTATCGTGCATGTATAATAATTCTTTCGGTTAGCAAGAAGTCTTTTAACGGATGATTCAACGTTAGAACTCGCCCTTTAATGCTCTTGCCGGACCAAGGAGGTAGATAATAGGAAAAGAAATTACTAACAAGATTAGTGTATACTATTATAGGCTAGTATTGATGGTACGAGGTAATAACTTAGTCACATACGAATACGATGCTTAATATGACCTGGTTAACGATAAGGGTAGGAAAAAGCAACACACGTAAAGCCGGACCAGGTGCGGAGTGAGATTTCCTTTTTTTATTTAGATTTTCTGTTTTTTTTGTATTTTCGAGGCCGGACAAGGATTTAGAAATAATACATAACTTATCACTTTCATGCAAGCTACTAGGAAAGAATTGTTATAGTTAGAATTACGAGTTATGAACCACTGTGGGAACACGTAAACCCTAGTTACTTTGATTAATTGATTAAAAACCCAACTTTCAAAACTGTGAAGTGTCTCTTTCAAGTTCATTGTTATTTTTAATCATTAGCGAAATACAAAACCCCCCGTTTTTATGTTTTTACTTTCTAAGGAAGTTATCAACCGATACAATGTAATACAAGTTAGTTAAGTCTAGAGTTATTTTCCTCGTGGGAACGATCCCAACCTCATTAGTTGGGTTATTTACTTGATGCGACCGCTTTACTTCTTATTTGAGAAGTAAGTTTGAGCGTATCATGTAGGTCGACTTTGTTTATTCCTAGAATGGAAATCTCTCACATCATGGTTCATGCTAAACAAATTGAGAAGCAAAGCTTAAGCAAATTTGTAGGGAGTTAAAGAAGGTAAGAACCGAAGATGGGAATTATTCCAAGACTAAGTTTGAGGTTAAAGACAAACCAAGGTTAAAAAGGAGGTTTTCCAACCAAGGACCTTATAATGCTCCAAGGGTAAACAATAGTATGGTGTCTACTCCTAAACTCTAAGAGGGGAAAGGTGTTGGTTCTTATGTTGAGAAGCCTCTTTATTCAAATTTTTTTAGAAAACATGATGGTAAGTTCCTAGTTGGCACGAGTAATTTATATGGTTGTGGAAAGAGTGGTCACATGAAAAAAGATTGCCCTATGATGAAATCTCAAGGAATGGAAAATGCTCAAGATCAAGCAAGTGCCCCAAATCCGGATGCTCCTAAGAAGAGTCGCTTTTATGATTTCCGATCCCAAAGTGATCAAGAGAGATCATGTGGTTACCGGTATGTTAAAATTATTTTCCTTTGATGTATATGCTTTGTTGGATCTGGGAGCTACATTATCTTTTCTGATCCCTCTTCTATCCATGAAGTTCTTTATACTACCCTACATATTAGACGAACCTTTTTTGGTTTCTACCCCCTTGGGTGATTCCATGGTGGTTAATAGAGTGTCTAAAGGTTGTCCTATTTACTTTCCCAATAGAGTTGCATTAGTTGACTTGATAGAACTTGATATGCTAGATTTTGATGTCATATTGGGTATTGATTGGTTGCATGCTTGCTTTGCCTCAATTGATTGTAGGACAAGGATAGTCAAATTTCAATTTCCAAATGAACCCATTTTTGAGTGGAATGGAGGAAACTCAAATCCTAGGGGTAAGATAATTTCATCTCTAAAAGCTTGCAAATTGATTGCAAAAGGTTGTCTCTACCACATAGTAAGAGTTAGGGATCTTAAATAAGAGCTCCCTCCCATAGAGTTGATACCCGTAGTAAGGGAATTTAAGGAGGTCTTTCCCATTGACCTTCCCATAATTCCTCCCGAATGAGAGATTGAATTTGAGATAGATTTATTGTTGGATAGACAAATATTTCAATTCCTCCTTATCGGATGGCCCTGACTGAGTTTAAAGAATTAAAGTCTCAACTCAAGGATTTGCTAGATAAGGGTTTTATTCCACCAAGCATATTTCCATGGGGTGCCCCGGTATTGTTTGTGAAGAAAAAACACGAGTCTTTCAGAATCTGTATCGATTATCTTTAATTGAACAAAGTCAGCATAAAGAATAAGTACCCGCTCCCTATGATTGATGACTTGTTTGATCAACTCCAAGGAGCGAGTTACTTTTCAAAGATTGAATGGAGATCGAGTTATCACAAACTTAGAGTGAGGGAGGTTGATATTCTGAATATGTCAAGATATGATCACTTTGAATCCTAGTGATGTCGTTTGGTTTAACAAATGCCCCGGTGGCTTTCATGGACCTTAAGAATCGACTTCTTAGAAAGTATCTTGATTTTTTGTGATTGTCTTTATTCATGATATTTTTATAAACTATAGTAGTGACGATGATAGTATGAGTCATTTGAGGATAGTTTGCAAATTCTCAAGGATAACTAAATTTTCGTTAAATTTAGTAAATGTGAATTTAGTTGGGTCGGTTGCATTTCTTTGCCACACTGTCTCTGGTTAACGAGTAAATGTTGATTCGAGGAAGACTGAAAAGGTCAATAATTAGCCAAGACCTTTGAATCCTATCGACATCCAAAATTTTCTAGGGTTGGCCGGTTACTATAAGAGGTTTGTTGAGATATTTTCGTGTATCGCATTTCCACTAACGGCCTTAACCAAAAGAAGTCTAAGTTCAAATGGTCGGAACCATGTGAAGAGAGGTTTCGATTATTGAAAGATAGACTCACTTCTACTATGATATTCACTTTACCAGAGGGTCCTAATGGGTTTGTGGTTCATTGAAAAGTTTTCCTAAGGATCCTTGGAAATAAAAGTTCCCTTACTAGTTAAATGGTAAAACATTTTAGGTCTCTTTGAGAATACTTAGTCCCCTTTTAGGTCTCTTTGAGAATACTTAGTCCCCTTATACCTTTGAAGAAAAGTATTACAACTTACTCTTTACTTATCTTGAAGCTTGAGTCATAAAACAAAGTTAAAAGGTTTAAATATGACTCTTGAAAACATTTAAGAATTTTAATTTAACTTACTCCTTAGCTTTAGACTTTACTTCTTAACTTCCTTGACTTTAATTGTAAGTTTCCTTGAAATTAATTATGGATTAAAGGTTCATGATATCATGTTACTTGATGATTTCATGATATACGGATATGTCTTAGAGTATTGAAATCAAGTATGAAATGTGGGTACACAACTTGGGGACTAGTACGAAATAATGGGGAAAGAACGGGGTCTCCACGTGTCCTTAGCATTTTGAGAGGCGTGGATAACTAGAGCCTGACGAACAGAGTCTTTTATGAGGGGCTCTGGCTGGCGCGGCACGCCAAAAACTTACGGACAGTGACTTTCCTGAGGGGCACTGTATGGAACGGTGCTCCAGGGCTTGTCAGATGGGAATTTCGACATTTCTTCTCCATTTTTCATCTCTAAAAATTCTAAATTTCAATGTGTCTCACAACAATCACTTAGGATAACTAATAAAATCAACACCGAATAGATTAGACTAGAAAAAAAGCCGGTAAACAAGAATCCAATTAACTAAAGGCATACTACAACTCAACCAACAAAAATATTCATTGTTCTTTAAGAACATCAATGTTCATCATTCAATCTACTCAAAATTCGCTGAATTAAAAAAGTTTGTGTATGGGCGAAAAAACCCAACATAGAAATATGTGACAACACTTAATATAGATCACTATCGATGAATTCCACTAGACGATCATGGCGTTCTTGATGAATTCTCGAACCTTTCTCCCTTTTTCTTCTTCCCTTCTTTTTCTCCTAAGCCCTAAGTGTGAATACTTTTATAAAACTTACTTAAGTCATAGTTTTACCGCTAATAATCATTTAAAACAAATTAGAATATATTGGGTGAAATGACATGTTTACCCTTACAAAAACCCAGACTGGGACCTTCTTCAATCAAACACTCCGACTTCCTATAGGCATATCTCCCGCATACAATATCAAAACTTTTCAAAACGGTGTTGGAAAGATCTTTCCATGTTCATTCTAACCATATAAAAAACATACAATAACTCATACTTAGATAGAAATTATGATTGTTTGAAAATGAAAAAACACTAACTTTCTTAACTTAGGAAATTTTCCAGATTTTTCCTTTTCTTTCCAAAAATGATAAATTTTAGTTTCTAAGAAAATTCTTGGCTATTTCGAGTTATGAGATGTTACATTAATGGGGAAATTTTTTGTTTATTCATTCATGGTTCGTGGTAAGCTTATCACTCTAGGCATTGGCACTTAAGTCAAAGAAGAGTACGCACCTTCTCTATTGTGATTTGATACATGGCTAATCACAACGAGATGCAAAGTGTTAGAATATTGCCTGTACAACTTAATTTTTTCTCTTCATAGACGCATATTAATATTTGTTTGATTGAAAGCACTATTCAAGTCATCATATTGATCGGAACTGAGACTCGAATTTTTAAAAGAACAACAACTTTCAACAGAAGATATGGAAAAAATTTCAATCAATAAGAATCCATAAAATTAAGAAGTTCCATAAATAGGATAAAACTATTTTAAATAAAAAATAAAATATAAAATCAAAGTATCTATCAAAACGGCACACAAAGGTGGGCCTGACCCTACAACAAATAAGAAACATTTGTCCTAAATGAAACTGAATAATATCTTGCAGTAAAAAGAAGAAAAAAAAATAGAGAACGAGGTAGGGATGAAATCATGTCTAACTACTCTCTCTATATGTCGGGGCACCCGTTCTCGGTGAATAAATTTGGATCTGGGTACTAGTACTCGGAGTTGCTTTGTCCTGCTTTTGTGTCTCAATGGCTTTTGCTGCTTTAACAACTATGTTTGCTGCCACAATTTTATCCACAAAGTGAAATGCTTTGAAGGAATGGATTGCATTAATGAACCTCTGTTTCCACAATGGAATAGTGGGGTCAATAACAACTCTCTTGCTGGAACTTGCATTCTTCTTGTCTTTCATTTCATTGGCGAGTTCTTCCATATTTTCGTCTCTTTTAAATTGTTGGGGTCTGATATGTTTGGGTTGAATATCTCTCCCTACAACTTTGGGTCCAGACATTTCTTATATTCCTATTAAAATTCTACTAAGACTTTAGGATGCATTGTTATCCCATTTTGAACATAATTCGTCAGCTAAAATACACAAAAATTGCAGGAAATATAAAGCTAGAGTGTCTGTGTGAGTTTGTGAAGAGAAAAAAAGTGAGAAAGAGTAAATGAGTTTGGACCTTTAAACTGTTGCTTTGTAACAACCATTTAGATTTCGACCATTAAGCGATATTATTAAAGCTCACCCAGTCACTCGGTGAAGCGCCGAGTGTCTAGTTTCTTCACTCAATTTGATGAAATCCTTTGTTGACATAGGAATCCCAACAACAGTCTTCATCGAGGTTGCAAATCTTGTTGGCAATTCTCTAATAATTTCTATGGATCACCGAGTTTTATGTTATCTAATTTTAAGATGTCTGCATTCGGCGGAAGAAGTCGGGGCCTTCGAACTTGTAGGTGGCTCGCCAATTTAACTAATTTCTCCCCTTAATAAAGCTTACCAAGTATTTCCTCAACTTTAGCCTTTACAAAACACACACACTAATTTAATCAAGACACAAAAAGTAATTAAAGGGTTTTTGATGGCAGCCAAAACAACATCTTAGTGAATATTGTAGAATGATGCAAGTCCACTTTCAAACCTCATACTTGGGGTTGGACATAGTATCACTAGAAAAACCCCCTTGTTGTCTCAGATTAAGTGAGACAAGATATTACCCATTTTGGTTCCAACTGTTTAATTGAAACTGAATGGGACGAAATACTCTAACTAAGGGTGGATACATCATCTTTCAAGAGTTTCAACATCTTGTCCGACCCTTCAACTTTATTAAGGATATTCAAGAGCATATTATCACACCGCTTCTGAATCCTTATGTTTCTAAAGCTCATGGGGGGCACATATCAATCTTTTTCCCCATCTTTCCAATTCGAATTACAGTCCCTCCATTAACGATCTCTATATTTCCATTTGTCGTGTCTAACCCAACCTTTATTTTAAACCTGTCAATAGTAGTTTAAATTATAGTTTTCATCTTAGTTAGCTAGAAAGTTCACCTTCTTGTTAAAATTTCACCTCCTTACAATTCGGACACCAAACCTGCACAACATTGACAGTTCGGGCACCAGGCCCCATGACACTTTTAGATAAGATGTCAAGTTGTATCATAATCTTTTCCATATTTTCATCTCTCTCATTGTCCTTTGTAATTTGTTGCTTATATACCATAAAAGTGTGAGGAGGAATTGATCTTCACCGGTGTAGCATGCTTTGTTGATAGTTGTCATTTCGTCGAGGATTTGTGCTGCTATCGAATATTGTTCTTACATTTATTCTCCAGGAGAGAATTGATCAGCAACACATTTATTTACCAAGTCCAGGCTACGGTAAAAGTATTGTAGGAGGGTATTATCCGTTAGACCATTGGCCGGGTATTGGGTGCTAACTTTTTGAACTACAACCAAGTTTCATATAGAGGCTCCCCATTAAAATATTTGACGCGCTGAATTCAACCTTGAGTGACATCATCCTCGAAGGAGGGAAAAATCACACTTTCCCATGAAGTAATGGATTCTCATGGTAGCTACGCTAGATATTTCCATGCTTATCCATTAATGATATAGTCCAAATCTGATTGATTCATGAGAGAAAATTTTTAAAGGGAAGGGTATGCATACATCGACAAAGTTTGGGGGATGCTTTGGAGGGTCCTCGTGATCAAATCCAGTAAAGAGTCCCTTAGAGTGCTTTGGACACTTCATTTCCCTCAGCTGGGGTAAACAAATGAATTAAACAACCCCTCTTAAGATGATGGTCGTTGATGTTGGTCTCTTGGACATTGATGAGGTCTCTAATATCGTATTAGTTTCCACATGACTAGCACTACTCCCGTTTACACTCAAACTTTGTGAATGGTTACTCAAGGCAACAAAACAAAACTGAAAATTAAGCTAGCAAAACTAAGACTAAGCAATAACAAAGATTCTGGTTGCGGACCTCTTACATGACATCATTTTGGGCCGTCAACACCATCGTGTTCTTAATTCATACCAAGTGAAATTAAGAACATTTTGTGTGTCTACGATCATCGATAATATAGTAACCCAATTGAAGGGGTGGGATCGTGTCCTGAGAGTCTGGTATTGAAATGTTGTAGCTAATTAAAATCTCATCCTAATTAGTCGTAGCGAAACATATTTATGTAAAAACATTATAAATAAAGAGGGTGAAATGAAAGTGTCAAATATATATGGGGGTTTGTGACAAATATAATAAGAATAATAAAAATAACAAAAAATCAAGTATGAGGGGGAATTCATGGGATCTGACTTTCAATAAAAAATTAATATAGATTATTGGCTAAATATTGTTGATAGAAACTTTGTCAAAAAATAGAGACTTGGCTAATCTTTACTTGCAAATAAGTTCACTCTCGAGTAACTTACCCCATTTAAAATGGGTATCTCTAAGAACATATTTTCCGCATGACGACCAACCAACGCCATACCTCTCTCACTGTGGATCTGTGTTTTAGGATATGAGACTTGGGCAGAACCTCTCGGGTCGTACCTCAATCTAGCTATCTCGATTTCACGACCTTTTTCTCGAGCAAACCAAAAACACATGGGAAACTTGAATTTGCAACTAAATTCCATTAGATTAAACAAAAACCACTAGAGAAAATCACCATTAAACTACATCTAAGCTATCAATTTATATTTTTTAAATCACACCACATGAATTGAGGTTTTGAGCCACACATAAAGAAATATGAAATTATAGTTTCAATAATTTTTAAATAACACGGGTATAGGAAAATAAGTCTTGATTTAAGCAAAGGAAGAAGAATCAGGAAGACCAAATTCCAATTTTGGGAAGATGAAATCCGTCCTTCTTCATGTTTTTCGATCACCCTTACAAAACTTTATAGTAAAAAGATATAAAAAGCACTAAAAATATACTAATGTTTGTGTCTAAGTCAGAATCCTAATAGAAATGATATAACTCTCGTAGAAACTACTATTCAACTAGTATTTATAGCGTTTAGATTTATGCTGCGGTGGATCCTTCGGAGAGGTTAGTAGGAATCGCCAATCGACTTGCTGATTCACTGATAGACTTAGTGATTTGCCCATCTACTAGTTCATAGACTTTTGTTTATTGCCATGGATTGGAATGTGTGTGTTCTTCTTGTGTCTCTATGATTGGGTGTACAATATACTCCTACGAAACTTTTTCTCCTTGTGGCAAACGTCGACTTCTCTTTTCTCCGCCGATTTGATTCTCTTCCTTCAGGCCTCAGCAAAGTATAACTAAAGTCGAAGTTCGTCCCTTTAGCGATTCACCAAGTGTACTTTGTGATGCTCAAGATTCACTTTCTTCATTCGTTTAATCCTTCTAGTCTCTTTTTACGACATAGTATATAGGCTATCATTAAATTTTCAAATACGTGAAACTTAAAAGTTTTGTTTATCAAATATTGTGATAAATTATGCATTTGAGGACACTATTTCCATTAAAATATAACCCTAAATTAGTCTAAACTCTGGACTCATCAATGACTTGTTTGCTAATTATCATTGATGTACCTGTTACGAGTGACTTAAATATTTCTCATTGAGATTAAACCATTCGATCATTTTGATTGTGGAATCGTAACTATGGAATTGTTTACATTGAGCAATGTGAGTTGTTTCAGAAATTTTAAATTGGGTTGATTTCTGTGCAGGTTGTAGTTTGAGAAGGTTCGCTTGGAGTGTAAGGAACATTAGATTCCCAGCTAGATGCATTTCTCATTAGGGTACCGTATTGTTGGTGCTCACCCCTTTATTCTACACTTGTGTCGGTTCGAAGTCCATACCCATTTACGAGTCAGGAATTTTGCTTCATTTAGAACTCAATATTCAATGAATAATTGTCCTGTATGCATATTTGGTTCTCAAAAATAATGTGAATTTATTCAGATACAACTACAAATGATTAAGGACATTGAGAGCACATTATGATGCAAAAAGTAGAGAAACAATTGGAAAAGATGAAAAAAAAGTTGGGGCTCCCAAAATCTACTCAACGATGTGCTGAGTTAGCCTATAGATCACCAAAGTTTGCAGCGATGCAACCTATGAATGAAGACAAATTGTCAAGACAAAGACATTTTGGTGAGATGCCAAATGGATCGGCGATTGCGATTCAGCTATCCAAATCCTCTAGAACAAATGAATATAGAAGCCAAGCCAAAAGGCAAGATGTGATATGGTCACCAGATCGTGTAGTTGGTCGGTGATATTGACTTATCTTGATTAGAGTGCCCACATTTTGACATTTTGAAGATTTTATGAAACTTATAAATAGAGTTTTTTTAAGAAAACAAAGGGTTTGATAGTGTCGAACACAAAAGAAAATAGTTGAGTGAGCTTTTCTTATAATTTTCTGTTGTTGAATACTCTTGGATTATTTTTGAGCTTAGCTTATAGGGATTCAAGGTTTAAGTCTTAATTTCAGCATTTAAGATTTGGAGATTTTGTTTATTTTTTTAATGGATAATCATTTTGGTAACAATTTGATTATTTTTCTATGATTGGCTAAACCCAACTTCATTAGGAGTATGATTATGTAATTGAATACATTAGATAGCTTATTGATGTTTTCAATTTGTATATTTAATGTTTTTTTAGACTCACACAATCATTTATTCATGTTTTAATCTATAAATTTATGTTACAAATTAAATTCTAGTCTACGATCTCCATGTTTTCTTGAGAAAGATGCATTTGGTCGAATAAATGATTGATAATTGAATAGATTTAGATCATTACAACCTATCTTGAGAAAGTAGGTTTAATTAATGAATTGGGTTTTATTGTATTGTTAGGTTACTCAAGCTTGAGAGAACTCACTCTAATTATGATAGCTGATTGAGAAATAAATATTATAATAAAAACATACCCTACCTATTGAGAATCAACAACTTCACGCATTTGGTAATTACCCATTAAGAGAGTGTCAATCGTTAACTCTACAAAAGATTAGAGCATCATTACACCTTGTACATGAATTATTTATTTTATCACTCCTTGTGGGGTCGACCCCAACTCTTACTTTGGTTTATACTAGTTATTGACCTTCTACACTTTGAAGGATAAAAAAATTTGGCTGACCATTATAAAAAATGTGGCGGCTTTAGGGAATGTTATTTAGAATTGTTTTATTCAAATGTTTTTTTGAACTAATTTTTTTGTAGCAGAATTGTCTTGTTAGTGTCTTTTGTTGTAAATGGACTTGTTGACAAAACATGTCATGGGGTTTGTTATAAATCTTTAAATGTGGTTACTGCGAGTAATGGTGTGGTCCCAGATGATGAACAATTGAGGCCATGTACAATGAAGAGGTGCAACTCTAGTCAACCTAAGTAGGGGGTTCTCGTCTGAGCTGTATAAGGCGTGTTGGGAATGAAGGTGGGAAAAAAGTTTGAGATAGTTCTTGGAAAGATCGGTATCGAGACTTCCTTTATAGGGGTACAATTTTTAGAAACATAGATTACTATAAATATCATTATGTGACCCTTATGAATGTCCAAAGATGAAGCAAACCAAAGGCTAACCCCGAAAGCTTTTGGACAGAGGATATGTTGGGTTGCATGCATAATGATATGGAAGGAATGGATAAGGTACTCAGGTAGATGAAGGATGATGTCTTTTTTCTAAATCATATGATGACCTCACATTCGGTATCCGATAAAGAAAATTGAGACTTAAATGGGTCAAATCTCATCTTACTTGAATATAAGATCTAGAGGGGGTCTTCCTAGTGATCACTTAGCCAGCCCGAAAAATGATGCTTGAAGGCATGTGAACGTCATGCCAAAATGTTTAATATGCATCTTCTTGGGAGTTAACCTATTTTTTTTTTGTGTTATGAATAACATTTGTCGAGTGCAAAGGGTGAAATCCTTATTTTGGAGGGGAAAAATCGGGCTAGCTCAGAGCTCACTCGAGGAGCGCTATTAAGCTCGCCTTTTGAACCAACTTAAAGGATGGTTATATGAAAAATTTCAAGGCTAAGGTACACTTGGTGACTCTTCCAGTGTACCAACGACGTTAGTAGGCCTCTCCAATCAAGGAGAGAACTGAAGGTTAAAGAACCCTCCAACCATTTTCATTAAAAATATCTCCATCAATTGAACCAGTGACGCCAAGAGTAGCTTACTGTAAAGCCAATGGAGTCGTGACTAATAATGATGTTCTTTTGCTCGCTTGTCACTTCCATACTTTTCCCTTAAATGTCAGCCTCATCACAATTTTATTTCTTTTATTCCATAGTATATCCCAAGGTCTTTCCAAACTATAAATATTTCATCACCTTGGTTAGATAAAATATCATAAAAAAGACTAAAAAAATACAAACATAATGGATTTTGTGCTTGAATTGAGCTAGTGTCACAATAGGGGAGCACCCCCTAGAAGTAAGATGGCGTACTTGACCTCTCGAGGTCTTACACAAGCCCATAGTTACTATTCATCACATTGTCATAGTAAATTTAGGGGAAATTTTAAAAATATTCATAGCATATCATATGCTATAAACTATCATGAATCCCTCCCTAAACTTATATCGAAAAGTCACTTACATGATTAAACTATCATGATTATCTATTACACACGTTTACTATACAAAAGTCAATTTAATAAACCCCTAAAACTGATGTGGAAAAACAATTTTAAAAAAAACCTTAAAATAGGCACGTCAGATTTATTAAAGTACGAAACAAAATTAAAATTAAGGTATACCCACCCCTACCTTCTACATCTGTTCTTCTTCACAACCCATATTCTTCTTATTCTTTTTCAACCCAAACCTCTTGAGGAAAAACATATTGTTCTCCTCATCCTTTTAAAAAAAACTATTTCTTTCTTCTTCTTTGTTCAACTTCTTCTTAGCTGCTTACCAAATTACTTATCATCAATCTAAGTTTTGTAGGTTTTGATTTTTGATTTTTAACAAAAGATTTTTTCATATCATTTACAACATAAAATTTTGGGGATTTCGTAGCCACTGCAGCTATGACGGGCTTTTTCGAGAGAATGGGAGAATTTTTCACTCCATCAATGAGCTCCATATTTTGGTTAGTATTCTTGGCGGCCATTGTTAAAATTTTCATCTTAATTAGTGTAAAATATAGCTAACAAAAGAAAGGTTAATTAAAAATAAAAAAAATATTTTAAAAAAATTTCTGACGTGGCAATGACATGATGCTGATGTGGCAGCGAGTGTAATACACCACATATTGTGAGAGTGGTACTACAGGTCTCGAGGGGTAAATAAATTGACTTTTAAATAATGAAGGTGTTTAATAGGTCATCATAATAGTTTAGGCGTGTAACTGACTTTTTGGAACAACATCAGGGAGGAATCTATGCCTTTTCCCTATAAAATATATGTCATAATACATATTTAGACCCTAAGTATATTTTTCATTGTAGACTCAACAACATTAGAGTACATTAGGGACACGAACTTTAAGACATAAAACCTAAGTACAAGCTTATGCATTTTGTAGTAAAGTCTTTACATGGGAAATCCTTGAACATAAGGATTCCTTTCTTGGAGCTTGTGAATCAGATATAAGGCTCCTCAATCATATAGACATCCTTTATGAATCCATAACCTATACTTTGTGTAAAAAAGTAGATAAAAATAGGATTAGTACAAGAATGCACAAAGTATGCAACCATGCAAAAATAAATTTTAAGCATTTTTATAAAAGGGACTTTCTTGAAATAATTACTTCATGCGTTTTTTGAGTAAATCATCATAAAACTTTATCTGATAAATTATACTCATTAACTACAATCATATTTCATATAAAACATATAAAGGTGAAACACCACCCATACGATCAAATATATAATTATGACTAATTTAAGTCATTGTACACAGGAACTAATTCCTTAACCGTTAGCATTCTTTTCGTTTATTCATTAACTTCCCAAGTAACACTCTGTCCTACTTGGTGCAATTGTATCCCCCTTAAGGAAAAGGCAACATAATATAAATCTAAAATCAATACATATCATCATAAACCATAATATATCAAAGACACATTTAAGTCACGACTCCATGGCTTTACAGTAAGCTACTTTACTTGTACATATTTTTACCTCTTTTCATATACATTATTATAAGACCTTGTTCATACACCAATCTTGTCTACTAGTGTTAACTGAAGATTATGAATCCCATATACATTATTAGGCAAAACCTTATGAGACCACAAACCTTAGCATAGTCAATTCATACCTCAACATATAAGTGAAAGGACCACCAATTAATATCTACAATCTTCATCACATTTCATTCAGACCTCAATTTAGTGCATAGAGAATAAGAACCATATAACATTTTTTTTTTTTTTTTTTTTTTTTAGACTCCTAATGCACATATACATGATTAAATAGACAATTACTTACAATGTTAATGCATATAAAGACGTACCCATAACATACACATTAGGTCACCTTCCAGGACTTCCTAAGGAGCGACTTGTGCAATGTCTAGATGGGTTCATTACTTCACCCCATCGTAAAAGTACCCTCCATTAAGTCATCCTAATTAGGACTCCATGCATTTAATTACATTTCCACTTACTTTAGGGAGCGGACAACTAACATTAATCTATTCTAGACCATGGGTGCTAAACATGAATCTGGTGTGCTGTAGACCTTACACCAAGGGAAGGGTATTACCTACCAAGAGGTAGAACCATTAAACACATTCAGGCCATACTAAGTGATATCACATTGCTAGATCCTATGTGGCGAAAATAGATATGGAACATGGTGGTACATGTGAAAACCCTCTCTAACACCCTTTTGGGTCATGAGTCTATCCACCCCGTGAGGTTTTTTGTGACCTACCTTCCCACATTGGGAAGGGACACACACTCATATTCAAGTTTACTCGGTGCTCAGCTAAGTTCTCTTTATTGAAAAGCCTTTGTTACATTACTTTATAAAATATAAGCTTAGGAGATTCATCCGCTCATATGCTTAGATCGTAGGTCATAGATGAAATTTAATCAACCAAAATTGTGTGAGAAATCCTTTCACATGGACATATCATATGTATTAGGCACATATAGATAGTTATACAATTGATCACCTTTTCAAGGCTCCTTCTCATTTGCTTGATAGATCTCCCTTCACTGTGGACCCTGCTGTGTTTGTAACTAGAGTTAG